>CM054931.1:30941399-31014783 GCA_029168755.2 Tillandsia fasciculata
CTTCCCGAATACCCGCAGGTATCCGGTTAATTATGCCGTCCTTGTTACATTTCGGCACCTCCGATTAAGCTGATTATGATCAAAATAGCATACTCCAAATTTTATATTTTTTTTATTTTTATTTATTTTATAATGATAATGATGACAACCATTTAAAAGTTTTCCTGAGTCATTTATATATTTATGTATGTATATGAGTCCACGAAATTCATAATATCCAGCGCAATTGTCATATTGTCCATCATATCCAGCGCGATCGTCATATTGTCCATAATATCCAGCGCAACTGTCATATTGTCTCCGGGTTATTAAGCTTATATTCACTTGCTTCAAAGCTGATATGATATTTCAACTAACAATAATTTTATCAGCTTAAAATCTTTTTTTTTTTAAAAAAAATAATATTATGACCTTAAACTTTATAATATATATGATATTTCAACTAACAATAATTTTATCAGCTTAAAATCTTTTTTTTTTTAAAAAAAATAAATATTATGACCTTAAACTTTATATATATATATATATATATATATATATATATATATATATATATATATATATATATATATATATATATATATAATCATTTTTTTTATTTTTTATATATATATTTTTTTTAACTCAATGTTAATAATAATTTTATTAGTAAAAGTATATTATTGAATACTATTATTTAAGCATAGTAAAAAATTGATTCCACCCTTTTTTTTTGAATTTTCTGGTTACTTGCTCACGAAGCAGAGAAGGAGCTTCGGCGGCGACGCGAGCGGTGGGGAAGCGGGCAAACGGTGGTGCTTCGGTGGTTTTCAACTTGCGAAGCACAGGAAGAAGACGGGAGCACGGCTTCGGCGGCGACGCGAGCGGTGGACGAGACGGATTCGGCGGCGACCCGAAGACGGACGAGATGGCCTCGGCGGCGACGCGAAGGGCGGCGGCTCGATGAGACTCCGGGGCGGCAGCACGGTGGAGACGCCGCGCGTTGGAAGACGCTTCGGCGGCGACGCGAGGGGCGCTTCGGCGGCGAGGCACAGCCCGCGATGTTTGACGGCGACTGGGCGAAGTTGGGGCGCGGCGCGGCGACGGCTGGTGGCTTGCGGAGAGAAGGCGGCGCGTGGGGCGCTCGCGGCGACGCTTGTGGCTTGCGAGGAGGCGGCGACGTGACACGGCGGCGATGGCGACAGGGCAGCTCGATCTCTCTTTTCTTTTTTTTTTTTTGTTTTTTCTTTGCACAGATCAACGTATTTTCCTCTCTCTATCTCTTCCTCTAATCAGTCGTTCTCTTCTTTTTTTTTTTTTCTCTTTTTTGTTTTAGTGAAGCCCCCCCCCTTTTATAGCTCCACCGACATATTTATTATTATTTTTATTATTATTATTTTATTTTTTTATTTTATTTTTTATTATTATTATTATTATTATATATATATATATATATATATATTACTATAAGATATATGATATATCTAATATATATATATATATATATATATATGATTGTAAAGATACACTATTTTATTTTATTTTATTATATTGAGTTTTTAGCTTAACTGATTTGGGCCACCCACCAAGAGTGTACCCCCACCAATTGGGTGTGAAGCAAAGAGGAACACCCAAACTGGTGAGCTAAAATATTGTCACGAAGAAGAACACACTGACCACTCGGGCAGGGACATCTGGGTGTACCACTTGTGCCATATGCTGAGGTTGAACATGATCGGGTAGGGACTACCGAAGAGTGTACCGTAGACCAGCTCGAAGTGACTCAACGACTATATGGGCCGCAATGTTGTCACGAAGAAGAACACACTGACCACTCGGGCAGGGACATCTGGGTGTACCACTTGTGCCAATATGCTGAGGTTGAACATGATCGGGTAGGGACTACCGAAGAGTGTACCGTAGACCAGCTCGAAGTGACTCAACGACTATATGGGCCGCAATGTTGTCACGAAGAAGAACACACTGACCACTCGGGCAGGGACATCTGGGTGTACCGCTTGTGTCAATATGCTGAGTTTGAACATGATCGGGTAGGGACTACCGAAGAGTGTACCGTAGACCAGCTCGAAGTGACTCAACGACTATATGGGCCGCAATGTTGTCACGAAAAGAACATACTGACCACTCGGGCAGGGACATCGTAGCCTGTCTTGGGATGCGGATAGCCATCAGGCGAAACTCGGTGTATAAGGGAGTTGTCACGAACGATCTTTTGCTGACGTTCCTTCTTTCCACCTTATGTCTAAACATTGTATTTCTTCAAAAATCGACCATTGATTGGAGGAAGTGGGCGCTTCCCGTCTTGATCAACCAACTGGTAGGCACCGCCTTCATAAACTTTTTCAATTACATAGGGCCCTTCCCACTTAGGTTGGAACTTACCCTTGGAGTGCTGGTTTGACATGAAATTTCTTGGAATGACCAAAACCAAGTCCCCTTGCTTATAAGCTCTTGATTTTACCATCTTGTTGTATGCATGGGACATCCGAATTCGATAAAGTTCGAGATTTTGCTGAGCTTGGAGCCTCAACCCTTCAAGAGAGTCTAATTCTTGCAGACGAAGTTTAGTTTGATGGTCGTCGGTGATATTTTCATGTATCGCCGCTCTTAAGGAAGGAATTTCCACTTCTAAGGGTACAACGGCTTCTCCTCCGAATACCAAAGAATATGGAGTCATTTGAGTCGGGGTGCTCATAGTCGTTCGATACGCCCACAGGACTTCAAGTAGTTTGACATCCCAATCTCGCCTATTCTTTGAGACAGTTTTCTTTAACAATTTTACCAGAGTTTTATTAAAAGCTTCTGCCAAGCCATTGGCCTGTGGATAATATATAGAAGAGTATCTCCAGTCAATTTTGAATTTATCAGCAAATCGATGTACCTTGTGTGATCGAAATGAAGGGTCATTGTCAGAGATGATTCCGTTTGGAATACCGAACCTAAAAATGATGTGATGTAAAAAGAAGTTAACCACGCTCTCTGCCTTGACTTCTCGCAAGGGCACCGCCTCTGCCCACCGAGAGAAATAATCCGTCGCTGCGAGTATAAACCGATGCCCTTTTGACGACGGTGGCTCTATTGGTCCAATGATATCTGTTCCCCAAGCAGCAAAAGGCCACGATGGTATAGTTGGGTGTAAGAGTTCAGGTGGACGATGTTTGAAATCACCATGTATCTGACACTGGTGGCATTTCTTTGCAAACTCAATGCAATCTTTTACCATGGTTGGCCAAAAGTAGCCTGTAAGTTTTAATCTGAGTGCAATCTTGGGCCCAGATTGGTGTGCTCCACACAACCCAGAATGTGCTTCTCTAATAGCGTTCTCTGCCTCCAATCTAGAGAGGCATCGGAGCCACATTTGATCATAAGTTCGTTTGAAGAGGGTGTTGTTATGATATGTATACTGAGCAAGGCGCCTTTGAAGCTCGATCCTTTTATTTCGATCTCCGGGGAGGTGGCCATACTTAAAATATTCAATGAACGGAGTCCTCCAATCATTTGCTTCATCACGGGTGCAGGCTACCACATTAACTTGATAGTCAGAAGGGATGAATTCCAGGACAGAAGGTAACAACCATCTTTGTTCCACTCGAATCTCAGCAACACCGTCGGGTGGAAGGGTCAAAGACGCAGCCAACTTTGCGAGAGCATCTGCTTGTGTATTATCTCGACGCCTAACATGCTGGATGTCAATTGAATTGAACTTTTCCATGAGACTTAGGACCAATGAATGATATGGCATCAGCTCAGGTTTTCGCACTTCATATATCCCGTTTACTTGTCGGATTACCAATTGAGAGTCTCCAAAAGCTTGAAGATGGGAAATATTCATAGACAATGCCGTTAGCAACCCAAAAGCTAATGCTTCGTATTCGGCTTCATTGTTAGAACAATTGAGGTTCATAAGAGAAAAAGAGTGATAGATGATTCCTTTATCTGGGGTGACAAATACAATCCCAACTCCTGCTCTTTTTCTTGTCGTTCCTTCCGGCGACTGTACTGCGCGAGATGCACCATCGAAATATAGTTGCCATTGAGGGGTGACCTCCTCCACAGCCATGACCCCTTCATCTGGGAGGTTTGTAATTAGGGGAGAGCCATCAGGCACCGGGTGAGCTGCTAAGAAATCCGCTAGAGCCTGACCTTTTATCGCCCGTTGAGGAACATATGTGATATCAAATTCCATCATAAGAACCGCCCATTTTCCTACTCGACCCATCAATGTTGGCCTATTGAGCACATATTTAATCGGGTCAGCTCTTGCAATCAGCTTAATCTCATGGGATAGCATATAATGCCGAAGCTTCTTTAATGCAAAGATTAGAGCTAGACATAGTTTCTCGATAGGGGAGTAGTTATTTTCGGCTCCTATCATGACCCGACTGAGATAATAGCATGCAACTTCTTTACCTTCTTCGTTAATCTGTGCCAACATAGCTCCAAGAGAAGAATGAGTGGTAGCAATGTACAATACTAATGGTCTTCCACGAATTGGTGCTACCAAGACTGGCGGGTTTAGCAAGTATAACTTAATATCATTGAAGGCCTTTTGACATGACTCATCCCAGCTGAACGCTGCTTCTTTTTTCATCAACTTCGAAAAAGGGTGGATTCGACCAGACAAATTGGAGATAAATCTTCTGATATATGCCAGCTTGCCTTGGAGGGATCTTAGTTGTTTCAAGTTCCTCGGAGGGGGCATTTCGGTGATTGCTTTGATTTTGTCGGGGTCTACCTCTATCCCACGATAACGAACAATAAAGCCCAAGAATTTTCCAGAAGTGACTCCGAATGCACACTTCAAAGGATTCATTTTCAATTGATATTTTCGAAGCCGATCAAAGATAATCTTCAAATCTGTAAGATGATCAGTTCTATTTCGTGTCTTGACCACCAAGTCATCGATATAGCATTCGACCAACTTATGCAACAACTCATCAAAAATGGTCGTCATCGCTCTTTGGTAAGTGGCACCTGCATTCTTCAATCCAAAAGGCATGACTTTATAACAAAAATTACCTTTAGGAGTTCTGAAAGCTGTGTGAATAGCATCTTCTGGATCCATCTTGACCTGATTGTATCCCGATGATCCATCCATGAAGGAGAGGGCACCATACCCAGTAGTAGAGTCTACCATGATCTCAGTGATTGGGATGGGAAAATCATCTTTTGGGCATGCCTTATTCAGGTCCCGAAAGTCAACACAAATCCTGATCTGTCCATTTTTCTTTCTTACTGGAACAATATTGGAAAGCCAAGTTGGGTATTGAACTTCTTCCACAAAACCTGCCTCAATCAACTTGTCGACCTCGGCTACCACTTGAGTTTGAAGCTCTGGACGAAAGCGTCTTGGTGCTTGTTTGATTGGCCTAGAAGTAGGGGCGATGGCTAGTTGGTGCACCGCAACTTTAGGATCAAGCCCAGGCATCTCCTTATATGTCCAAGCAAAGCAATCTCGATACTCAGAGAAAAAAATTTTATACTGACATTGCTCATCTGGTGTTAGTAGAGCACTGATGAAAATAGGACGAGGCTCTTCCACGGTGCCAAGATTGATTTCAATTAATTCATCGACCGTTGCTTGCCCACCATCTTCTAATTCTTTTGGTGCAGGGACCACACTAGACACTTCAGTCGAATCATCAGCATGAATCTCGCGAGTCAGAAAAGGGCTCAGGTCTTGAGTAGCTGTAGTATCAGAACATTGGGGAATATCTTCTTTTGCATCGCCTTCCTCAAAAGTCGAATTTGCAGGTTCCGAATGGATAATGTTGGGCACCAGTAAGAGATCTTCATCATCTGAGGATTCTTCGGAATCACCAATAACAGCTACATGATGTGAAGTAGAAACCAGGCAGTTGACGTTTGAAATTTTGCCGAGCATAGGCCCACGATATCCTAAGCCTTTTGTGACTTTGGCTTTGAGAACACCCGATTCTTCTCTAATTTCAGAAGGAGCCCATAATCTATCAAATATTGAAGAGAGATATGGAAGAGAGCCATCTTCATCTATATTTAAACCAGCCTTCCTCAATAAGCGAGTGATTCGAGGATCCTTAACAATATAAGGTTGGGCCAGTTCGATCTGATCTTCATTATTCATAGGCAAATAGAGCTCACTATTATTAAGAGGAAGTGCTTTATAGAATATGATGGGCTTGCCTTCTTGGTTTAAGGCTCGTATTACGTATACTTCCAGTTCATTTACCACAGAAATCTCTGGTCGGGGTACCACGAAAGTAAAATCTTGAATAACTTGGGGATCATAAGACATACTTGTGACTGCAACTTGAAGCATTTTGCGTGACTCTTCATGCACTGGCTCACTTTCAGGTGATTCTAACTCGTCAGGCTCTCCATCTTCAGAGTCGTCACCAATAATGATCTCTTCCACTACTTGCTTGGAGTCATTTCTCGAGGCAGCAAATTCTGTTGGTTCATCATCTTCAGAATCACTTCCTATGCGATACACGATTTCAGAGCGAGGAATCTCACCTTTGTCGCTCTTGATGATCGGATTTTCCACTTCTCGAGACTTGAAGGCTTCTTTATTATACCGTTCATAATCAGGGGGTAGGATAATAATGGGATCTACCACTTTCTTAGGCTTGGCGTATTTGCGCTCAATATTCTGTTTTGTAAAAGAAGATGAATCCGCATCCAAAAAGAATTTTGCATCAGCATGATGGCTCTCTTTGATTGAAAAAGGAGAAGAATTGGCAACGATCTTTTGCTGGGTACCATTCTTATCTTTAAATTTCAAGCACTGATGAAGTGTGGAAGGAACCACCCGGTATTGGTGTATCCAAGGTCTTCCCAATAACGCTGAATAAGAAGTGTCCGCATCAATGACATAGAACTTAGTCTGGAAGCGAAATTCCGCCAATTGAATAAGAATAATTATGGATCCCAAAGCACACTGGCTATTGCTGTTGAAGCCGGAGATCACAACGTCTTCTGGTTCAAGGTCTTGAATCCTGTACCCCGCTTGAATCAGGGTCTGTTTTGGTAGGATACTTACTGCAGACCCAGGATCAACTAATATCCGCTGAAGATGAATATTGTTGACATACCCTCCAATGTACAAAGGGCGGTTGTGGTCTCTATTCCCAGTTTGATAGTCTTCATCAGCAAACGTGATATCGTTCACTTCAAATGTTGGTTTGTTTGTCAGGTGCACTTCTGCCATAGCGTTTTCGTACAATCCCGGATTTAGCAGAGCTTCAATCAAAGCTTCCCTCAATTCCTTAGATAAATTTAAGGCATCAAAAACACTAAGGAGTGCAGGGATACGCTTCAAATGAGCAATAATATTGTAATTTGTTATGCACTTTTCCTTACTGCATGGTGCCGGAATGTTGGGCAGAGATTGATCATTTAGAATGCTTATCTTCTTCCCTTTATCAATGTTATTCAATCGGGGGTGGGGGTCCAGCAAGCGCTTCCCACTTCTAAGATTCATTTCGTTGACTTCTGGTTCTTCAAGAAATCCCGTTTCACCTTCTGAAAATTCATTTGGAAAGATATATACTTCATCATCAGAATTTTTATCGTGTGATAATCCCCCATGGGTTGCCCCCTGACTATTTGTGGCAAGTTCTGCTTGTATCATATTGCAAAATAATTGAGAATTAAGCTTAACACGATCCGGGTCTACATCTTCGCTGCAGCAGGAGTCCGAAGCTATGTCGGAAAACATATCACGAACTGAGTCGTTAGAACGCCACCCTTTAGGCATGAAATTGTCCAGGACGATTGGATCGCGCATCTTCTGAATATATTCTTCCCTTTCAGACCAGAGAATCTTCTTCTTATTTCTTCGGGCTTTCTTCTTCCAAGATTTCTTTTGTTTCTTTTCAGCATCGATAGGATATCTGGAAGAAAAGGAAGTGGTTTGAGATATAAAGAAAAAAGGCGTACTCAATGTTCTTGATGGCCTCTTCTTCACAATTGTTGTCCACTCGTACTCATCGTTGTCTTGTTGCGTCAACTGTCCCTTAGGATGCTCCAAAAAGTGCATAAATTGCGAGGCCGGCATCCACTTCTCAGTCAAAGAGGAGCTAGCATTAGGCAGAATACTAACTTGATGGTTCGATGGACGAGCAAAATTTTTGCGACCTGGGAAAGACGCTCCAACCCCTTTAATTGTCACCATGTTTGAAGAATCAATATTTGGTTCATTCTTTGCCTTTGGAGAGAGAGTAAAGACCCCTTGTTGTAGAGCCCGCTCTACCCAATCTTTGAAAATAAAACAATCTTCAATTCTATGACCAATTGAACGATGATATGAACAGTAGAGAGGATCATCAGTCTTATGAACTTCTTCCGGCTTTGCAGGCTCGGGCAAGACCAGCTTTTTAGTTTTCATTACTTGCTCGAAAATTCTAGGAACCTTTTCCCGTTTAAAACTGTATGTCTTATTCTTTCGCTCCTCTATCCACGCTTGGGATTTTCGTGTCGGAATCTCATTCGCGACGGGCATCTTCTCTCTATTTTGTGGAGTTGGCTTAGGCTGATAGACAACATTAGCTTCAGTCACCTTCCGACTCGGTCCTCCTCCACTAGAGTTTGAAGTTTTTTGCGGGAGTGCTCTTCTCGTATTATCAATCGATTTTGCATTTTTATACAGTGCAAGTATCTCTGGTGATCTTTGATATTCAAGCTCAACCTTTCCTGATGCTATCATCAACTCAGTGATGTTGGTTGGCTTATATCTTGATACCTCCATCGAATACCAAGATTACATCCCTTTAATACAAAGCTCTACTGTCTGAGTAGGCTTTAACTCATCAGGATACATGATACTCATGTTTCTCCACCTAGCAACATAATCTTCAACCCTTTCGTCCCTTTCCTGCTTCAGCTCTGCAAGCTCACCGAGAGAGACATCTCTTTTGACTGAAATAAAATGTGCCTTGAAAAGAACTTTCATCATATCCCAATCAAGAATAGATCCTGGAGTTAGTTTACTATACCAATGAAAAGCAGCCCCTTTTAACGAAAGAGAGAATTGCCGAAGCAGCAATGAAGGGTTTGTGGCAACATCTCCACATGCAGCTTCAAAGTGAGTCAGATGTTCTCGTGCATCACCGGCTCCATCAAACATTTGAAACCTTGGGCGACTGTAATTGGGCGGATACGGAACATGATCATGCCATGCTGGATATGGCTTATCACCTTCTGTTAGCAACGGCTCTTTATCTTGAGATAGTTGTTTAACTTTGGAAGTGACAATATTATCTAATAGTCGTTGAAGAGTCGAAGGGGTCATTGATGATATGGGTACTTCGTGAGAGGCTGATGGTTCATTAATAGTAGGATTTCGTTGATACGACGACCCTTGATGTTCCGTGTTCTGAGGATTTGCATCGGCAGCTTGTTCGGTGGAGTGAGACTGCTGAGCTGATTGACAATGAGTTTGTTGTTGTTGTTGTTGTTGTTGTTGTTGTTGTAGAAGTGTATTCATGGCTTCCATCAAAGTGCTCATTTGAGTAGCCATCTGGTCAATTCGATTATCCCTTTCTTCGATTCGACGCATTAAATCTTCAGTGGTGACTTGGTCTGCCATATTTGCTGTAAAGTGAGGACTCACTCCATAAAGTGGAGATTCTAATGGCGTAGCAGAAGGAGTAATAGCTTCTCCATCTCCTGCATTTTCCACTTCTTCATCTTCCAAGTTGGGAGGTAAATGAAGCATTAAGTTTTGATCTCTACTAGATTCCCCAAGTGTTACGTGACTTAATGCAGCCGATTTTAATCTCGTGTTAGCTCCAGCTCTCTGAGCCAGCTGTTGAAGCTCAGATGGATCTTCTGGAAGAGCGTGATAATTTTTACCACCAGGTCGACTTGTATAAGGATTCTCTTCCTTATCTTGCCCCCTGCTAGGATCTGTTCCTATCATCATACATGAAAATATCACCGGAGTTATTTTACCTTGATGAAGCATGACTTTTCGTGTAAGTGTTGACCTCCCATTCGACAACTTTGATTCTTCATTAGAAGAGATTCTTCGCACACTGTGCTTGTCCTTCGTAGCAAAACGTAGAAAAGACGTGTCCTTGTCAATGGCAGATGAAATTCGTGCCAAAAGAACTCCCTTCTTTTCTGTTGGAAGCTTAACCTCTCCATATTTCATAAATAATTCGTCAAGCTCCTGGCGACGACGGAGGCGATTTTTGGTCCGCCGAATGTTCCTTTCTTGCGATCGGGTGTATCCCGAAAATAAAGGGGTGGAACATTTAGCATCCAATATTTTAAATGAATTATAATGAGAAAATTGTGCCCCGTTCGCAAGGATAGCAAACCGATTTGAAGTGGACAGAATAGAATTCTGCCCCCAGTCCTTCTTTGCAGATGTCACCAAGGGGACCTCAGGGAATGCAATTTCGCAAGTAACATTTTTCGAACCATAACGCGCAGCATTTCGACATAATTTATATTTCATTTCAGTAAATGTAAGAGCAGTTATGATAACAGGCACCCTTTTTGATTTTGGAGCTGAAGCGAATGGATCAGACATTAGCCAGCCAGCTTTTACCCCCGATTTGCTCGTCGATATTTTGCAAGAAACCGGACGAGGAATTGATGGAATACTTTTCTTCAAGGAAAGGTGCATCCTTAAAACTACTTTGCTTGCAGCAGCTTTTGCTTTGCACCTTCTTCGTTTATCGCGCTTCGCTATGCGCTTGAAATGAATACTAGGGTCTTCAGTGAAATAGGCTACAGTGGTTGAGCCCCAAGTAATGATGACAGTCGGGGGGAATGCCCCAAATTGCATGAAGTGATAAACGGACAGAGTTGGCATCCAGTCGCCGACTCGCCAAATGCTAGCCATACCTTGACATTCATTAAAAATAAATATTGTCAGTATAAAAATAAAAAATAGAATTAAATCACATAACTAGAAAAGATGGAAGGAGAAGCAGTCCCCAGCGGAGTCGCCATTTTGTTTTCCCAAAAAGGAACTTGAAAACGTGAGGATGTTGTGGAAAGAAAATTTAAAAGAACCAGAAATTAGAAGGGTTCATGCTTCCCGAATACCCGCAGGTACCCGGTTAATTATGTCGTCCTTGTTACATTTCGGCCACCTCCGATTAAGCTGATTATGATCACAATAGCATACTCCAAATATATATTTTTTTATTTTTTATTTATTTTATAATGATAATGATGACAACCATTTAAAAGTTTTCCTGAGTCATTTATATTTGTATGTATATATGAGTCCATGAAATCCATAATATCCAGCGCAATTGTCATATTGTCCATAATATCCAGCGATCGTCGTCCATATTGTCCATAATATCCAGCGCAACTGTCATATTGTCTCTGCGGTTATTAAGCTTATATTCACTTGCTTCGAAGCCGATATGATATTTCAACTAACAATAATTTTATCAGCTTAAAATCTTTTTTTTTTTTTTTTTTAATAAATATTATGACCTTAAACTTTATATATATATATATATATATATATATATATATATATATATCAGATTTTTTTATTTTTTATATATATATTTTTTTAACTCAATATTAATAATAATTTTATTAGTAAAAGTATATTATTGAATACATATTAATTTAAGCATAGTAAAGAAATTGATTCCACCCATTTTTTTTTGATTTTCTGGTTACTTGCTCACGAAGCAGAGGAAGGAGCTTCGGCGGCGACGCGAGCGGTGGGGAAGCGGGCAAACGGGGTGGCTTCGGTGGGTTTCAACTTGCGAAGGCACAGGAAGAAGACGGAGCAGCGGCGCTTCGGCGGCACGCGAGCGGTGGACGAGACGGATTCGGCGGCGACCCGAAGACGGACGAGATGGCCTCGGCGGCGACGCGAAGGGCGGCGGCTCGATGGAGACGCGCGCGGTTGGCAAGACGGCTTCGGCGGCGACGCGAGGGGCATGCTTCGGCGGCGAGGCGGCGCCGCGATGGTGACGGCGACTGGGCGACGTGGGGCGCGGCGCGGCGACGGCTGGTGGCTTGCGAGGAGAAGGCGGCGACGCGAGCGGCGGCGATGGCGACAGGGCGGCGCGATCTCCTCTTTTCTCTAATTTTTTTTTTTTGTTTTTCTTTGCCCAGAGCAACTTTCTTTCCTCTCCTCTCTCTCTCTCTCTCTCTCTCTCTCATTCTTCTCTTCTTTTTTTTTTTTTATTTTTTTCTTTTTTTTTTTCAGTGAAGCCCCCCTTTTTATAGGCTCCAACCGACAGATATTATTATTATTATTTTTTTTTATTAATTTTATTTTATTTATTTATTATTTATTATTATTATTATATTATATATATATATATATATATATATATATATATATATATATATATATATATATATATATATATATATAAATACTATTTACCCTAAACCCTAAACCTAAAACCTAAACCCTAAAACCCTAAACCCTAAACCCTTATATAATATATATATATATATATATATATATATATATATATATACTATATTATTTTATTTTATTATATTTCGTTTTAGACTTAACTGATTTGGGCCAGCCCAACAATAACTTCGAAAAAGAAGGGCCTGAGGAGGTGGGGCTGTCCTTCAATGCCTTAAGCGGAGAGAACCAACAACAGACCCTTAAGGTACAGGGAGAAGTGGGCAAGAAGATACTGAAGATCCTGGTGGACACAGGGAGCACCCATAGCTTCCTGGACTTTCGAGTGGCCAAGGAGGTGAAGGCCAAGGTGGAGGCAGCAGCGCCCCTATTGGTTACGATAGCCAACGGCCACAAGATACTAAGCAAATTGAAGTGCCCGGGATTCACTTGGAACATGCACGACCAGCCCTACAAGGCCGACCTCAGAATCATAAGACTCGAGGGCTCCAGCATGGTCCTGGGAATCGACTGGTTGAAAACCTACGGCAAGGTCACCTTCAACTATATAGACAACACAGTCACCCTCGACAAAAACGGGCGACAACTGCTACTCAAAGGTCTGACAGAAGGATCGAAGTTAAAAATGCTCACCGCAAAGAAATGGCAAACGGACTGCCAAGAAGACGCTTGCTGCGCGATTGCGCGGATTTCCCAAATCAGCGAGAGCGAGGAGCAAGTAATTCCACCCCTGATCCAAAGGGTGCTGCAGCGGCACGAAGAGGTATTCGGAAAACCAGAAGGGTTGCCCCCGATCCGGCGACAGGACCACAGCATTCCCTTGCGGGAAGGTGCCCAAGCCGTCAACTGCCGGCCCTACCGCTATTCCTATGAGCAGAAGAACAAGATTGAGCGATAGATCAAAGAAATGATAGAGGCAGCACTCATCCAGCCAAGTACCAGCCCGTATGCATCTTCGGTGCTATTGGTCAAGAAAAATGACAAGTCGTGGAGATTCTGCGTCGACTATCGACACTTGAACCAGTCGACGGTAAGGGATAAGTATCCCATACCCTTAATTGATGATTTGCTGGACGAGTTAGGCGGCTCGCAATATTTCTCCAAGATCAACTTGAGAGCGGGGTATCACCAGATTCGGATGAAACCCGAAGACGTCTACAAGACTGCTTTTCGGACCCACTCGAGCCACTACGAGTTTTTGGTTATGCCCTTCGGGCTAACCAATGCGCCGGCGACCTTCCAGTCAGTGATGAATGACGTCTTCGCGGATTATCTCCGAAAGTTCGTGTTGGTTTTCTTCGACGACATCTTGGTCTACAGCCGGAGTCTAGAGGACCACAGGAAGCATCTAGACAGGGTGTTGAGCACCCTGCGAAGGCATCGGTTTTACGCCAAGAGGTCGAAATGCTTTTTTGGGCAGCAAAAGGTGGAGTATCTAGGCTACATCATTACCCCCGAGGGAACGGCTACCGACCCGGCCAAAATAGAGGCAATGATAAATTGGCCTACTCCGACTTCGCTCAAGGGCCTGCGGGGATACTACCGGAGGTTCATCGAAGGTTATGGAAAATTAAGCAAGCCCTTCACTGAGTTGCTAAAAAAGGATCAATTCCGATGGGGTCCCGAGGCACAGACGGCCTTCGAAAACTTGAAAGAGGTCATGACGAAGGCCCACGTGTTAGCGATGCCTGATTACACCGACACCTTCACTATCGAGGTGGACGCGTGTGGAGTGGGCTTAGGGGCTGTATTGTCACAAGGCGGGAGGCCAATAGCCTACATTAGTAAGGCCATAAATCAGCGGAACATGGGCCTATCAACCTACGAGAAGGAGTTTTTGGCGGTGCTACTCGCGGTTAACAAATGGAGGCACTGCCTCAGCCCCCGGCGATTCATAATCAAGACGGACCATCAAAGCCTCAAACACCTCTTGGAGCAAAGGATTACCACTGCCGTGCAACAGAAGGGGATGGTCAAGCTCATGGGTCTGGATTACGAGATACACTACAAGGCCGGGAAGGAAAATAGAGCCGCCGACTCGCTGTCCAGGAGGGGAATTGAAGAAGGAGTAAGTGCGGCTATATCTACGGCCGTGCCCAACTGGGTGACCGAAGTGGAGGCTAGCTACCGAGGGGATGCCCACTACGAGAAGATCATAGCCGAGCTGTTACTTCAGCCACGCCAAGAATCAGACTACACCCTGGTACAAGGGGTGTTGCGATGCAAGGGGAGGATCTGTGTGGGGAGTCAAGGCAACCTGAGGAATAGCATAGTAAATCAGCTACACTCCTCGGCATTGGGGGGACACTCGGGAGCCCTACGAACGTACAAGAGAGTGAAGCAGTACTTCTACTGGCCGGGGCTCAGACAGGAGGTGGAAAAACTCACCAAGGACTGTGAAGTCTGTTTGAAAAACAAGGTGGACAGCCAACCCTATGCAGGGTTACTACAGCCGCTGCCTATACCTACCCGGGTGTGGCAGGAGGTAACAATGGATTTCATAGAGGCTCTGTCTAAGTCGGAAGGAAAGGACACTGTGCTAGTAGTGATAGACCGACTCACTAAATATGCTCACTTCATAGCACTGGCCCACCCTTTCACAGCGACGCAAGTAGCGAGGGCCTTCCTCGACACAGTTTACAAACTGCACGGGTTGCCCAGGAGTATTCTAACCGACAGGGACAAGGTGTTCACCAGCCAGATGTGGCAGGAATTATTCAGGTTAATGGGAGTGAAGCTACTCATGAGCAGCGCCTACCACCCACAGACGGACGGTCAATCAGAGAGGCTCAATCGATGTCTAGAGACATATCTAAGGTGCCTTTGCTTCCATCAACCTCGCAAATGGCACAGGTGGCTAGCTACTGCCGAGTGGTGGTATAATACTAACTACCATAGCTCCCTGAGGATTACACCCTACCAAGCCCTCTATGGCTATCACCCCCCAGCGGGGTAGTGGTCAACCTGGGCCTGGAAGTGTCACCCACAGTGCAGGAGTGGGGCGAGGAACAAGGGAAAATGACACAGCTACTGAGGGAGCGGCTACTACAAGCCCAACACCGGATGAAACAAAATGCCGACAAAAGGAGAATAGATAAAGAATACAAGGTCGGAGAGAGTGTATACCTGAAGCTGCAGCCCTACCGACAGGTAAGCGTGGCCGTCAGGAGCAACTTGAAGCTCTGTGCCCGCTATTTTGGGCCGTACGAGATCATGGAGAAGGTGGGGAAGGTCGCTTACCGCTTACGGTTGCCGGAGGGGTCACGTATACACCCGGTGTTTCATGTGTCCCAACTGAAGAGGGGCCCCCCACCTCACGCCGCGGCCACCGCAACGCCGGAGGTTCCCCGGGAGGATAATGGAGAGGCGCATGATAAAAAGGGGCAACAAGGCGGCCAGTCAAGTTCTGGTGAAGTGGGAGAACTTGGGCGAAGAAGCAGCAACTTGGGAGGACTACAAGTTTTTGAAGTCCCAGTTTCCCGATTTGGATCCTTGAGGGCAAGGATCGTTCGAAGGGGGGCGGGGATTCTCAAGCCTGCAAAAATAAAGTACAGTTAGGAGTAGGGAAGGAGTACAGAGCTAAGTAGTAACCGTAGCTTAAAGGAAAAATGGGGGAAAAGAGAAGTAGCAGGGCAGCTTCGGAGGTGGAGGAAGCCGGTCGAGGAGGAGGAGACTAGGGCATCCCTGCAGAGGAGGAGTGGGCGACAAGATCTAGAGGAGCACAGTAGGATCGAGAGGAGTCAGTCGGAAGCACTTAGATGCCGTAGCGGGTCGGGTGAGCACCAACCGGGCGGAAGATCCAACAGGCCTCAACAGGAGCGGGTGAGCATCAACCGGGTTGGGGTCCAACAGGCCTCAGCCGAACCGCTGGAGACGAGGGCCCACCAACCCACTTGAGAGGCCCAGAGCCCACATCATTAGGCCCACATCATTAAATCACTTTTACAAGCACCCCCCTCTAAATGTATCAATTTACAATTACAGTGTTGTAATAGGATATGAATAGAAACGAGGTGTATGGACAAAGGCATGAATGAAATTACAAGTTATTTCCCCAAACCTTCTGTCTCTTCTTCTCATCTCCTTCCCTATATCTCAACTCCTTCTCTCCCAATTTCTCTCTCAAATCCCCCATCTTAGTCCCCTCTTTCTCAATCAATCCCACAGTTAACAACCCATCATCCCCGACGCCGTATCGGCCTCAGAGCAGCGTCATCATCGGCGGTTGCGAAGGGTCCGGGTTGTTACATTTTGATGCTTGTTTGGTGGTGATAATCATGTTTCAATTGATAGTTTTAGCATTGGATATGAAGTGCTTATTATTTAACGATGTAGATCTTTTGTTGCAAAAGCTTATCGCTATCTTGATCAATATCAACATTCTTGATCTTAAATTGAAGAATTGCATTCTATATTTCTTTAAGGTTGTTGGATTTGCAAGATTCTTTTGTATTGATGCACTGGAATATAATTTTTAAAAGCAGTGAAGTTGTATCCTAGATACTTGAAATATTCTAGATCATGTTTGACTTGGGTGGAAGCCCAATCATCCAAAATTAAGTGGAAGCAGAAAAGATTTTGTTCTTCTAAAACCATAATAGTCTCTCTCTCTCTCTCTCTCTCTCTCTCTCTCTCTCTCTCTCTCTCTCTCTCTCTATATATATATATATATATATATATATATATAAACACAAATAGACCATGCAGTCATAATAATGCATGGGCATGATAATTTGAAGCATACGTGTATGCACATATATTCAGGAACTTAAATACTAAGTTCAATGAAATAATGAATATTGTGAAAGTTTAAAGATACCAGTGTTCTTTATATAATTTGGACTGAGGAATCTTGTTGTTGTAAGGTTGTTGGATTTGCAAGATTCTTTTGTATTGATGCACTGGAATATAATTTTTAAAAGCAGTGAAGTTGTATCCTAGATACTTGAAATATTCTAGATCATGTTTGACTTAGGTGGAAGCCCAATCATCCAAAATGAAGTGGAAGCAGAAAAGATTTTGTTCTTCTAAAACCATAATAGTCTCTCTCTCTCTCTCTCTCTCTCTCTCTCTCTCTCTCTCTCTCTCTTTATATATATATATATATATATATATATATATATATATATATATATATATATATATATATATATATCAAGGATTTAAGTGCCGTGGCACGGGATCGTGTCGAAAACTTGCCGGCACGGTACAGCACGGTGCGTGCCGAGCCGTGCCGATGAGTGCCGACACATAATGGCATGAAATATTTATTTTCTTTAGCAACAAAATTTTTTAATTGCTTATTATGTATCTTTATCAAATATTTTGAACTTTATTGAGAAAATTACTTAGTAAATTTAAGAAAAAAAGGTTTTGAACTGTACCATTGGCACAGAGGCTGTATCGTGCCGGTATCTTGTTGGCACGGTACGGTACGGTGAATATGGCCCGTGCCGATGGATACTTAAATCCTTGATGTATATATATAAACACAAATAGACCATGCAGTCATAATAATGCATGGGCATGATAATTTGCAGCATACGTGTATGCACATATATTTATGAACTTAAATACTAAGCTCAATAAAATAATGAATATTGTGAGAGTTTAAAGTTACCAGTGTTCTTTATATAATTTGGACTTAGGAATCTTGTTGTTGTAATTCAGATATAATTTTCTCCAACTTTTTTTTCTTTGCAATCTAGGTGTTGAGTGTGCATTTCCTTGTCTACATAGAAGCACTTGAGAGGCAGCAGATGAATATGGCAACATCAAATGATTTATTTGGAAGTGACTCTAAAAGCATGGGTGTTCTTTTGAGAGTGGGGGAACATTCACAAAACCGTTCTTCAATCTTTGCTTTAGGGGAGAGAATAAACATTTTGAAGGTATATAACTATTACCATTCAGTTGAGTTGTTCCATGCACTTCTCTTGACTAGGCTATTAATTAGTACTTTTTGGTTACTAGTATTCTCATTTCTCCTCTATAAAATAAAATAGTCATGATTCACCACTTTTAAAAAGTCAAGATTTCAGAAATGTTCATTATTAACTCGATGTCCTTCTACTAGGCCATCGAATTTTAATTTCCAAGCCCTATTAACTTGATTTCAATCCCTGTTTTGAGTTGCATTTTCTTTTCAGAAATATTTCTTAGCTGGTCATTTACACTCACACTCTTGCCAACCACTGAAAACTTGAATTTGGATAATAGCCATTGTTCTCGTCTTTCATTGCCTGCTATAAAATGTTACGGCTCTTAAATACCATTATTTTGCATTTGAATAAATTGTTGAATATTATTACTGAAGACTTAACAATTTATCTATCTAGAAATTGAGTTGACAGCATTGCCGGTTGTCACCATTGTGTTTCCTATCATTGGCTTTTCGTGAGTTTTTGGAGTTTCAACTCATAAGCTGCACGCATTACATTGTTATTTTAGATCATTGAGACATTGTCCTCCAGAAAAACAAAGAAATATAAAAATAACTATGTGGAGGCCATTGTTTCATGGGGAACATGTAGCAATTTAATTAAGTGTCATTGCCGTGTGCGGTGTCAAAATATCTCGGGCTTGCAAATTTGATGGTTGCACGTCCAATGCAGAAACAATCACCAAATGGAAAATTGCTCTAGGGTCTAACTTCCTCATTTCTCTAGATCATTTCAGGATAGTCTTTAATGGCTGCTGGCCTCAAAATAAAAAGTCTCACTTTTCTGATTCCTCATTCACAATGAACTGTCGACCAAAATACTTACAATTTTGGAACACACAAGTGAAATAGAGCAGAGAGTAGATGCTAGTTTGATTTGCCTTGAGATCAGTGCCTTACTAGAGGATGATTGTATCTATTTGGATAAAATTCCCATGACTATTTACTTGTTACAAATGTGAACAACAGTTCTTTTTGGATTTAATTCTGAACCATTTATAATTTGAAGCAGATTACTAATTCTCTCAAAGATTATGATACCATTTTAATTTTCTCAGGAAGTTGATCAACCGGCTTTGGTTCCACATATATCAGAAGCCAATGCTTTAAGATATCCATACGAAGCTCTCTTTAGGAGCTTACACAAGCTTTTGATAGATACAGCCTGCTCAGAGTATTTATTTTTTTTGAATCTTTATATGTTTTCGAAGAACAAGACCAGTCACTGCATAATGCTTTTGTTTGCTCTTCAGGTTCCTTTTTCTTGAGGCCTTTTTTGGAGAAGAATCACTATTATATGAAATCTTTGCAGGTAACTTGTAGATGCACGTGAAAAGACAGGATGGTTCATATTACAGAAAACAACTCAATCTAATTATGCTTTTCATAATAAAGGAAAGCATCTACTCTAATTCATATATGAAGAGTAAAACAATTGTTACTTATGTCTGCTGTTTCTTTCAGGAGCTTTCGCAGTTATTGATGAGCATTTGAAACTAGTACTTCCAAATTGTTATGATGCGATATGCTTAATGCTTATGATCTGCATAACACAGAAGCACCAGGTATTGTTGATGCTCATTTTAGCTAGTTATATTAGGTTTATTTCTTGCTTTCTTGCACTAATTTGTAAAAATCAAAGGTAAAAAGGCTGACAGGCCTTTTTTTCTCAATAATTTTTCTATATTCAGTTTTCATTGTCGTTTCATTCCTTTTTATTGTTTTCTTCTTTGCAATTCTATTTCCATAATTCTATATGATCTTGTGTCGTATCCATGTTGCATTGATGAATTCAAAGTTCCAAAACAATCAGAAAGAATTCTGGTTACATATTCATGCTTAAAAATGAGGTGCATAGGATTTTATCATTATATCGCCGCTAATGATCCATGATAGCTACCAGAAAGAAGTGACAGTTAATCAGTTACATGAAATTTAAAGAGAACATATCAGTTTTATATATCTTGAATGTGGGCAATTGCTGCTTAATATATGTTTGTGTTGACATTGAGAAATTTGAGATCTTTTGAAATTACCTCATATGTGCTTTGATATCCAGAAATCTTTATTCTAATTCTTTTTGTCAAGTATTTTATTTGAATCTAACTATTACTCGGAAGTCATGATGGTATTTAGTAAAGAAATCTGTTCTTTTCCTTTTGATTTCATTCAGTTTCAGATGAATGCTCTCTTTTGCACGTGATCTTCATGATTTACATATTTCCTACATCTTTATGATGTATTGATCTTTATAACATCTTACGGTGAAGGAATGCTACTACAAAATAGAAAAGTTTTACAAAGAGAGCTAGAAATATACATGCATTTTAGAACAGCCCTACAACTGGTGGTTAATGAGGCCAGTTGAGTCAATTTTCTAGCTTTATTAATCTTTCATAGAAACGAAAATTCTATCTTATGATGTGTGTGCTTATTCTAATTCTCTTTTTCAGGTAATTATGTCCAGGAGGCGGATTCCTTGTCTGGATTCATACTTTGATAAGGTTAGGATCGACAATTCAGGAAATGTAATTAATAGTCACTGTCGAAAACACCACTAGAATATTATCTGAATTAGACTCCTATTGGACATCAATCTTATCTTGGATCATAAGAAAGTTTTTTTATTGAATGCCCCGGACTATTGAGTTACAGCAAAATTAAATGCAACTTCTGAACCAATGCTGTCTATAATTTATATGACACTTTTATATTTACAGAACTTTCAGTTTCACCATTATAACCTACTTGCCACCTTCTACCACGGACTTGGCATGACTGAGCTAAGTAATGCGTATTTCTTAGATTGCAATTTGCCGGAAGTCATGGTTTGCAAGGAATTGTTGGTGTACAAAAAGAAAATTTAATATGCATCTTGCATCTATTGCTCTTCGTAAGATATTATGCCCTTGTAGGTTCAGGATATAGCCCTTCTAGGTTCAGAATTATGTCCAAATTGAATTGTTTGGTTGAAATTAGAACCACACCAAAGCTAGCAGCGCATATATGTTACTTCTAGTATGTTGTCAAATTCGATAACAAAGTGTGTTAAGTGAGTCTTGTGTTTGTTTGGAAGTCAAATTGATTGCAATGAAAACCACAAGGCTCCAGATCTCTCGAGAATTGTGAAAGTACAAAACAAGTCTTTGGCAGTTCAATTTTTTCATGATCATTCATTCTAGCTTGCTTCAAGTACAATCCATTTAGATAGGGCTTAGGGCTGCTTAGGCATCTGGTTAGTTTTGATTAATGGCTCCGCAGGCCAAAAGGTTAATCCACTCAGATTGCATTTGTATAAATCCATCGGCTCTTTACTATTTACCAATCAATTGTTTTTTTTTTTTTTTTTGAGAGAGAGAAAGGTAAGCATGCTATCCGCTTCGTTTATTTTTGAAATAAACTTAGCTGGAAATGTGAAGCAACTAGGCTTCGAACTCAGGTCTCGGGTATCAACCGCCAAGCCCTTTGCCACTTGCGTTAGGGACGGTTGATACCAATCAATTTGTTAAATTAATATATTGCCTATGTTAGAATGCTAAAAGTAGAAACTACAGAATATCTAGCAATCAGCCGTCAGTTACAAAGGATTTAACTTTGCCATTTCTAAATTTTGTAAACTTTGGCTCTTTTCTGGATTCAGATCCATCAGAGGATTTGATGAGGCTACTGTTCCGATACTTAAGCAGACCCAGAACCAATATAGAGCAATCCAAAGCATAACAAAAGAGAGGGATCCTCGGGATAAAACATTAGATCTAGCCGCATATCTCATGCTAGTCATCTTCTGTCCAAGATCCATCCTAGCGGCTTAATGCACATCGTTACAGGATAGGCCTTGTGTCATCATGACTACATTTTGTTTGCATTGCATGTGATATTGTGATGTGAGTGCTTCTTCGCAGCCCAGTAGGTTGGACCAAAGGCAAGTACAAATGGAGTTTGGGATGTCTCAGATCTCATTTCAAAAGTACTAGGGTAATTCAGCTTTAAGTTACCAAATGGTCCATCCAAAACATCTTCATTTTTCCATCTTTCATCCCGAGTCATTTGACTAGAAGATTTGAAGGAACTATGTTTCTTGTTAATTTGCTTTCTATTACTTATCTTTAGTATGTTTTCATGGCAGTATTCTTTGTTTAACCTTACTTTCTATTGTACTTACAGATTGACAATTGTCACATTCTAATAATTGTCAGGTCAATATTTTTCTTTGGCCATGTTTCAAGAAAGTAATTGACATTCATCTGCAATGTGTGAAGAATTGTGATGTCAAAACATTATGGGAGGATGACACTCATCCACACTATGCAATAAGGTGCTATGCCGAGTTTGCAGCCTCCCTTATTCAGCTCAATGTAGAATATGGAAATAATCAGGTCAGTTATCATGAAAAGCCATGTGATTTTATGAGATTATTTTGAAGATGACTTGCCTTTTAAGATTTTCTTTATATGGCACTACAAAATCACTATGTGCTTGACTATCTGAATCCGCTCACCGATAATTCAGAGTAGCTTCACTTTGCTTTATGTATGCTGTAGCAATTTGTCTATAATTTTATATTGTTAATGTGATCCTTGTAGCTTGATATGAACTTGGAGCAATTGCATATGGCTATTGATAACCTACTTGTCAGGCTGGCCGAACGATTTAGGATACCAAAATCACGAGCTTTGTTCCTTCTTAATAACTATGATATGATTATAGCTGTCTTGAAGGTAAGTTTATAAATCGGCTTCATATCATTTGTCTCTCTGCTGTTTTATCTAACACTTTATAAGTAATCATCCTGTCTAAATACGGTGAGTGTTCTTTGCAGGAGGCAGGTGACATAGGAAAAATTCCAACATACTTTGAAGACAAGCTAGAAAGCAACATTTCTTTGTTTGTGGTAAAAACCTTATAACCTACAATAGTGTGCTCTTTTTGTCCAACTATATTTATGTATTAACTATATTTGTCAATATTGGAGTCAATGAAAATAATTTCCACAATTTCCATTCTGCTTGATGCATACAGCTCATTTCCTCGAAAGGTTTTCGCAGCTACTGCTGAGGCTAGCTAATGCATAAACTTCTGCAATGAGGGCTTTCTGTTTCACTAACTTTTTGATGCATTAGGTGCTGTGAGTTGTCTTGTCTTAATGTGCTGAATGCATTAGCAGCATTCCTGTGATGAATTGCCTGTTTAATTAAGTTGAATCTGTAGTGATGATTCCTTTGACTTGTTATTTGTTTGAGCAGTGAGTTGTCTTGTCTTAATGTGCTGAATGCATTAGCAGCATTCCTGTGATGAATTGCCTGTTTAATTAAGTTGAATCTGTAGTGATGATTCCTTTGACTTGTTATTTGTTTGAGCAGATAATGAAATTTCTGAAATTTATCATTTTGAATTTTTCCTCTTACTCCTGCATTAATGCAGGAGGAATTGCTTTTGGAGCATTTTACTGATCTGATCAAGTTCGTGAAGGCTTACGACGGTAAAGATGAGACTATTTCCATTTGTCACGAACCTTTATTTCTTAAATCACCAACTCACGGATATTCATGCAATTCATGCATGTTCCCAGAAGAAGAGTCAACTTCCTACACAAGAAGTCCAACAATTGCTGATGTTGAACCTTTGGTGAAGGACTTTGCAACGCGGTGGAAAGCTGTTCTAGAGGCAATGCATAAAGATGTCATTACTTCATTTAGCAATCTTTCATGTGGAATGGAGATTCTAAAAGCTGCGATGGCGCAGTTGTTGAACTACTATAACAGTCTCTCGGAATGCGTGAAGATGATCCCCCGTAGTTCAACTTTAAACAAGTACCTGGTTTCTATCACCTCAATATCGTATGAAATCAGGAAATATTCGAGGACATTCTAGTCGGCTTGCTCGCAACATTTTTAGGTTACAGAAGTAGTAGTTGAATGAGAAAATTAATCATCTAGACTCCTGAAGCCCATGATTTTGTTTTAAAGGGCAGCATTCAGTTCTTATCGCAGACCTCCCTAATTCTTTTTTTTTCAAATAATAATAATAATAATAATGGCATGTGTGGTCTAGAACAATATACAAATGGAGAAAAGGCCAACTTTGAGGGAATTCATCAAACTAATGAAGACAATAACTGAAACAACTGGTTAGCAATGCAGCAATCCGGCGAACACATTTACCATGCCTTGAATCAAATTCTCTCTGAACAGCATCTTGCGGGATCGGCATTTTATATGCGGGAGACGGAGCAAAGTATTGCTGATATGAAGAAGCATACAGAGGAGTAATCTCCGAGAATGGGGTCGCCTCGGCAGAGTTCTCAAAGTTCGCAAACGGTGGCAAAGGCGGAGCAGAGGGTTCAGGCTGCGGCCATGCCGGGCAATTGCAGCGGGGGCAGGAGGGATCGGCTGGTTGGGTAAGTGTGTTGCGCTTCCTATTCTTCTTTCTCCTCTTCAATTTAGACCAGATTTTGAGCTTCTTCAGTGCTTTGATCATTGAAATGGATGCAGAGGGGTGTGGTAAAATATGAGCTTCAGTTGGTAGATATGAAATTGGGTCACTTTGAAAAGGAATGGGGAGTTTATTTTGGATTCGCTTTGATTTGAATTCAGGGGAACGTTGCCATATTTGCATGTGACCGTTGGGGTTTTTGGTCCCACTCACATGGTTTCCACTGGTGAAAATATTAAATTGGTAAAAATGTATGGAGACCCCCCTCAATGGTAGGCCTTTCTGAAATAAACCACTGAACTACATTTTTTTTTTTATTGGGACCTCTCAAACGTTTGATTTTTTAGAATTGATTATTTTTAGCCAAATAAATTGAGAATTTTACCAAATTGATTGATAGTTTAAACTACTTTGTAATGAAAAATATTAGATTAGTTAACTGTTAATAGCAAATTAAGCTATGAAATTTAATCAAAATTTTAACCTAATTAACTGTAAAAAGAATTTAGGGTGCCAATCAAAAAAGTCATAACGTAAGGGGTCCATTTCAGAATGGCCTGTAGGTGAGCGGTCTCCATACATTTTGCCTTACAATTTTTTTTTTCCCCTTAAGTAAGCATAAAATTTTAGAATAATTCCTTTAAAATAGAACACTTAGCAAAAATATTTTGAAAGATAATAGGATGCTTCCTTGAAAATAGACTAATTTTCTTATGATTCTTTTGACATAGGAGAATCCACTCTGTCAGAGTAGTATGGATAAAAAATCCTACTGTTGAAAGTGCAGGGCCCCTTTAGATCAGTCTCTGAATTACATGCCAATATCTTCATAATGAGACATTTTTTTATATGATCTACAAGTAAATGATAATGCTTCTGCTTGAGACTTTTCCAAAAGGGAAAAAATAATGCATTTGCCCAGTAACTAGGCCCTGATCTCTGTTCTTTGATGTTTAGAATTATTTCTTTTTTGAGAGTTACTTAGGTGAATTTCATATATCTGATACTTTATTTGTTAACATTAGAAAAATATTTCTGCCTTAGTTCCTTTAAGGTCTAAGCTTCTAATTTTTCTTTTTCATTGTAACTTCTTTTTTTTTTTTTTTTTAAGAAAAGTGAAGTTATAATGTATGTGAATATAAAGCACTAAGTATAAAAAATTAGGAACTTTGTGTAGGCCCCATATTTTCTGTTGTTTCACGAGATTCCTCAGATATCGGTAACTTTCCATATCTATGTATATCATAGTAGAATTAGGTATAACTTTGATAAATAGCAAAGATTTACCTTACCGTTTGATTCCTCCTAAATAATGTTCTTAAATAGTCCCTCTTTCATTTGAATTGATTCTTATTGTATGTCCATTCATGTTGAACCCATGTTTTGCGGTGGCGACATTTTGTTATATATTATAGTATTGAAAGGTGAAAGAACATTTTAATTTTTCTATCAACACAACCTTTTCCCAATTTCTGGGCCCTCTACAAATAAATATCATTTGTGCTAATCTAGTGATCTACATCAATTATGGAGATGTTCTAATGCCTGTATATATCCATTAAATTCTTTTTTAAGTGTGGAGTGAGCATTAGTCAATAAAGTTGCTACTAATTATTGAATTAGTTGCATACCTTCCTCTTAGGTTTCGCCTGTTTAGCTATTTTCACCATATGGATGAATGTAACTTTTGTGTTTAATATTCTTCGCATTCGACTCGTAGTTCCTTGTTTGTTTCGATATTATCTGAATAGTTAAGCTACATGAGCTTTTTTTATGTTTTATCATTCTCTTTAAATATCATTGATAGTGGTTGCAGTTGTGGGGTGGAGATTGATTCAAGTGATTTATTTTTGTAGGCATTATTAGCACTCTTATGTCCCACCTGAGAAACTTTTACTTGCTCATTTTTAAACTACATTTTTTGAAAGCACTTTTTTTCTTCATTTGGCACTGCTAGAAATATTGTTTAATGACACTTGATAATTAATTATTCGTTAGGTCACTGATCATAGTCATAATAAAGTTTTACTACTGTAGTGGGGTGTTTTTAGGTTATAAGACAATATTTCAGAATAGGATGAGTAGGGTCACTTAATAAGGAGGTTTTCTTTGCTAAACAACACTGTTTTTTTTTCTAAAAGTTGCAACTTCTGTACATTGATCCACTGGAAAGGCAGATTAATGTTGGGAGTTTCAAGCTGTGGACATTGATCAACTGGAAAAAAGCAGATTTGTAGCCTGGATTATATTAGACACTAAAAAAGTTCATAATGTTGGGACTTTGTTGGTGTAGTAGTATTGTGGTAATTGAAGTAGTACTAATCTTTGAAGTTCCATTAAATAAGCTTATGAATTTTTTAGTCTCTGTCCTCTTCGACTCTTTGTCGATTAGCGTCGTCTTTAGTGAAGCTAATCTATGTATTAATTGATATTCTATCTTATCAAGTTCCATTAAAGAAGTTGTTTGTGCTTTCAAATTATATTCCTTGATTATGTTGCTGGTACTTCCACTAATAACCAATCCAACCACCTCTTTAGAATAGTGTGTAACAAATTATGTTTGGTCTCATAAAATCATTGTTTCTCGTTTCATCTAAGGGAAGGTAACGGTTAAAAGAATAATTTTATCTGTAGAAAATTTGATCTCATAAAGTGCTTGATACTATCGTTAGAATAGTGGAAATACCCAAAATATTGGATGGTTATTTTCTACACAATATAATAAAGGTTATGCTTAGCCCATAATTGCCTTCAGTTTGAGAATAGAAAGGGGAAAAGAAAAATAAAAATCTCAACTTTTAGGTTTATTATTGTAGCGTTATGTTTTGTTTCATCTTTTAACTTGGGAAAAGTTTTGATTGATTTATTCACGTACTAATATTTACATGAATTTAGTCTTGAAACATGTTTTTTCTAGATTGATGCTAGTTAAGAACGGCTAATCTTAATCTTATTTAAACATACTCATTATATCTTTATCTATCTGTTAAAATATTTATCTGATTAATTATGAACTTTTGTTGGAGTGATTCAAATTTGTATTTGTTAGTATGTTCTTCACAGAAAATAAAAAAAATAAAATAAAAAAAACTTAAATAGGACCCTACCCCCAACCCAATTGGAGTTAAAGAAACGACACACACGCATAAAACAAAAAAAGGAGCGACTATTATTGTAGTATTATGTTTTGTTTCATCCTTCAACTCACATGAAAATAAACATGTGGGAAAAGTGATTAGCCTATTCGTTTACTTCGAAATGTTACATGAATTCACCAACACATTCACTGAAGGTGACGTCTTGAAGCATTTTTGTTCTAGATTGATGGCTAGTTAAGAATCTAATTCTGTTGTTGGTAATTCGGTATTCGCTCCCGATACCAGATTTTATAAATTCTCAATTTGTTTCGGTATTGCAATCCACGCTGGTACCGCTTAGCATTGGAATTTTACAGTAAAAATGTAAAATTAAATTTTTATTATAAATTCGTCCTCTCAACAAAACTGGAATCAATATAACTATAAGGAATAATTGCCTGTGTAACTCTGAAATCTGAAGTAATATCTGATTTACCCCTCTTATTTTTTTCTTTTCAATATACCCTTCATACGTTCCATCGTTATTAAAAATACTCTTACCGTTTCCCTTCGTTTCCCTTTGTTAAGTTAACTAGGGTTAAACTAGAGTTAAATAATAATCGGAGTTGAAAACTATCAGATATACCGATTTTGCCCCGGTTTAGGGTTTAGGGTTTTTAGGGTTTTAGGATTTAGGGTTTAGGGTTTTAGGGTTTAGGGTTTTTTAGGGTTCTAGGGTTTAGGGTTTAGGGTTTTAGGGTTTAGGGTTTAGGGTTTTTTTAGGGTTTTTTAGGGTTTTAGGGTTTTAGGGTTTAGGGTTTAGGGGTTTAGGGTTTAGGGTATATTTGAAAAGGGCAAAATGGTAATTACACACAGATAACGGTAGTTTCAAATGGTACACTAACAGAGTTTAACTTCAGGGGTATTTTGGAAAGAAGTTGGAACGTAAGAAGGGTAATTTTAATATTAGCCTTCTAAGAGGGGTAAATCTGAAAACAGAAAAATTTTTAGGGGTATATAGGAAATTGCCCCTAACTATAAATAGAAGAAAAATCAAAATAGAAAAATATGCGGGTGAAATAAGATTTATTAATCAAGAGAAGAATTATACCGACTCTTCTTTGCAGTAGAGTAGTTTTAACCGAGCCCTCCTTCTGAATCTCTCTCATCCTTCTCTCGTTCTCTATAAATTTAGAAGACTTCTCTCTTTAAACGTATCTGTACATGCATTTAAAATTATGGACACTTTGGTCATATCATATGGGTGTGGTTAAACTCTAGTCCCTATCATCTCTATAGGTGTGACATCTTAACACCATGGGTGTAATCACCGCCGTCAAATAATAGCACTTATGCTATATTTATAGCTTACATCAAAATCTATATAAATTCTAGTTTAAATAAATTTTTATTTTTATTAATATTTAAATCTTAATAAATTATTAGATTTAAATATTAATCTTAATCCGAATCAACTACAAATCTAATTAAATTCTAACATCTATCCTTCTATATCCATAATATCTTTACATATTAGTTAAAATATTCATCTTATTTATTATAAATTTTGATGTGACGCTCCTCTTATCAGGATCACCTATTCTAGAGCCATTCTAGCTCTAGCACTCTTAACTTTCTTAATCTTTTAGACCTAACCACCATCCAAAATGCTATAGCTGTGTTAAGAGGTTTAGCCATATTATATTTTATATATAAGACTATTTTAAATCATGAGATGTCACATGTTTTTAAAAATTCTTACGTTCTCTTTAGGTTCAAGCACATTCACAAGTGTCATGCGATGTGAGACTCGTCACGCTAACCTTAACCGATTTTGTGAGGAGCTGCATTCTACGCATAACGGTCATTAGTCGGGAAGCCGCATTCTACTCACTATATAACTCTGCCTCAATCGAGACTCATCTTATATTTTCGCTGATGAATGGCTCTGATACTAATTTTCTAGAGGATCATCTATTCTTGAACTACTCTAGCTCTAACACGCTTAACTCTCTTAACCTCTTGGGTCTAGCAAGCACCTAAAATACTAGAATCGGATTAAGAGATTTAAACCTATTATATCTCATATATAGAATTATTCTAAATCCTGCGAAGTCATATTTTATTGGAGTGATTCAAATATATATATATATATATATATATATATATATATATATATATATATATATATATATATATATATATATATATGTTAATATGTTCTGCATGAGAACAAAAACTTAAATAGAAATTCTACGCCAGTTGAATTGGAGATAAAAGAAACAACACACACCCACACAAAAAGGAGGTATATGTGCAAATGTATATCCCACTATTGAAACTTTTGTTGGAAAGAGAAGATACACAAAAGATTTAAAGCATCATGATGGAAAAAATGGAGGGCCCCAAGAGATTGGTGCTTGGCGTGCAACCTTTCCATGTCCTCCATACTCTCTCTCCCCTTCTCTTCCCACCTCCTCCAATTAACCTTCTAACCAAAGGCACCGGCCAAATCAAATTATTTATCAACTTTTCTTTTTTCTTTTTTCTTTTTTTCTTTTCCTTATTATTACGTTTCCGGAACCTTCTATGGTACCCACAACAAATCTTCTTAAAATTCAGTGACAAACGAATCTAACATTTTTCAAAAAAAAATGTGTAATGCTACACCACCTTATAAATTTTGAACTCGAAAAAATGGATAGTTGGTGTAATTCTTAGGTAGAAAGATGGTTTTGATAATCAAAAAGGATTAATTAAAATCTGTCTAATTAGTGTAAATAAAATATTATTAAAACTTTTCTTAAAATTTTTTTTTAAAAAAAATGTTAACTCTTGCCTACAAAAACTATTGTAATTTGTAGTCGTTGAGTCTACTTACAATCTCTAAATTTGTTAGTCTTTGGATTGACTTGCGATAAAGATGATGTGATGTAGCTGCTATACAGAAGGCCAACTATGTAGATGTGCACTCGATAAAGATGATGTGATGTAGTTGCTATACAGAATACCATCTCTGTGGCGGTGCACCTGATAGACCACTAGCAGTGTAGATGTTTAGAATTTATTTATAAATAATCAAAACTTAAATAAAAAATATTAAATATAAAATATATAAATATTATTTTTTAATATGGTATCAGAGTTGAAGGTTCTAAGTTCGAATCCTGTTCTCCATTTAATTAAGCTCACGATTTGAACTTATTAAAAAATCTCCAATTCTAACATGAGGAAAAATTTTGAATATAGCATATATAAATATCGTTCTCTAGCATCTTCTAGTTTTCTCCATTTAATTAAATTTATATCTTAATTCTATTAAAATATTTCAAGTCCAAATATGAGGAAGAGTGTTAAAATAAAATATATAAATATCGTTCTCTAATAACTTAAATTTTTTAAGTACAATAATTAATTGTTTTATATTATTTTATATTCAACGAAGAGCTCTCCAATGATAACTCATTGAGAAGTCTTGATCTGCTGTTATATGTTAGTTTTTGTGCATATCTTAACAAAATTAATTTTGGTTTTTTTTATAAATCAAAATTTGTTTAGATAGCCATGGAGAAAATGACCAACATGTTAATTTTTCATATCCGGTGCTCTTTCGAAACTGGTACTTTCCGTTGGATTTAATTTTTTTTTATATATGGACTAACATATAAATTTATATTTATATTATAGACTATCTAATTTAATAGAACCATTAAATGATCTAATAATATGGACTTTGAAAATATCTATTGAATATGGGTTATTAATGTGTAGAAACACAATACAAGTCTAATTAGGGTTTATGAGAATTTAATTAAACATAATATATAAGAAATATAAAAGGATTGTGGTCCCGAGTCGGATTCCTGCCGTCAATTTGCCCTGTCCTACTCAGAGCAAAATTAATTAGACGACGAATCTAGACTTGGAAGCACTCAAACCAAACGATTTTATTGTCGAAGTTTGAGAAACGATAAGATCCGAGAACATGTTTCATCATGCATGAATTTCGGTAAGCGTTTATAATATTTTCAAATAGATGAACGATTATCTAATAATTTACATGTATTTTTTAGATTATTTCGTATTAATTTGCATACAGATCTAACACCTCAATCTTTTTATGTAAACATTTCTTAGACTTTTATCTTTTTTATATATATGAATAAAATTGAAAGTGTTATTAAATTTAATTGTGATGCTATTAAATTTGATTGTTATAAACTCTTAACAGATGATAGCTAACTAATTAATTTTAGCAAATTGACAACTCAAATTTGAAAAGTGGCTTGAATCAAATAATCAGAGGTTAAGACAGAATCATTTAATAAAAAAAAAAAAATAATAATTAGTTGGAAGGTCTATTTTGAAAAAAAAAATGTCTATATATCATTTGGGGGGTCTCATTATATTTTAACGTATAAAATAAGTGTAATAGTGGGAGGAAGAGAATCTTTTAGTGCTTTACATATTCAATATGAGATGGGCTCCAAATTGGATGAGAAAAAGTCTTGAAAGCAGTGCCACTGTTGAATATATATGAGATGAGTTTCGACTGCGTAGAGAATTATATACCAGGTAAAACGCGACTTCCTAGCTAATAATTATTATGGCAGAGTGTAGCTTTCTACAAGATCTATTAAGGCTAACGAGACGAGTCTCACATCATCTGATATTTGCTAGTGTGTTTGAGCCTGACGTGGACGCCATGGCTTAAACAGGAGAGAAATGTGATACTTCTGAAATTTAGATTAGTTATATATATAAATGATATAATAGAACAAAATTTCTTAATTCGTTTATATCATTTTGAGTGGTAGGTAGGCCCAAAAGGTTAAGAAGGTTGAGCGTGTTAGAGCTAGAGTAGTTTTAGAATGGATGACCCCCCTGAGAAGTAGGGCGCCACAGTTGATCACTCTTTTAATAAATATGTGACACCCTACTTTTTAAAATATCATTCATTTTATAATTATTTTAACTAGCACACTTAATCCTCTTAATTTCTTAGGTCTAATCACCATTAAAAATATTATGGTTGGATTAAGAAATTTTAGCCCTATTATATTTCATATACAGAATTATTTCTAATTTTAAAAGTGTCGCATTCATCCTCCTTTTAAGTCTTGACGTTTTCGTGAGGTCCAAGCACACTTACAAGCTCCAGACGACATGAGATTCATCTCGCTACTCTTGGCCAATTTTCTGTGGAATCGCACTGTTAGCAACGAGCGCACAAACTAAACACGAAATTAATATGCGACGACCACACAAAAGTAAATCTCAAAAGCATAAACAAAATAGAACACACAGATTTACGTGAAAAATCTTATTCAGGAAAAAAATTATGGACGAAAGAGGAGAGTTTCACTATGTCGAAACAAAGGGAATACAAAGTTCAGATGATCGTACAATCGCTCGATCACTTTAGAGCAAAACAAAAGAGAACACTAATTTTAACGGGTTTTTCCTTAACGGCTCGAGCCATCCGCTTTCACCACAGGTATCCATAAAATTTGTCGTCGCACCGCGAAGCAGTCGGCGAACTAGAATCATAATATCGAAGTGATTTCAAATTTCGGAGTCACATCTAACACGCACACTGGCCGCTGTATAACCATAGCTCAGCCAAAACTTTGGTTAGTAATTGGTTCTTATATCAATTGTAATGCCCAGGACACTTTTCAAAGGATTACACATCCTAAAACTATTTTATATCTAGCACATACAATATTATTAATTTTTTAGATATAACCATCACTCAAAATATTATAATCGAATTAAAAAATATTAATTTTATTATATATCAAATTTTAGGGTTGCCCCACAAAATACACTAGAGAATGATTAAATTTTCAATAACTTTTAAAAAAATACTAGTTGTATATCCCTTGTGGGTATACATTCCACACCCCACTCATACAATGGATAGGATGTGGTAAGGTGTCACTTTACAATTTGTGAAGTGACCTTCCACGATTTGATGGGTAAATATAAAATATATATTTTTTTTGGAGTGTATCTGTAGCACTGCCCCAATTTTTAAGCCAACATCCCAAATAGCAACCAACTATAAGAGAGACTTTTTGAATAAGCTAGCTATTAGAATAAGTAGGACAATGTTTGTGGCTTGGGTAAATTTGGAATGTGTGTATATAGGTGGATACATATATACATGTACTAGGAGACAAAAATTAGAGGAAAACAATATATAATACCTTTATTATGTTTCCTTAATATGATCTTCTTCATGTAGAGGTACTTTTCCTATAGTTTGTGTATGTAAGAGGCCTTATAAACATTTAGATTTAATGTTGAAGGGTGGATATAAATAAATTAATCATGATTGGGATCATGTGATGGACCATCAATATATAATGGGATACACATCACTAGATTGCTTTACCTTATAATGTATCAACTATATCCAGTTGGGGCAAAACTATATATATCATTTTGTGTCTTATTATATATAACTAATACTTTATTTTTTTAATAATAAAAAATATGTGTGTGATTTACAGACATTTACAAATTTTTTTAAAAAATAATTAATTAATGTATCAGAACTCTCTCTCTCTCTCTCTCTCTCTCTCTCTCTCAGGCTTAATTTGAAATTAGGTTGTGCAAGCACATTCAGTTTCATGTTTTGAAGAATCTAAAATATTTAAAAACATTTTAAATTTTTTCTGGTCACATAGTATAAAAAGGTGATGAAAATAGTTGTCTGTTCACTTCCTTCACATTTTAGAAACAAAGTTAGATAAAAATAGTAAAGTAACTAATACGTACCAACAAGTACTTATGTTAGAAACGGTCACAATGTTGGCTAATACATGTGGGAGGATTAGAATTTTAAATTTAATAATAATACTTAGTGTTTAGTAATTAATATTTAAAAGATAATAATAATAATAATGTTGTATCGAATTGAGCTCTATATTTTTAAAAATACTAAGTTATTGATATTCGTAAATTTTTAACCCCTTAGATGAATATGATGTGTGGTCATAATGATAATAGATATTTTAGATTTAGTGAGTATTTAATAAAATAATATAATTTAAAAACAAAATTAATTACAAAAATAAAATTAATAATAAAAAATTTATAAACACTAATTATTATTTTTTTGCTTTTATAAATATAATAATCGGACTCATGCTGTTTATAGGATTACCTTTTAATTTTTTTAAAAAATATAAAAGCGAATTCCACGGATTCGGCAACGGTATCAAATTGAATTTACTCACCCCCTTCTCCTCCTCTATTAATTATTCCCCTTCCAAATCCACCGAGCAACCTTATGATACACACTACTCCTTCTCCCTCTCTCTCTCTCTCTCTCTCTCTCTCTCTCTCTCTATATATATATGTGTGTGTGTGTGTGTGTGTGTGTGTGTGTGTGATATTACTCCACTCTCTCTCTCTCTCTCTCTCTCCCCACCATTACCATTTGACACCATATATTTTCACTTCTCTCTCTCACTCACTCACCCCATAGAACTTACTTGCATGGAAGGCATGACAACTTTGAGTACTATATCTCGGCGCAAGAACGCTGCAGACTGCAGCCGCCTCGGCACCGCAATCTGGACCGTGAAGATCGCCGGCCTGCTCGTCGTTTTCTCCGCCGCCGCTCTCCTCCTCTCTTACCCCCTCCTTTCCGTCCTCCTGTCGTCCCTTCGCTCCCTCTGGCTCGCTGCTAACCTCATCATTTTCGCCGTCTGGAGGCTCTCCGGTCCCTCCGCCGCCGCCAGCAATTACTATCTCGACGACGAGCCGCTGCTCCCTCCTCCCGACGTCAATGTTCCGTCAGCTCCCGAATTCGAATCCGAGATGAAAGTTTACTCTTCATTGACAGAAGGGGTATGTATGTACGTACGTACGTACGTGTCATAAAATAATCGTCTCTCTCTAAAAGCTCGTTATATCAACTTTTCCTTCTTTTGAAGAGGAATCACTGTTTTAGTTTTTTTTTTTCTGTTTTAATTTTGTTGTCTAATAAAAGTAGATGGTGTGCTATCTAATTTTGCTCTCTGATGGTGCTGTAGGAAGAGTATGCAGAGACCGGGGATGATGCAGCCGCATCAGACGACGACGATGACGACGACAATGACGGGTCCATGGAAGGTACGTGGAGGTCGATAGCGGCGGAGCGGGGGACGATGCCGGTGCTGATGAAGAGCGAGACGTGGGAACGGCGGCTGGAGACAACGGGGACGACGGTGCTGCAGAAGTCGGCGACGTGTAGGGAAGGGAGGGATGGTAGGAATTACAACAAGGCGGCGGCGGCGGCATCAGCGGCGGGGGGATGGAGGAGGAGGGAGGCGCTGGTGGTGGCGCATGACGAGCTGTTCCGGCAGGTGGAGAGCTTCATCAAGAAGCACTACGACCACCTCAAACTCCAGCGACAAGAATCTGAGCTGCACCACCGCTTCCCGGAGAAGCAGATTCTCAATTTCTCCGCCACCTTCGCCGACAACGGAGCCAGTTAGATAACTGCATATGGCTGGAGGACAAGGTAAATCATTTATCCAACCATACACTATAGTAAGGGAATTTTTTCAAAATGATCCTATGAAAAACGTTATTTTGCAAAATAACCTTCTCAAAAACGTATTTGTAAAACTAACCCTACTTTTGCCACCTCGGCGCCACGCAGGTGCGCCAGCGTGAAGGCGCTGAAGCGGTCAGCGCCTTCACAATATTCCTATGAAGGCGCTGATCCATTCAGCGCCTTCAAAAAAAACTGTGAAGAGGCGTCTTCTACAAGTTGAGGACTTGGCCACGCTACAAGTTTGTGGTTTCTATGTAAAGGCGCTGAACCAATCAGCGCCTTTAAGATAATGTTAAAGTCGCTGATTGGTTCAGCGCCTTTAAGTTAATGTTAAAGGCATAGAAAAGCGCTGATTGGTTCAGCGCCTTTAAGATAATGTTAAAGGCGCTGATTTGTTCAGCGCCTTTAAGATAATGTTAAAGGCGCTGATTGGTTCAGCGCCTTTAAGATAATGTTAAAGGCGCTGAACCATTCAGCGTCTTTAACTTAAATGTTAAAGGCGCTGATCCATTCAGCGCCTTCACAGGATTTTTGTGAAGGCGCTGAACGCTTCAGCGCCTTCACGCTGCCACCCAACGTGGCGCCGAGGTGGCAAAAGTAGGGTTAGTTTTGCAAAAAAAATTTTGGCAAGGTTATTTTGCAAATTTCCAATTTTCAGAGGGTTAATTTGAAAAAATCCCCCTATAGTAACATATCATCTTTTCGTTCTTTCAAGTTATTTTTTAATTATTAATAGTTAAAAAAGTAATATTTAAAAATAATATTTTATAATTTTAAAGGTTTATATTGTAGTGCATCTAAAAATATTACTGTATATTCATGTGCTTCCACCCAGTGTAGTCGTTCAATGTTGTTTGTAGTAGATCCAAGAGTGAAAAAATTAAAATTATATGAGTAGTAATATGTATATAAAGTGAGCAGTGTTCTCTTCATACTTCTAAATCGTTTTTGATAATAATATTAATTAATTAGTTATTAATTACTTGTTTGTTGGTGTCTGCAGGTTTGATATCTAGCATGTAAACTTGTTAAGGCGCTAATTAAATAGGCTATGGATCGATCCATGAACAGAATCTAAGCTAGCTAACTTAGCTTGGCCTCATTTTTGGTGCTTAATTTCCTTGTTTTTGCTTTCTTAAATGTAAATTCTATGTGATGGATTGCACGGCGGCGGTGGTGGTTGGTGGCTTGCTCGCAATCTGTTGTATCTCTGCGGAGTTTATTTCGCAAGAGAAAGTATAAATATGGTGGTGAAATTTTTTATGATGCATCCAATTGATCATATAGAATTTATGTTTAAGAGAATGAAAACACAACAAGAATATCAATGAGAAAGGCCTTATTTTTTAATGCTATCTTTGTACGTATGGTCGATAATGCAGATATGTTATAGATCGATGTAGCAATTGTAATTGAGAGTATATATTAATATCTATATTTCGTGTGTGTCTCAATTTAAAAATTCTCACAAATTAACTTAAGTTACAGATGTTGTTTTAATTGGTTGTATATATTGAGTCTATATTGACTACATCTTTTGGTCTAGCTGATTATTCTTTACGTGGAACCAAATTGGTTATTGGGTAGTAAAAATTGTGTTAGGCCAATATAATTAAAGCTATGTTTAATAATATTAATTTTTGGCTTTTTAATAGAGCTGCACACTATACTTAAAAACTTTTTTGAGTCTTTAAATTAAATGATCTAGCTTTTTAAATTATCAAATGTGAGCATTTCTTGTTCAATGCGTTAAAAATTAATCCCCAGTTGAGTTGTACGTTGCTATTCTGAGCTGGGAGTGACATTACATGATCAGGTACCAAAGTGAGTGCGCTTACACTTCTTTTCAGGGAACCCTCTTTTTTTTTTTTTTTTTTTCTTTTTTTTTTGATTATGAGACATGACTTTTTTAGTACCATTCATTAATTAAATATTTAGTACTGTAGAATTGTTTTTTTTAAGCTAATATTGTGGAAAAATCTTTAAACTAATTAACACAGACACTCTTAATTAGTTACAAAAAAATATTTAATTAATTAACAAAAATAATATTAATCAAAGAAATTAATTGAATTGGCCTATATTTGACTAGACCAATGTATATTTTTCCCTATTTTATTCTACGTACAGATAACTTATTATGAGTGCATATCATGTACATACCACTCAGTAGATTATATTTATTAACCAAAAAATTATTATTTAAACTAATTTAGATGGTTAAATTGAAACTATCAAATAAGAACTGTGGGGTCGAGCAAATACTTTAATACAAATCAGAACAAAAATGGTAAGAGATGAGAGTTAAAATTAAAAATAAAATGTGTTTTTATGTCCACCTTTAATTTTATAGGAAGCCATGTTATCCACCTACACATAAAGAAAGGTTTTGCGTATAATACAGTACTAATTAGTCAACTCGATCATTGCCCTAACTTGTAAATATTAACTATTAACTTAGTTATTTATTTATTTATTTATTATTAACAATATCATACATGTCAATCCAAAATTTTCTATTTGTAAATAGTAACTATTTAATTATTTATTAATTTGTTTATTTTTTTTAACAAGTTCATCATCTCATTCCAAAAATTTCTGAGCTAGTAAAGTATATAAAAAGTGAGGAGCTAAATCACTCCATTTATAAAATAACCATAAAAGACCAATCAAACTACACTAAATAATTTTGGTTTTAGCTATTTCAGTGTTTGCTCTTTTGACTTGACAAGATAAAAAAAGTTTTCTAAATAACGAATTTATATTGAATAATTAATACTCTCAAAGTATATTATTTTTTTTATTATAAACAAAAATGCCTAACTAAAAATTTCTTTCACTAACTCTTTTAACTCAAAATTACATTTAATTTTTATTTTTTTAATTTTTTTTTTTTTTTTAAAGAAAGATGGCATGCTATTCATTTCATTTATTTTGAAATAAATTTAGTTGAAAATATAAAGCAACTAAACTTCAAACTCGAGATCTCAAGTATCAATCACTAAATTTTTTGTCACTTGTGCTAGAAACGGTCGATATGCGTAAGAATTATTGGCTTAAATAAGTCAACATTCTATCCTTTGGTAAAAAACTAAATTGGACCGAATCACGATTAAAATGACTTGAGGTTAGATTAGATCGAATTATGTTCGAAATGATGTGAAATTGATTAGCCCGAATTATAATTAAAATTCGTAAAAACTGTATCTATATATTTTAAGTGAATAAATTATATATTTTTAATGGTTAAATTTTTTTGAATTAATGGTAAGAATTTACTGTAACTGTTTGACAACTCAAAAATAATAGGGGCAATTTCCTACGTACCCCTAAAAATTTTCCTGTTTTCAGATTTACCCCTCTTAGAAGGCTAATATTAAAACTACCCTTCTTACGTTCCAATTTCTTTCCAAAATACCCCTGAAGTTAAACTCTGTTAGTGTACCGTTTGAAACTGCCGTTATCGGTGTGTAATTACTATTTTGCCCTTTCAAATATACCCTAAACCCTAAACCCTAAAACCCTAAACCCCTAAACCCTAAAACCCTAAACCTTAAACCCAAAAACCCTAAACCCTAAACCCTAAAACCCTAAAAAATCCTAAACCCTAAACCCTAAAACCCTAATCCCTAAACCCTAAACCCTAAAACCCTAAACCCTAAACCCTAAACCCTAAACCGGGGCAAAATAGGTATATCTGATAGTTTTCAACTCCGATTATTATTTAACTCTAGTTTAACCCTAGTTAACTTAACAAAGGGAAACGGTAGGGACATTTTTAATAACGGTGGAACGTATGAGGGGTATATTGGAAAGAAAAAAATAAAAGGGGTAAATCAGATATTTCTTCATATTTCAGGGGTACACAGGCAATTATCCCAAAATAATAATTCATTTTTTGCTGACATGGTGAACCAGGTCCACCCAACGACTTTCTGTCATTTAAGGATATATTTTAAGATCCAAATCTGAAAAGCTCTCTCAAATGGATATATGCACTTATTATTTCAATATCTAAAAAGTCAACACACTGCCATATAATTTTATAGTATTAAAGGAGAAACGATGAAAAGAAAAAGAGGGCGACGGCGCAGACGACGATGATGGTGATACCGTCGGAGCTGCGGAGCCTCGCGAGGGTCACTGTGGTCGTCTCCGTCGCAATGTCCTACGCGCGCTTCGCCTCGTCGCGCATCCACCCCGGCGCCCTCCGACTCGCGGCGCTCCTCCCCGTCATCTCCCTCCTCCCCCTCCTCCCCTTCTCCTTCTCCTCCATCACCCTCCGCGGCACTGCCGCGTTCCTCCTCTCGTGGCTCTCCCTCTTCAAGCTCCTCCTCCTCTCCTTCGGACTCGGCCCCCTCCACCCTTCCCTCCCCCTCCTCCCCTTCCTTCTCACATCCTCCCTCCCCGTCAAGCTCCGTCCCACCAACAACCCAAAACACCAACCCACCTCCGCATTCTCCACCCTCCTCTTCCTCCTCTCTGTCGCCGCGAAGCTCCTCCTCTACGTCTTCCTCGCGTCTCTCTACCGCTTCAGAGACCGAATGAGCCCCTACCTTCTTTTGGGTATCCTCTGTTTCCACATCTACGTATCCCTGGAGCTCCTCCTCGCGCTCTCCGCCGCGGTCGCTCGCGGGGCTCTCGGCGTGGAGCTCGAGCCGCAGGTGAACAAGCCCTACTTGGCCACCTCCCTCGGCGACTTCTGGGGGCGGCGCTGGAACCTCATGGTCTCCGCCGCGCTCCGCCCCGCGGTGTACGACCCAGTGAACGCGCGCCTCGGCCGAGCCGCGGGGGTCATGGCCACGTTCCTCGTCTCCGGGCTCATGCACGAGGCCATGTTCTACTACATCACGCTCGCCGCGCCCCCCACAGGGGAGGTCACCGCGTTCTTCGCACTCCACGGGCTCTGCACCGCTGCGGAGGGGTGGTGGGCTCGGCTACGGGGGGAGGCAGCGGCGCCGCCGAGGTGGGTGGCGGCGCCGCTCACGGTGGGGTTCGTGGTGGGGACGGGACTGTGGCTCTTCATGCCCCCGTTGTTTCGCGAGGGTACGACCGAGAGGATGCTCCAGGAAAGCATGGCCATGGTGGCCTTCGTGGAGAAGACCGGTCAAAGTCTACTCTCCCACGCGATCGGGTCCGATTCAAGTTAAATTATTTTCCCAACCGAGCGTTGACTGGAGGCGGCCCCACCTCGGGAAAATGGAGAGCTTTGATTAATTGCTTGTGGTAATTTCGATCATATTTATTTATTTGGTAAAAGTGCTTCTCAATTTTTTTTTATTGATACCTTTATATTTTATAATTTTTTTTTGAAGTTATTTAAGTTGTATTTTATAGCTCTATTAGCTATTGACAGTTATTTTATTTAATTTTATTGGCTATAAAGTAGTAGTATAAAATATTAAGTTTGCTAGATTTCTCAATCAATTTAGTAATTAAAATAATTTTAATTCATTTGGGTAAAATTATTCAATTCTAAAAACATTAAATATTAAGGGGTATATATATATGGAAATATTTTTTGTATATTCTTAAGGGAGTGTACATCTTATACTCCACCCATTCAAGGATAAGGTGAATTGGACTGGTTACATTAAAGTGACCAGTAGAAAAAGTTTCATTCTTGGATGGATGGAATGTGCATCATACATTCTATTTTGAAGTGCATATATAGCATTGCCCATATATATATATACACAAACACTTTATGAGTTTATTTCAGAATTTGCAGTCTCCAAGCATTTTTATCTATTTATTCTTGTTAGGTTGAGGAAGAAGAACCGATGGGTCGATTATTGATCCTCACTCAGTTAGCATAAATCTGGGGTTTTGGTTTGAAATTGAAGAAATTGAAATAAGTGATTCTAATTTATTGGAATCAAATATGATTTAAATTTTGACCTTTTTTTTTTTTTTTGTTATTTTAATTTGTTCTTCTTTTAGTGCTCGATGATTTGTTTAATTTAACTATTTAATTGCTTTACACTTTGAATTTTGTTGTTTTTACATATATCATGTTTATTCTCTACATAATCTAAAATATTTAGTGCGTCCGTTCACATGATAGGCGGCAGATTAAACGGTCTTATATTATAATAGCGACTGCACTATTTTTTTCATCTATTCTTAACTATGTTTAGTTTTTATGTATTATAGTATACAAATTTAAATAACAAAATATTTATAAGAATTATCGCCTTAGATCATTAAGTTCATAGTTTGGTTGATGATAAATTTGAGGATCTCAAACAATTTCATTAATTTATAATAATTATATCTCATAAGATATTTTACAAATTATTATGCTAAGTGAAATAACAAAAAAAATTTATGAAAAATAATATAAAATTTTCTCATTGGCAATCTTCTTTGTATGACTTTCATGTGCATACGAAGCACTTCTCCATTCAAATTCTCAAACTCAGCAACAACACATTTTATGTGAACCATGCAAAACATCCACCTCTTCTTCTCATACCCATTTGCACTTCTCTCTCTCTCTCTCTCTCTCTCTATGGATCACTACTCGGAGCTCCGAAGCATCGCGTTCGGAGCTCCGAAGCATCGCGTTGGTCTCCGTCACCATCGCGATGGCAATGTCCTATGCCCGCTTCGCCGTGTGCCGTGTCCCCGCAGGCGGCCCCCGTCTAGCGGCACGCCTCTCTGTTATCTCCTTTCTTCCCTTCCTCCCCTTTTCCTTCTCATCCATCCACCTTCGTGGCGTCTCCGCTTTCTTTCCTCTCATGGCTCTCCATCTTCAAGCTCCTCATTCTCTCCTTCGGCCTCGGCCCCCTCCACCCCTCCCTCCCCTTCCTCCTTCCCTCATCTCTCCCCATCAATCTTCGCAGCCCTAACCCTAAACCACTTCACAATTCCCTTCCCCTTCTTCTCTCCTCGATCCTCTATTAAAGCTCTCCTCCTCGCCCTCCTCATCCCCATCTACCGCTTCAAGCCCCAAATGCACCTCTACATCCTCTTCTCACTCTACTGTGCCCACCTCTACTTACCTCTCGATCTCGTCTTCGCCTCCGTTGCCGTCGTAGTTGGCGGAGCATTGCGCGTGGAGCTCGAGCCCCAGTTCAATAAATCCTACTTGGCCACCTCCCTTGGCGACTTTTGGGGCTGACGGTGGAACCTCACAGTCTGTGCCGCGCTCCATCATGCCGTTTACGACCCCGTGCATTGCAACCTTGGCCCTGTCGCTGCTGTGCTCGCCACGTTCCTTGTCTCCGGGGTCATGCACGAGGCCATCTTCTACTACGTCACACTGCGGCCCCCCACGGGGGAGGCCGCCGCGTTCTTCGCGTTGCACAGGGTGGTCATGGTGGCGAAAAGAGTGGCGAAGAGGTCGAGATAGTGGCAGCGGAGTGGGTGGGCACTGCTGCCGCCATGGGTGGCGATGCCAATCACCGTGGGGTTTGTCGTCGCCACCGCCTTGGGGCTCTTCTTCAAACCACTGATGAGCAGCGGGGTTGACACGCGCTTGTTGGAGGAGTGCGGCGCCATCCTCCGGTTCTTGGAGGACACCGCCACCCCTCTCTCAGGCGGATCGGATTTTTCTAGACTGGTCAGCTTAGGCGACAGACGCACTATATAGCAAACAAGATTTAAAATTTTATAAACTTTAAATAAAATTTTAAATTAGTTGTATCCACATTGATCATAAAATGAAAAAGTAAAATATACAAAGTAGAATAAAACTTTTGCAGAATAATTTTGTTATTTCATCCTTCACCTAAACACTACTATATTCGCGATTTGTTATTTTAAGATATGATTATGTGTTTATTTCCGACTAGCTAAAGGAGGCGCTTGTAATCTTTTTAATTTTTATCTTTTTACTTTTTTTTCAATAAATATAAATAGAAATTAAATTGCCCTTTTATTTTAATTAATTTCAAATAAAATTATAGATTTATGTATATATATACTTTACCTATTCTTTTAATCTTTTTAGTATCTTCCTAGCTAAATTGATTTCCACTTCTATCGTTTCAATTGGGACATGCTTCTTATTTTGAGGCTACATATGCTAACGTAGGATTATAAGTATTTGTATAATATTACCTAGTAAACAAAAAAACTAGTGGTAATTGTTTGAATCTGGGGAGACATTTAATTATCTTACAAAATGTGGTTTTGAATATAAATTTCACATGATCGATTTTGCATGCATGTATAATATGAAAGAATTTAGGATTTTCAGAGGAAATTTAATTTTTTATAGATGATGATATATATATATATATATATATGCCTTCTTCTTATTTTTTTTTTTTTTTTTTTTGAGTGAAAAAGATAAAGTTTCAATATAAAAATATTTTTTTACACACATTATTAACGTAGTTTAAAAGGCACTGTAAATTATATCAAATCAAAATAAATTTTATTATTATTTATAACTTTTGAACGCTTTAAAGAATGATGACTGTTGCTCTAAGCAACAGTATATATGTTGCGACTTTTTATTTATAGACGTACGTTTTAATCGATATTTTTAAATATGACGCTAAACTATATTACGATACTTTTAAATTTAAGTATAGTAAAATATAAAAAAATATTTTTAAATATTAATTTTTTATAGTGGAACTAGTATAAGAGTAGTGGAAAGTAAAATCGAAATATAATGAACTATTTAATTATGGGACATTTTGAATAAATATTCAAAAAAATATATTTTAGTTGCTTCTGTGAATCAAATTGGCTATTGAATATTTCAAATTTGACAATAATTTTATTTAATTTCACTACAAGAAACACAAATTTTTAGGTGATCATGAAACTATTGATTATATTAACTATTCATGATTAATAGTTTATGTAGTTATTAATTTTATCCAATTTTAAATTCAGTTTTGCTATAAAAATAAAAATAAAATACTTTGCGCAGAAACCTCAAAAAAAAAAAAAAAAAAAAAAAACATGTACTTTATCTTTCTAATGTTAAGGGGTGTTAAGGGGGATTATGCAGTGTATTAACGTTGGGGGTTAGTATTTATGGTATAATTGAGAAATTGTGTTTAAGTCAAAAAAAAAAAAAAAAAAAAAATTCGGATCAATAACGGGTCGGATCTAGATATTTAGACCCTAGACCCACGAACCACTCCTGGGTTTCATCTTTGAGCTTTCTCTCTCGCTCCTTCGCTCCTCGACTCCTCTCTCTCCGCGACGTCCACAAAACACCCCCGAACCCTAACCCTACCCCCCCCCCCCCCCCCCTCCCCCCTCCATCCCTCTCTCTCTCTTCGCAACAATGGCGATTCTCCGAAGCAATCTCCTCCTCTTAAGAGAACTCTGCTACATCTCCCCCCTGCTGCGTCCAAGCCACAGGGCGGCGGCGGCGGCGGCTCCGGGCCGCGTCCGCGTCGGGATTGGGCACGTCCGATGCGCGGCGTCGGAGTCGTCGGCGGCGGCGGATGGGGGGAAGAAGGTGTCTGCGCGGCTCTCGATGATGCAGCAGATCCTCCGAGAAGCCGAGGACCGGGCCGTCTCCGCGGGATCCGAGCCCAGCCCCAAGATCACGCTGGGTAAATTCCTATTCTCGATCATGTTGATCTAAAAAAAGAGCATAAGTGGACTACGAAACGAGGAGAAATCGTTGTTGTCACACTCTATATTTAGGATTACCTTGTTGATTAGTTTGCTCATATATGTTAACAGTGAATGGACATAACTTTGTGTTTGGATAATCGAATATGTGGTTGCTGATGGAAATGAAAGGGAAGAAAATTTGGAATTTAGGGCCCTTTCTAATTTGTAATTGTTAATCAATTTTAGTCTTTTTGTAAATCTCGGCTAAAATGTTAGAAGTGAGTAAGATTGGAATGATTCACCTTCCAATCAAGGGTGCTTTTGTGAAATAGTGCTAGGATTGCCAAACATATTCTCCATTTTTGAAATTTGCATCCGATATATGTTCAATTTGATATATATATATATATATATATATATATATATATATATATATATATATATATATAGTTGCTTATCTTAGTATCCTTTTTGTAGTAATTCACTGGCCTATAAGCTAACATTGATTTAGCTTTGGTGTGAACTGGGGAATCAAGTGGCAATGTTGTGGAGATTGAGTCAGTTCATAATTGATCAATGCTGGTCAGTGTTTCCTGAATTTGGATCTAAAATCTGAATAACTGTGGGTAGGTCTCAGTTTGGGCAGATGTTCTATTCTTTTTAAAGGAATTTCATTGGTGTGACTAAATTAGATTGGTTTTAGTCTAGTTAATCGAGTCTACGAATTGTCAAGATTTGAGCCGGTTCGGAAATAATTGGTGTAGGTCAAATATTAGTGAGTCTTTAGGTCTAAATCTGAATAAGTGTAATTAGATTTCAGTGTGGAAAGAAGCCTTATTCTTGTTGAGGATCTTCATAGGCGTGAATGGAGTCAAGCTGTTGTCAATCGAATCCATAAATGATCAAGATTGAGTCAATTGGGATCAATTCAGCGTCAGTTAACGTCCTATTCTGCTTTAGGATTTTCAGACGGATTTGCCATTATTTTTCTTATATTTTGTAGACTCCAAATGAGGCTGATCAACAATCAGTTATGAAAGTGTACAGTAGTCTTGTGTAAATGAATCCAGCCCAAATATGATCCTTTTTACACAGTAAGGCATACAGTCCGTGTTTTCTTCTAAAGAGGGGTTTAGAAGCTTTGTAAATTGGCTCACTCTAGCTTTTCATATAAGATTTTACAACTATTTGCATTGCTAAATTTTTAGAGTCCTTGATTAGGAAAGAAACTTTATATTGATGAAATAAGACGTGATAGCTTTTTAGGTACAAGAGATCAATGTATGATGAAATTTTGGATAATAATTGAGTGATTGATTAAACTTCTAATGGGTGTTGCATGGGAATGCAAAAATATTATTTGATTTTTTTTTTAAAAAAGAGGGAATTTATTTAATGCTTGAAATACTAGCAAAGAGAAAGGAGGAAGAGCTGCAGAGTGTCTCTGTTTAGAAAGATTTAAGCTTTGTTGAATTTTCATCTTTCAGCTTGCAGGTATGCTGGTACAAGTTATAACATTTAATTGTTAGCCTGTTTTACTGAACAATTGTTGATTTTTAGTGAGTACTATAAATAACTGCATATCATTATTTTGGAAGTCGGACTGTTTTCGGCAAAATTCAAACCGTGCATTGTAGCCTCTCTGATAACTGTGGTGGCATCAATCGTTGGCATGCTTTGACTTTACATTTGACACATTTTTGCTTTATACATTATTTATGTTGATATTTACTGGAAGATTGAGCAATACTGATGCAGGTGTAATTGTGGCACATTTTGATGTTAGTATTATTCTCTTGTTCAAGATTACTGGCCATATTATGTTTGTCTACATTAAACATTTTTCTGTTCTTTTTATCTAATTTGAAATTCCTCTGTTCTGCAGATCATGTCACTGTTAGCTTTGCAAGAAGTGGTGGGCCTGGTGGTCAGAATGTCAACAAAGGTTTGATAAGTTTATTATTTTTATCATATATTTTCTTCTTATGGTCTCTAAAATACAGTTGTTGAAGTACCAAATAAAGTTTGATACTGTAAGAAGTGCAACCCATGAAATGTTTCAGTTTCTTTTTTTTGTGCGTGGATTTTAATTTCAACTCAGGTTATCAGCGTATTAACTGTACTCTATGTGCTTTACTATTGCTATCTTTATCGATTTTTTAGGTTCTTTTTCATCGCTATTTCAAATGTCTCCAGAAATCTCTCTTTTATTGCTGCATTTCAGTACTTTCCTACCCATCTCATTCTAAGGCTATAAGAAGTTATTTGTTTTTTCCACTGTATTTCTTGTGTTATGTAGAATTTTCTGCCTCTTTGCAGGGCAATAACTGCTAATTATGTTACATGGAAGACGTGTGGACACACAAACTTCCTAATTATTGTTTTTTCCCCCCTGTTGAATACCCTTGCTGGAATTGAAGGGTTCTTTCTTTAGGAATATTCATCCATTGGTTCATGTTTGGGCCTTATAAGTTGGTTTATATATTGTCTCTGTATCAGATTGGCTTCTACTTATCCGTGGTGTTTGCGCCTATTATTTAACATTTTACATGCGTTTTGTTGTTGCAACTATTTGATCTCCTGCAATGTACAGCTTTTCGGTATTAATTTTCATTTTTTCAGCTTTCTAAATTTATAGCATAATCTGTTTTCTTGCAGTGAATACTAAGGTGGACATGCGCTTCAATGTCAAGCAAGCAAATTGGTTGGGTGAGAGAATTAGGGAGAGAATACTTCAGATGGTTACTCTCAAAACCTTCTGAATATTATCATCCTGTTCATTTGGTCTTTAATCATTCTTAGCTGATACCTGGGGGTCTTATTCACAGGAAAAGAATCGCATCAACAAGGATGGGGAGCTCGTAATTTCTTCTACAAAGACTAGAACCCAAAAGTAAACTATCATCTTTTGCTGTAGTTATGCTGTAGTTTTTATTGGCTGTGAATTCAATTGATTGTTTAATCTTTTGCAGGGGAAACATCGGAGATGCTCTCGAGAAATTGCAGGTCCAGTAGTGAACTTTGGCCTTCCTTATCTGGCAGACCAAAAAATTGTCCTTCATTTGTCTTTTTCAGTTATTCTTTGCCCTTCTTAGTTGTGGGGGCTTTTCTCTTCCTTTTACCTTTTTCTTAACCTTTCTTTTTTCCGAGCAGGCTATTATTGATGCTGCATCATACGTTCCACCACCTCCTTCAGAAGAGCAAAAGAAAAAGATTGAAAAATTGTAAGCCATATTTATCTGTGATTTCCTTTATATTAAGAAAAGGATGTCATTTTGCTTTCAACTTCTTCTGTTTATATAAATAAGTCAGAGAATACAAGTAAGAACAAACAGTTGATATACTGTTAAACTATGTTAATGGAACCGACTGAGTTACTTCATTCTCTTTGTTATTGAAGGGCTGCTATTGGAGAGCAAAAGAGGATTCAGAACAAAAAAGCTGTCTCACAAAAGAAAACATTCAGGAGGAATAGAGATAGTTGGGATTGACTATAAGGTACAAGTCCTAAAGCCATAATTAGTCGACTTCTCATTTGCTTGTAATGGATGTTTGTCCTGATTATCATCATACCATGATTCATCATTTTTGTTTAGGCGGTGCTAAAGATTGTGCTGATGGTTCTCCTTTTCTTCTATTTCAGGATAATTCGGATAACAATTAGAGTGATTTTTTCCCCCTGTTGATCTAAACACACTACTGAATAGAAGAACAATAAATCGAAATCGCAGGCTTAACATATGCGGAGAAAAATATTACCTCTCCAGTGCATAAACGCCATGCGAGGTAAAAGAAGCGCAATCTTTTGTATAGTTTACAATCACGGTTTCATTCCACTGCTCCTCTCTCCTTAATCATGGTGATTTGTGTTGATTACCATTATAAATAGGCAGAAGCATAGCTTTTGTAAAAAATCTTGTAAATTTGTAGCTTTAATTAATTGTTGTTGAATTTTGCATCAGTAAGTGTATCTGTTGCTGCAAATTAACTCCAAATGTTACATGAACATGTATGCACTCTTCGACTTCTCCATTTTTGAATTTGTAAATTTTACTTTAATAGCTAACAATGTTGGATTAAGATCATAACTGACTCTTTATCATTTATTTATTTATTTATTTATTCATTTTTAAGATATGCTCGAAGCCCCGCGCACCTCGATCATGAGGATACCTGTCAACTGAGCTATTAAGTGGTGATTATTCATTTCATTAGGTAGAAATCCTAGTTAATTAAGGCTCTAAGTTAACGACAAACACGGATGGAACATCAACTTAGTTACTAATTTTTCTTATAATACTGATCAACAAAACTTAGAACCAACTTGTTTAGAGTTGTATATATGTTGGTTTCATTTATCTATTGTGTGTTCTAGTGCTACTTTATTCTGGATGATGGAGAGAGCTCTCACAAATTAGTAAGCCTAATTCTTTATTTACTGATTAAATAAGTAACAAGTTGTTTAGATATGCTCTCAGATGAACAGTAACATAATATCTATGACAACTCATTGCCTTTGTAATCCAGTAAAAGTACTAATGAGAGGGAAATTAAAAAACCAGGAAAGTATATCTTAAGTGCGCATCTGGAAATAAAAAAAATGTCCTTCAAAAAGAATTAGGCATATGTAGGTACACTAATACTATGCTTAGGACCAATCGTTTTACAAACTTTCTACAAATTTGGTTTACAAAAAAAAGAAATAATAAACAATAATTTTCTAGCTGAAAAAAGTGATATATAATTTTCTACAATAATTTGGTTAAAGACAAGAGAAAGAAATAAATCCAATCATAGAAACACATGAGTTTATAGAAATTAAGTTTGTAAAAAGTTTGATGTAAATAATAATTAAGTAACTTATATGGATTGATTACATAATCCATATAACAGGAGTAAAGGAGCCATGCAAATACGTAATGAAATTACCAATCAAGCTACAAAATTAGATGGATTTATCTTACAAACTTTTATCTTACATAATCAAGCTATAAAATTAGAAAAGGAAAAATATATCAAAAGGCGAATATATATATATATATATATATATATATATATATATATATATATTCACATTCTGATGTGTTAATATATATAACTATTATAGTACATGCCAGTATATATTCTTTGCTATTGATGTTAGTAAATAGTTTTTGTTATCGTGCTGGGATGTTGATGTTAGTAAATAGGTTTTGTTATCGTGCTGGAATGTTGATGTGTGACACGAAAACTAGCTGGTAGGGTATCAGCGCCGGAATAGATGCTCTTCGCCTGTTTTCTTATCCACGTGGCGGATCCAGCGGCTTGGTTGGCCGAGGCTCGGCCCCTTGCCGACTCCGACATGCAGCACCTCCACCCCCTTCCCTATCGGCAGATACGCCGCCCGCACCACGCGCTTCCCGGCCAGCACTGAGGCGTTGCCGTCCCCGCCGCCGCCGTACCCCCTCCGCCGCCCAGCGTGGTGGCACACCACCACCATCCCCCTCGGCCCCGGCCTCGCCGAGCCCAGTACCGCCGCCGCGTCCCTCCGCCGCGCGTCCACCACCAGAAAGTCCACCCCCTCCAGCTCCCCCATCGCCTCCGCAGCCTCCCCCACCGCCGCCGCCGCGGGGGCGTGCTCCGCCGCCGAATTATCGCCCGGGTAGACGCAGACGTAGCGGGCGCCGGTTTGGCGCGCCGCGGCGGCGAGGGCGACGGTGGTGGCGACGTCGTGCGGCTCCCGGGCCGGGGCCGGGGCCTCGACGATGAGCTGCGCATTCCACCCCCCTGCCATGGCTGACATGAGCTCGGCGACGTCGGTGTCGGTGTCGGTGTCGGCGAGCTCTCGCTCGGCCAGCGTCTTCACGCCGTCGATGTACGCCTTCGACGCCGTCTCCGGGCACCACACCAACTTCATGATTATATATATATATATATATATATATATATATATATCCTCTTTCTCTTTCTCTTTCTCTTTCTCTTTCTCTTCTTCCTCTAGATCTCTGGCTTATTGTTGTTTCATCTAAGGATTGAATATATATATGAAGGAGAGAGGGAGGTGAGGAGGCGTTGACAAAGAAGAGAGAGAGAGAGACACGTAAGCCAACGCGTTGATGTACGGGGAACAGGAGGACATTTTTAATGCGGCCATAAAAGGACAAGCTTAGTTTTTTATTTTCTCCTTAAGATTGGTTAGTTAAGTGGGAAGAGAGAAAAAGAGAGAGTCCTTAAGATTGGTTAGTTAAGTGGGAAGAGAGAAAAAGAGAGAGAGAGAGAGAGAGAGAGAGAGAGAGATAGAGATAGAGAGAGTCGCGAGAGGATATGCTACATCCTCGGTAGTACACGACCATTATTACTGCACGTGTAATTATTAAGTGTTATTTAGCCATATAAAGTTAAGGCTCTTAATTTTTATATAAAAGAATTAAAAGTATTAGTTAAATTAGAGCTTTGTGTTTTAAGGCTAAAAGTATGTGAAATTAAATTGCTAGAGTTATTAAATTAATAAAATGTGATTTAATTTAAATTATCTTTTAATTTTAGCTTCATTAATAATATTGTCCTTAATGTCCTGACACATTATCTTCTAAATTTTTTTTTATTAATTTATATTAATATATCAACCAAAAAGGTACTATATACATGCATAATAATACGTACCCATATTGTACAAATGGTATACGATCGACCAATGATGTAGAGATATATATATATATATATATATATATATATTATGGTGATGAATAGGCTTCTGACTTTGAGGGACAAATATGAAACTCTCCCTTCCTTGACTTGAAAAGCTTACACATTTAACATAAGTTTAGGAGAGAGAGAGAGATAGAGATACATAGAAAAATAATCTAGAGAGAGACATGGAGGGTTGTAAATAGTTGTGGTTGCGTCCAAATACAGGAAACTAGAGAGATATAGATATAATATATATATATATAGAGAGAGAGAGAGAGAGAGAGAGAGAGAGAGAGAGAGAGAGAGAGAGAGAGAGAGAGAGAGAGGGAGAAAAAGGACATGCAAAGGAAAAAGTAAGTACAAGTAATAAAGGATAGAGATGTTGCCGTACTTATGTTAAGGGTGAAAAATATGAACAGGAAAATATATACAAGAGTGATGTAGGCTTCTACTCTAGGTTTTGTAATATACATGGTCAACAAGTGTTGGCCAGTGAGAGCTTTGGGTGATGTGCCTAGCTTGGATTGCCACCTCAGGGAGATAGACATAAAGATATTTTTAATAAAAATGGTAGATTATTTTGATTCGATTATTTAATTTTTTATAATTTTAATTTAAGTATTTAATTTATTAATTTATTTAATTTAACTAATTTGATGTATTTTTCAATACAAAATTTAAATTAATTATTTATTTCAATAATTTTATAATTATTTCAATGAGTTTATAGCTATATGAATCGTATAAAATATGTTAGCTAAATCCGAAAAGATAAACGGTGCATTCAAATTTTTGAAGTTAAAAAATTACTAACTACTCATATCAAATAAATTAAAATATTAAATAATAAAATTAAAATTTTTATAGATTAGAAAGGCAGATCAAAAAATGGATGATTGATAATTAAGAAAAATATTATAAATTTTTACCAATAATTTTTTTTTCCCAAGCCAAAATGCATTTGCTTGCATTTTTTTAGAGTTAAGATTATTTTTAAATTATATTTCTATCTTTTAGCTACCTTATATTTTATCAGAGTGAGTGCTGAGATTTTTTATTTTCTGTAGATATCGAGTTTAAATCATGTATCAATCATTGAATGTCATTTTTTTTTTTTTGTAACATTTTTTATTTTTCACAATGTGACTCAAATCAAAAGCTCATTATTCAAAAAATAAATAACCTACCAACTAATCTAACGGTTGGTATATAAGGAGATAAAAATTAACATTGGACGGTTAATTTTATTATTTTTTGCTAGAAAATATTGCCAAGCACTAAGAAACTGGAGAGATAGAAAAAAATATTGTTTTCTAATTTTAAAATAATTCTATTTATTATAATGTATCTTTTTAAGAAGCAAGATTTAGGGGATCCTACTGGACCGTTAGGATCAAAGCACATTTAATTTACATGCTAAGATAAGATTAATTGATAAGTATAGATGCATTGACATGCAAGAGCCATCTTATTAGAAAATAACAAAGCATACATCATAACAGTTGCATATATATATATATATATATATATATATATATATATATATATATATATATATATATATATATATATGTCACTCTAATTTTATTTACATTGAAAAAGCTAATTATTAGATATGCCTTCAAATTTAACTCCCGATTCGTTGATACTTGGCCTAAACAGCTTTACACCACTTTTTCAAGCATAACACAGCCTAATCTAGTCTCATTCCACTTCGAATATAATTCGTTCCAATTTGACCTCCTGCGACATGAACTCCTTTGAGCCAACACATACAAAATCAATTAATAATTATGTTTAAATCTTAAATGCATGTAGTAAGCAAGCGATAGCATTTCTGTAAAACCAATATAATACAAAAAGTTTAATATTTAATAATATTTTTTTATACTTAATAATATTTAAAAACGTCTCAATATAGTATAACGTTACATTTGAAAGTATCGATTAAAACGTTAGTAAATAAAGTGTCACCACATATATAATGATATTTATACCAAACGTTGGTAAAATATATTCTAACACTTTAAAGCATCATGATTTATTAAAATCTTGATGCTTTAAGATATTTAAAAATAAAAAATAATAATAAATATTATTATTTATTAAATTAATTTAATATAATAAAAAATTTATATGATCATATTTTTTAAAAGGTCAATATTTACTATATTGTAAAAACACATAAAAATGCTTTCTTCAAACGTCATCTAAAAGGCGTGAGAGTTTTTTTTATTTTTTTTTGTAGTGATAGCACATGTACAGTGAACAGCTAATTAAACTGGTTGTTTAATTAGCTCTTAAAATAATTACTTTTTTTCCTACAAATATCCAACATTGGTGGGTCCAAAATGATAAGTTTGCATAAATAATTAACTACGTAATACTATGTGATTATTAATTTAGGCATATTAAATGTTCATAGTCAATTAGTTATATGTAGAGCCAAATTTATTCAAAGATAAAACCATTTGGCCCATGATGTTAACTATGTTCGGTTGGCAATTTATTTATGGATTAAATAGGTTTAACTTTTTACCCCGTGATAATAAATTCAGAAACTAATAAATTAAGTTGTGTAAGCCTAATAAGTTGAATAGGACTGCAGTCCATAATAGACCTAACGGTAAGAGGCCCAACAATAAACCTAACGTCCAGATGAATTGAGTCCGGTCGAGATTTATAGACGTTGTGTCTATATGCTTTAAATGAATTTGTTGCGTATTTCTAACCGCTTGAGTTATTGAGATTAATGGTTAGCGCCAACGATCCGACATATCTAAATTCAAAATTTAGAGTGGGAAACTTTGGACTTAAGTTAACTACTGGTCAATTAATTGAACTCAATTTTCACTTTGATTGTTGCACTTTCACATATGTTGTGATAGCTCAACTGCACAATGTTGAAGATAACGTGATAGCTAAATTTGACAATCCCTTCATTAGAGAAAGTTAAGTCCAAAGTTGAAAAAATGGTAGTTTAAGTTACAGTAAAATCGTAAAATTCAAACTTAATTTGTGAGCTTTTTTTTCTTTTTCTTTTTCTTTTTTTTTTTTTTTTGAGGTACGCAGTTATTAAGAAAGATTATTTATTAAAATATATCATACAGGAGTGAGATAATGATTGAGTGTTGAGGGAGATCAAAAATAAAAATAAAAAACAAAAAATTGGATACTAATTAAAGACTAATTAAATATACAACCCACGTAATATTTTTTCAAAAAAAGCAAAAATTTATTGGATGTGATCCCCTTTTTTCTCTTTTTTTTTTTGTTTTCCTTTTTGGACATTAATTTAGGTATTTTGGTAGTTTTGCATGCATATAAGATTAAGATAGTAGATTAGCACAGTAATAGAGTTTTTTTGTATGAAAATTACTAATAAAAAATTAAAGTGATCGCATTGGCAAGGAAATAGTAATAGTGTTTATGGGATTTTGTAACTAGCTAGTTAATTAGAGAAATTGATATATTTATGATGAAGGTATTTTTACCTAATTTACATTAAAATTTTGTATAAGAAATAACTACTATATATATAGTAGAGCTTATATACTTTCAAAAGTATAAGTCTAATTATATTTATAAATTTTTTATTATTAAATTTGTATTGAGATTTGTGCTATTATATATTTTTTTTCTATCTCTTTAGTTGACTTTATAATACTATAAATGTCAATGCAAATTCTATGTTAAAAAATTTATAAAAATATTTAGACTTGTGCTTTTGAAAATATATAAGCTCTACTCTTCTCTCTCTCTCTCTCTATATATATATATAATTGACCTCCTATGCTTATAAAAGCACCAAGTTATCTTTACTTGTTACTTTTTACCATTGGATGTAGGAATGTGCGGTTAGGATAATGGTGGGCTCCTTGGGTTAGTAGGTGATTGGTAGAATAGTATGATCTAAAAGGTAGAATTAATCAAAGGATTAAATCTAACGGTAGAAAACTTACAAGCACCAATTGCTTAGTGTATACTTGTACAAACACAGTAACTGGACTATATATATATATATATATATATATATATATATATATATATATACACACATGGTGCATGTTGGTTAAATTTATAAAATGCAACTTACTCACATCTAGGTTAATGTAATGGAGTCACAGATAACTTTTTCTTTCTTGTTTTATTTATTTATTTTTCTTTTATGTCGTCATGGTTTACAACTACATATATTGTGTGTGTGTGTATATATATACACAACAAGAATACAAAGAAACAAAGAAAATAAAAATGATCCAGCAAGTTGACCGTAAGGTCAATAAATCGAAAAAAATTAAAATTTAATTTTTAAATATTTTTCGTATCGATCGTTGATTTAAAAATTTTATTATAAAAAATAAATAAATGACAGCAGAGCCCATTTGCCAGCTCAAATTTTCAACTCTCCATTTGCTCCTGATAGTATTCCAGCTCTATATATATATATAAATCGTGGCCTTTTCTAACTAATTCTCTCGTAAGGGTTATCCATTTGTTAGATTAAAATAAGTCAACCACATAACTATTACACCATATAGATTGTTAGCATCCATATGCAATCTTAGTCAAAAATTGATGTTAATTATCAACTTGGTTAGTACTACTTAATTAATGTGTGTGTGTGTATATATATATATATATATATATATATATAGAGAGAGAGAGAGAGAGAGAGAGAGAGAGAGAGAGAGAGAGAGAGAATACTATCGATAGCACCTAACAATTAGTACTATCAAATTTTCAGCCGTTGGATGAAAAGATATGCGGTTGGAATTATAGTGGTCCCCTAAGATTTTTACTATTTAACCAACCACCTAGTAAACTCTAGGGGCCCACTATAATCCCAACCGCATATTTTTTTATCCAATGACTAAAAACTTGATAGCACAAATAACTTAGTGCTATCGATAGTATTCTAGCCTAATTTTATATATATATATATATATATATATATATATATATATATATATATATATATATATATATGTAGCTCTAACTATACATAATGTTTATTAATACTAGTTTAACCCATCATAAACAAGCAACATGCATGTAATGAGAGAGATGGATCATTTAATTTGTCAAATTGAAGGTTTCTTTATAATATAAAATTATCGACTAATGAATGTTATAATTATAATAAGTATAAAAAGTGCACAGAAGCAGCAGCCATGTCCACATCAAATTAACAACAGTGTATTAGGACAAATACGTAGCAAATTAAATATCGACCAAGTTAAAAAAAAAAAAAAAAAAAAAAGGTGAAATATGCTACAATTAATGTGCATGCTTGTCGTTTGTGCTAGCGATGATGTTATGTTAGATTTTATTGTCTACAGATGCATTAACGTGGAAAAAATTTTGCTACCTATAATTTTAGAGAGTAACTATCATAATTGTGATCGACCGTATAAAAATGATCAAGATATATCCAAACTTAATTTTCTGAATATATATTAGCTAGCTATTTAGTTTATTTCTATTATCAAATATTATTCTGTATTTATTTGTATGGGTTGACGCACAAAAAATTATATAAAAAGTGATACATGATGCACCAGAATTCGAGAAAAAATTATATAAAGAAGACTCATTTTGAACAAACACTGTTGAGAACGTAGGAAACAATGATGCAACCAATAGAAAAAAAAAGACTAAAACACTACTCGCTATGCGAGTTATTCAGAAACAACAGACTGAGAAGTAATATAAATAGTAGAAGGACGCATGAAATTAAAGTCTTCCCCTGACATAAGAATATTAATTGCCTTGTAAATTTCTTTCTATTTTCAGCATTTATTACTTTTATAAGAATAGCCCGTAGCTTATAGTTTATCTCCTGTTTTAGCCGAATTAAATTTTTTTGTAATTGGAATTATATAATTTTCTTCCAAGTAAACTGATTCCTTCTCAACTTGGTCTTAACGCACTCAAGAGATCATTCCGATACTTCTTCTTTGTCCTTGCCTAGTCTAAAACAAGAACTCGATCCGCAATGTTGACTCAATCAACGCATTAACCTGATCAACCAATTCGGAAAACTTGTTTAGTATTATATATATATATATATAATATATATATATATATATATATATAAAAGAGAGAGAGTATGGTATCATTAAAAATTTAATACTATCAAGTTTTGTACTATTTGATTAATATTTTTAATTATTTTTAATTTTTAAATTAGGCTATTCAACCAACCGTCCCTTAAATTTTAGAGAGCCTACTATCATCCTAATACCACATTTCTTAATTCAAAGATAAAAAACTTAATAGCACCAATAACTTGGTGTTAATATATATATATATATATATATATATATTAGAGCTTACATACTCTTAAAAGCACAAGCCCAAATGTGCTTGTAAATTTTTTATCATTGAATTTGCATTGGGATTTGTATTATTTACTTTTTCTTTCTCTTTCTTTAGTTGACTTTACAAAAACACAAATTTCAATACAAATTTAATGGTAAAAAATTCACAAGCACATTTTAACTTGTGCTTTTGAGAATATATATATAAGCTCTACTATATATATATATATATATATATATATATATATATATATATATATATATATATATATATATAGTCCGGTTGGAATATTATTAATAGCACCAAGCAAATTGTGCTACAAAGTTTTCAATTTTTGGATAAAATGATGTGCGGTTGGAGGTTATAGTGGTTCCCTAGAATATTTACTATTCAACCAACAACCTACTAAATCCTAGGGAACCATAATCATTCGATCTAACAGCACATTTTTTAATCCAATGACTAAAAAATTAGTAACACTAATGACTTGGTGCTATCGATAGTATTTCAGTCTAATTATATATATATATATATATATATAGAGATAGAGAGAGAGAGAGAGAGAGAGAGAGAGAGAGAGAGAGAGAGGAGAGAGAGAGAGAGAGAGAGAGAGAGTAGAGGTTATATGCTTTTAAAAGTATAAGATCATCCATATTTGTGAATTTTTTATCATTGAATTTGTATTTTTGTAAAGTAAAGTAAAGAAAGAGAAAGATAAAATAAAAAATACAAATCTTAATACAAATTTAATAATAAAAAATTTATGAGTATGAATGTGCTTATACTTTTAAAAACATCTCTAATATATATATATATATATATATATATATATATATATATATATATATATATATATATATATATAGTCCGGCTACTGGCTACTATATTATTAATAGTATTATGTCTTTGAGAGACAAATATGAAACTCTCCCCTCCTTGACTTGAAAAGCTTACACATTTAACAAAAGTCTAGGAGAGAGTGAGATAGAGATACATAGAAAAATAATCTAGAGAGAGACATGGGGGTTTGTAAATGGTTGTGGTTGCGTCCGAATACGGGAAACTAGTGATATATATATATATATATATATAGAGAGAGAGAGAGAGAGAGAGAGAGAGAGAGAGAGAGAGAGAGAGGGAGAAAAAGGACCTGCAAGGAAAAAGGAAGTACAAGTAATAAAGGATAGAGATGTTGCCGTACTTATGTTAAGGGTGAAAAATATGAACAGGAAAATATATACAAGCGTGATGTGGGCTTCTACTCTAGGGTTTTGTAATATACATGGTCAACTAGCGTTGGCCAGTGAGAGTTGTGATTATCTTCAACATTGTGCAGTTGAGCTATCACAACATTTCGTAAGGGTGCTGTGAATCTACGCACCTTGTGCATATATATATAGTGCATATATAACTTGATTAATGGAAATAACTCTACGTTTTTTTCGTTATATACCGAAGTTAATTTATCTTATAAGCAACATTAAGCCCCAAAAAACTAAATAAAAGTTTTGAGTCAACTAAATCAATGGGTACACGGGGGGTACGTGTACCCATATTGATTTGGATAACAACCAGAAGCATATACTTCTTACGTTTCATTAACTTGTCTTTAATTTTTCAATTCAAATACAGTGAGAAATTTGAATTTGCATGTATATAAAGTTTCAATTCCAAATGATACACGAGACGAGAAAAAATGGTAGTTTAAGTTACAGTAAAATCGTAATATTCAAACTTTGTGAGCTTTTTTTTTGGAGGTACGTAGTCATTAAGAAAGATCATTTATTAAAATTTATCATACAGGAGTGAGAAAATGATTGATTGATGAGGCGGATCAAAATTAAAAATAAAAAACAAAAAAATTGGATACTAATTAAAGACTAATTAAATATACAGCCCATGAAATATTAAAAAAAAAAAAAAAAACCAAAAAAATTATTGGATATGATCCCCTTTTTTTTTTTTTTTTTTTTTTCTTTTTTGGATTAGGTCTTTTGGTAGTTTTGCATGCATATAAGATTAAGATAGTAGATTAGTACAGTAATAGAGTTTTTTTGTATGAAAAATACTGATAAAAAATTAAAGTGATCGCATTGGCAAGGAAATAGTAATAGTGTTTATGGGATTTTGTAACCAGCTAGTTAATTAGAGAAATTGATATATTTATGATGAAGGTATTTTTACCTAATTAACATTAAAATTTTGTATAAGAAATAACTACTATAAATATATATATAGTAGAGTTTATATACTTTCAAAAGTATAAGTCCAATTATACTTATAAGTTTTTTATCATTAAATTTGTATTGAGATTTGTGCTATTATATTTTTTCTTTCTATCTTTTTAGTTGAATTTATAATACTATAAATCTCAATTAAATTCTATGTTAAAAAATTTATAAGCATATTTAGACTTGTGCTTTTGAAAATACGTACATAAGCTTTACTTTTCTATAAATGGTAGAATTAATCAAAGGATTAAATCTAACGATAAAAAACTTACAAGCATTAATTGCTTGGTGCTTGTACAAGCACAGTAGCCGAACTATATATATATATATATATATATATATATATATATATATATATATATATATATATATATATATATATATATAAAATGGTGCATGTTGGTTAAATTTATAAAATGCAACCTAACTCACATCTAGTTTAATGTAATGGAGTCACTGATAACTTTTTCTTTCTTGTTTTATTATTATTTTTTTCTTTTATGTCGTCATGGTTTACAACTACATATATTGTGTGTATATATATATATACACAACAAGAATACAAAGAAACAAAGAAAATAAAAATGATCGAGCAAGTTGATCGTAAGGTTGATAAAATCAAAAAAAATTAAAATTTAATTTTTAAATATTTTTCGTGTCGAACGTTGATTTGAAAGTTTTATTATAAAAAATAAATGAATGACAGCGGAGTCCGTTTGCCAGCTCAAATGCTCAACTCTCCGTTTGCTCCTGATAGTATTCCAGCTCATATATATATATATATTTTGAAATCGTCGCCTCTTCTAACTAATTCTCTCCTAAGGGTTATCCATTTGTTAGATTAAAATAAGTCAACCACATAACTATTACACCATATAGATTGTTAGCATCCATATGCAATCTTAGTCAAAAATTGATGTTAATTATCAACTTGGTTAGTACTACTTAATTAATGTATATATATATATATATATATATATATATATATGTATATATATATATATATTATATATATATAGAGAGAGAGAGAGAGAGAGAGAGAGAGAGAGAGAGAGAGAGAGAGAGAGAGAGAGAGAGAGAGAGATGATATTTATGTAGCTCTCACGATATATAATGTTTATTAATACTAGTTTAACCCATCATAAACAAGCAACATGTATGTAATGAGAGAGATGGGTCATGTAATTTGTCAAATTGATGGTTTCTTGATAATATAAAATTATCGACTAATGAATATTATAATTATAATAAACATAAAAAGTGCGCAGAAGCAGCAGCCATGTCCACATCAAATTAACAACAGTGTATTAGGACAAAAACGTAGCAAATTAAATATCGATCAAGTTAATTAAAAAAAAAAAGGTGAAATATGCTACAATTAATGTGCATGGTTGTCGTTTGTGCTAGCGATGATGTTATGTTAGATTTTATTGACTACAGATGCATTCACGTGGAAAAAGTTTGCTACTTGTAGTTTTAGAGAGCAACTATCGTAATTGTGATTGTGATTGACCATATAAAAATGATCAAGATATATCCAAACTTAATTTTCTGAATATATATTAGCTAGCTATTTAGTTTATTTCTATTATCAAATATTGTTCTGTATTTATTTGTAAGGGTTGGCGCACAAAAAAAATATGGGCTAATAAAAGTCATCCCTGATATAAGACTATTGCTTTGTAATTTTCTTTCCATTTTCAGCATTTATTACTTTTATAAGAATAGCCCTTAGCTTATAGTTTATCTCCTGCTTTAGCCGAGTTAAATTTTCTTATAATTCGATTTACATAATTTTTTTTGAAGTGAAAGAACGATAGTTAGTTCCATTCTAATTTCAGCCAAATTAGTTTTTAATTGTTTAAATTTAATTTGTTTTTATATATATATATATATATATATATATATATATATATATATATATATATATATATATATGAGAGAGAGAGAGAGTGTGTGTGTGTGAGAGAGAGAGTCTTGTAGCATTAAAAATTTGGTGTTATCAAAATTTTCACTATTAGATTAATTTTTTTAAATTATTTTTAATTTTAAAATCAGGTTATTCAACCAACCGTCCACTAAATTTTAGAGGGCTCACTATCATCCTAACAGCATATTTCTTAATTCAAACGTCAAAAATTTAATAGCACCAATAACTTAGTATTATTAATAATAAAGTAGTATATATATATATATATATATATATATATATATATATATATATAGAGAGAGTCCGGCTGGAATACTATTAATAGAACCAAGCAATTGGTGTTACTAAGTTTTCAGTCCTTAGATAAAAGAATGTGCGGTTGGAATTATTATGATCCCCTAGAATATTTACTATTCAACCAACAACCTACTAAACCCTAGTAAACCACTATCATCCTAACCGCACCTTACTTAATTCAAAAACTAAAAAATTGATAGCACCAATAACATGGCGCTAAAGAAAAAGAAATATAAAATAAAAAATATAAATTTCAATACAAATCAAATGGTAAAAAATTCACAAGTATGAATGTGCTTGTACATTTAAAAGCATATAAACTCACAAGTATGAATGTGCTTGTACATTTAAAAACATATAAACTCTAATATATATATATATATATATTTGAAAAATAAAATAAATTTTTTTTAAAAAAAAAAATAGACTCATCCCAAGATGACATTAAATAAATTTAAATAAATCCATTGATTACTAGCAGTCAACCTGTGTGTTGCACAAGAATATTTTATAATTTTTTAAAAAAAAAAAATTATAAAACCTAATTAGTTGAAGAGATAATTTTTCAAAATAAAATTTGATAAACATGTATATAAATATATATAAATATATAGATAAATATACTAATTGTGTGCTAAAATTCCTCTACTTTTTTTTATCTCTTCCACGTATATATATAACCATGTAAGATAAATACACTAAATGATTGCTAAAATTCCTCTCCTTATATATAAATACATATAACCATGTGTCATAGACTCATATATATATATATATATATATATATATATATATATATATATATATATATATATATATATATATATATATATATATATATATATATCATAGGTTACTATACTCTTATGATTATAAATCCCTTTATATTCATAATTTTTTCACCCTTAGATGAAGGAATGTGCGGTTAGGATGATAATAGTCTCCTTAGGATTTACTAGGTTGTTGAAAAAATAATAAAAATCTTAAGAACTATTATAATCCTAACCGCACATTAATTTCTTCCTCCAAGAGATGAAAATTTATGAGTACAAAAAAAATTTACTCATAAGAGTATAGTAGCCGGACCCTCTCTCTCTCTCTCTCTCTCTCTATATATATATATATATAGAGAGAGAGAGAGAGAGAGAGAGAGAGAGAGAGAGAGAGTGAGTGTGTTCGGCTATTATGCTATCGATAGCACCAAGTATTTAGTGCTATCAAGTTTTCTACATTTAGATCAATTTCTTTGATTATTTTTATCCGATAGATTTTACTATTTTTCCAACCACCCATTAAACTCAATGGGCCCACTATCATCTCAACCACACATCTTTTAAAAGCACAAGCCAATCCATGCTTGTGAATTTTTTACCATTATATTTGCATTGAGATTTGTGTTTTTGTAAAGTCAACTAAAAAGAGTGAAAAAATGATAAATAGCACAAATCTCAATACAAATCCAATAATAAAAAATTTACAAGCATAATTTTACTTGCGCTTAAGTATATAAGCCCTACTCTCTCTCTCTCTCCCCTATATATATATATATATATATATATATATATATATATATATATATATATATATATATATATATATATGACTAGAATACTATCGATATGGTGCTATCAAGTTTTCAGCCCCTGGATGAAAAGATGTGCGGTTGGAATTATAGTGGTCCCCTAAAACTTTTACTATTCAACCAACCACCTAGTAAATCTTATGGGACCACTATCTTCCTAACCACACATCATTTAATCCAAAGCCTAAAAACTTGATTCCAGCTAATTTTATATATAATATAATATATATATATATATTATATAGATATATATATATATATATATATATATATATATAACCATGTGTCAACAAATCAAAACTCTCCACTTTGCAAAATCATGGTTTCTACTTTTATATATACTAGCGGAGTACCCGCGCTTCGCTGCGGATATCGAATAAAAATATGTAAAATACAGAGCATTAAGTAGACAGAAAGAAAGCACAAAGGCATATTATACCAACATTTCATTTAACAAAGTATATAAAAAGCTGGAACTATTTAAGCAGACGATAACATCCCAGATAATATTTACATAAAACATATACGAAATTTAAAACATAGTATGGGGTACAGATAGTAAATTCTCATTTGTTGGTTTCATCTGTAGAGTCACCCTCATCAAACCTACAAATTAATTTACACAATTAAGTACAATAAATATCGTTTACGGCAAAATATAAGAACGTAATGATGTTAATTTGGTTTAGATCATACGTGAGTCGGAGTCTCTTAGCATGTTGGATTTCAGATAAGTCGCTATGAAGTTGTCCTGATCTGATTATAAATTAACAGGAAAGGAGAAAAAAAAAAAAAGAGAAACAAAATAGTCAGAAAAATATTATTTTCTGTATAAACATTTATTTAAAGTGTTAAGAGAGTAAGTTGGTTACCCTGAGGAACATTCAGTATTCGGCGATGGTTCAACAAATATTTCTTTTTGGATTTGTTTGTCGGTCTCAGGTGAATGGACATGTTCTTCACATTTAATAAGTAAATTTGTTGCCGCAGGAGATTTTCCCTTGATATTTGAGTACAGGGTAAATATTTTAATCACTTTAAACGATGGAAAACCAGATGTAAATCTGACTGCATCAGGTACAATTTGGAAAATATGCATCTGACCAATGACTGTTTTAATTGCAGGGGGAAGGGAGTATTGATCTGAGCCCGGTAAGATAGCTAAATTTTGGGCTGGAATACGAATAAGTTCCTGTGCTATCTTTCCAAAAACAACAAAGTTAGCTGTACCACTACCATCGTCAACAATAATGTTCAATTTGTACCTAACAAAATGGAAGATAATTAATCACAGTTTATTTTCAATTGAAATTAAGTAGTAATGTAAACTTTATATATGAATATAATGTTGAACTAAAATTATTACCATGGGATAGGAGGTTGGTCGTTTTCATTACAACTTGAGCACCGGAAAGTATCGTCATATGTTCTAACAGCTGCTTTACAGTTGCGACATGCTTTGTACCACCAACCAAATGAGGTATCAATGTCAACAACTTTAGCCTGACACGTGACTTTAACATTCTGAAAGGAAAATATGTGTGACTATATACATACATATAAAGTAGGGAAAAATAACAGTAGTCAAATGCATGTAAAATGTTAGTATTATAAGGAAAACAAATACCTGCATAGTAAAAATGTCGAGAGCTAACAGTTCAGCCACGGTTTTTCTGTTAGAGCACATCTCTTCTTGAGGACTGATAAGTTGATCATGACTGGTATCAATTCGTTGTATTAAATTAGCCGTAGGCTGCAAGCTGCAGATGGTAATTTACAAATAAATAAAATACGGTAGGAAACTGTATGGAAAAATAAAGACATAATTGATTCCAAAACCTGTTTAGTAAATCTGAAACTTCTGGAATTTCCAAATCAAAGTAAATCTTTGAAGCAGAACACGTTGACAAATGCATCTTCTCTACAGGTAGACAATCAAATACAGAATAAGTAATAGTTAAAATTAGTAAAGTAAAGTTATTATATTGTAAACATAGCTGCAGACCTCTAAATGACCGAACCGTCATTCCAGCAAGGATTATTATGATTGGAACGTTTTTATTTTTTTCTGAAATATAATTATCATCGAAATCCAATGCAAATTTATCCCATAATGTAATTGGTAGAATATTATTCCTGTATAAGAAAGGAGACAATATTCTGTACATGTCAGTAAATAAATATATATAGAAGAGAAAAAAATCAACAGCATGTAATTTATGTAATTTTTATTTAATTGTAAACAATATGGAAAAAAACTGACTCTAAATCTTGAATTTCTAAATTTCGAATGGTGGCAAGAGTCTGGCCGACATATTTCTGCGTAATGTCGCCAACAGCTACAATTTGACCAAAGACATCTGTAAAAATATGCAGAAAATAAACATTAGAATTGAAAAAACTGTTATAGTATAAAATTTTGTTTTTTATCAAAGAAACACGAAATTTTGTAAATAAACAATACCAGCCAGAACAGCATCGTTGTATTTCTGTTTCTCAAGTTGAGAGAAGGGCAGGAAAGTAAAGCTATATAAAGGGATGTCTTCATTATTTTCTTCGAGTAAGGTCAAGGAGGTCCATTTATTTATCTGAAGCATATAAAGGCGTTCGACAGCAGCATATCTCTTCTTTGTAGGAATAACACTGAATTTCTCTATTAGATATACACTTCCTTCGGTAAGTCGACATCTAACTTCTTCTGCATCTTGTTTTCGGATCATCCCTTGCAAAGAATAGCCCTTAATATAATTGAAAGAACATCATAATAACGTCATTTGTAAGATGGGAAGAATATTTCATAAAATATAACATATAAGTGATATGCAATAGTAAATAAAAAGATATCAGCATCGTGCGCGAGGTTTAACATCACCACCTTTTCATCCACTAATAAGCAGTCGAGACTGAAAATATCACCATTCAGAAACGGGGCAGTTGATTCCCATATTCGGCATATACGGACTTTGATTTTGCAGTTCTGTCGTTGTAATGATAATTCTGATAACAGTACGTATTCCATGATAACTTTTAAAACTACAAAAAAAATTCAAATAGAGAGAGAAAATAGTAAGGAAAAAAAAATATTTATTATTGTGCGAAATATTTACATTATGCATTAAATGAAAGAAAAGACTACATATAATAATACATGACAAACAATTAGGTATCATAAATCTTCAAATATTTCATGGTAAACAATATTTCTAGTATATCCTTCAGGCTCGTGCTCTTTATTTTTATAAAGATTCGCAACCCTTCTCTCGAAGTAACTCGAGAAATTGCAACATAAAGTTGACCATGGGAGAAAACAGGCTGAGACAAATAAATGCCGACTTTATGCAATGTTTGTCCTTGACTTTTATTGATCGTCATGGCGTAACTTAAACGTATCGGAAACTGTCTTCTTTTAAGTATGAATGGCCACTTAGAATCTGTTATATTCATGACTATGCGAGGAATATACACCTTTTCACCGATATGGTTACCAGTAAAAATTTGTGCCTCAATAATCCTAGGAGCTAATTGAGTTATCACCAATCGGGTACCGTTGCAAAGACCGGAACTTTGATTAATATTGCGAAGTAACATTACGGGAGCTCCAATTTTTAATTTCAGCTCATGATGAGGAACTCCATTAAATTTTAAAGAATTCAAGAAATCAATTGGATAAAGTACATCACTGTTTTCGATATTCCTCGACGAATTACATATCGAATCTGAACTCAAGTATGTGCGTTCTTCAGTTGGCACTAAAGTAAGCACGTATGTGTTAATCTCATCAGCTGTTTCATTTATGGGAGTAACAATAGCTCTGTCTCTTAAGTAAGCAGAATTTCCGTAGTTTGATTCAATATCATCGTATATCTCTTTCACAATACTTTCTATTCCATGGTCAGTATTTTTTATAAGTAAGTCTTCTGGAATTTTTATCCAAGTGCTTTCCTCTTCCCCGTCTAAATTAATAGCATTTATCTTGCCATCACCAACATTTAGCACCCATTTACTGAAATCTGCCAGTTCTGAATAAGATACTTCATTTATAGAAGGACCGTGTAGCAATCGCATATTAATATTCAGCCGAAACAGTGTACACTTATTCCAAATGTGAGATCTTGTGAGCGATGCATTAATAATATCATGTCTCGTGCCACCCACAACAACTGGAAGTATCTGTCTAAAATCACCCCCTAAAAGAATAGTCTTGCCTCCAAATAATTTTTGACCAGTGGCTGGACCATCCAAACCCATAATATCATTTAGAGACTTATTTAAGGCTTCAAAACAGTTCCTATGATTCATAGGTGCTTCATCCCAGATTATTAAGCTAGCGAAAGAAATTAATTTTGCAAGTTGGGTTCCCTTTTTAATTTCACAAATTGAAGAATCATCAATCTTAATAGGTATCTTAAATCTGGAATGAGCTGTCCGGCCACCAGGCAGTAAAAGTGATGCTATGCCTGAAGAAGCAACGGCTAGCACAACCTTCCCTTCGGAACGAAGTTTGGAGATAATAGTTTTCCACAGGTAAGTCTTTCCCGTTCCACCGTGACCGTAAACAAATATTACATCTCCATTTTGGGTATTTATCGATGTAAAAACAGCATCGTATATTTTTCTCTGCTCATCATTCAACCCGCAGAATAATCGTGCATGTTCTTGGACTAATTCATCTACATTGTAATCCATTTCTTCTCTGAGAAGTCTATCATTCAATTGATCAATAACCACCCTATTAGGCAGAGGTAACCAAAATGATCAAGTGAGCTCCCGTTTTTATTGAATAAAATTTCGAGCTCAACCAAGACATGATTTTGAATGTCGGCTTGTGGAAGGATTAAGTTTTGAAGTCCGAGAATACTCCTTAGCCTATGTATAATATCATCAGCAAGCAATTCCCAATACTCTTTCCACAAATCAATTGGATTTGCTACCTCACAATACATAACCAATGTTACAAATAATTGTCTAAGTTGGCTCAAAGAGGACCAAAGTGATGCCTCATGTAGTGCTTCGCGCCATTCTCTATCATCACCAAGTAGGCCAAGAGCATCACATGCAGAGCGAAATGTTTCATGAACGACACCATCAACAGTTCTAATTTCTTTATAATTTCTTGGACCTCTAACCACATTTAGAAGCATTCGTAGGAAATAAAGTTCACCAGCACTTGGGTGAACGTAAATTATCCTCCCAATGCGATTGCCCTGTTTTCGACTTGACCAAAACTTCTCTTTTGGATGCCACACCCATTTAGTTGGAAATTCTGCATATGTGAGTTCGCGAGCACTCTCGTTGGCTTGGTTCATGTCCATCCATACTGTAAACATTGTTTTGTCTATATTAGGACGCCAAGTACATCCTCTAAGTTTTCGTCATCACGATAAGTAACATTATTCATCATTGGCAGATGAACAGCTAGTCTTTCCACAGACGGTTCTCTAAAATGAATATCAAAATCAAATAACCGCCAAATAGCCTCGTAAGCCGACAGATATCGGCAGTCAAGATATTGTTTGATTTCATCAACTTGTTTATAACGCTGAGTAGAAGTAGAGCATCAGAAGCAACATTGTTTTCTATAATAACGGCAGATCGATCAGGCCCCTTGTTAACATATTTGAATAAATATTTTATAAGTCTTGATTTATTACACCATTCAACGTTAATATGTGCCTGATATTTAAGAACCAATGTTAAGTTGTGTGGGACAACATATCTATTATCAAGCTCAATGCCATTTTTCATAACAGTTCTTTGATTATTCCTCCTTCTATATATTGCAAATCCATCATCACTAATAAGCGTCCCATTATTGTAATCTTTCGGAAAATATTTTGAACATCGGCCTTTTACCATACAGGGCGCCCCGGATTTTGCCAGCCCACATGGGCCGTGTATCATAAATTTTTCAACAGCCGCGTAACCTTCCGGATCATTAACCTTATCAGGTATCTCCGCCGAAATAATTGAATCGATTTGACTGCTTGTTAAGTATCTATGGTCAACATGCAACCATACCAAAATGTGCACGTGCGGAAGACCCCGTTTCTGAAATTCCACCGTATACAGTTCTGCAATAAATGAAAGAACGATAGTCTACGAAAGAATAAATCTATAAAGTCTAGCTTTATTTCTTAAAAGCGGTAGATATTTTAAAGTTCATCAACGGCTACCTACCAGCTATTGATCTGCCGAAGAAATTTTCTTTCTTTATATTGGTCATTAAAGATTCTAATTTCATCTTAAAAACCCTGCTAACAATATCAGGTCTATCCTCAGCTCGCTGGCCTGGAATAAAATTTAACGCATCTCGTATTTCACGCCACTGTGCATTGCATGTGAACGTAATAAATAAATCAGGAGGACCGCAATGTCTGCATATGGCAATAGCATCTTGATAATTTTGGATCATATAGCGAGGACCGGCAGTAAAACTTGAAGGGAGTATAATTCTTTTTCCAATAGCATTACCATCTGTATCACCCTCAACAACAGAATCTGTAATACCTTTATATAATTCAGAACGAAGGCTTGTTTGATTTTTTCTGATATATCCTAACCTCTCTTCTTCAACACATGAAAAAGCATCAACTACATATTGCTGAAAAAGCCGGCCTCCTCGTAATAAAGTTTTCCCGTCATTCAATCTCACTTGTATCCTATAGGCGTAAAATTCACGCATAGTAATGCATTGCCTGGAATTTGTTTTCCTGCGCGAGTTTCGGTTACATTCAATGCCTAAGTGAAAACCATCTTCTCCATATGGAAATAGTATAGGATATTGCATAGCCATGAATGAAGGGTGTAAATCACTAATTCGTCTCAGACCATCTGCTCTATGTTCAACAACAATATCACGCTGCCGATCTGCACTGCCCAAATCGCCAATAATTAACCCTGCAATTTCAGCACACGACGGAGGATTGTACTGAGACGAACTGCTACAGCGCGAACCAACCAAACGCAACCTAATTGGTAAAAATCATTTTCTCTGAAACGATCTCTAGCCATTCTGAACGCTTTAACAATTTCATTTTGGCATCAAACATTTTTATTAAATCTGCAACAATATCCTTATCAATATTCAAGGCATGGCCGTCCGCGCTAAGCGATTGCATTCTATTATCAAGTTCGTTTTCGGTGTCGTAAATGTAAAGTTGCGCAAATTTAGGTTGTCGTCCATCAACGGGGAGAAGGGAGCCCATAACATGATGATTTTGGCCACTAATTCTAAAAACATACGGTCCTGGCCTTTTATTAATATCGACATCTATTTTTCCACCTATAGATGTAAAGGCAAATATTGAGTTATACACGCGAATATTTCTCGAAACTTTGCAGCTTGTCTAGACCCTTGACAATTCAGTAAAACATCCAATACATCTGGGGTATTCCGAAGTAAGGGTAAAGAAATCCGGCCTTCTTGACAACATAATGAAAATGATGGAATGGCTGCATTTCGATGCTTGTGAAGTCTTTCGTTATACCATAATAAAGCTCCACACGATTGGCATTCATATTCGGTAACCCAAATATATTTGATCAACCCGTTTGGTTTGTAACGTGTGGATGTATGTTCTTGTATTCCTGCTATATGCTCCGCTTGAAGTAAGCTTCTGAATGAAAACTCAGTTCACTACATTGGAGGCTGTAACTGGACGACTCACCATGAACTATATTATTTATATTTTTCGAGCAGTGTCTTTTAAAACGATTTCTGCGCTGGTTAAGTTTGATTTTCCTTTTTTTCCTATTTTCTTTATATATTGATGACAAATCCATTAAAAACCTGAGAACGAAAGTTAATAGGAGAAGTAAAAGTAAAGCCTATTCCATGGAATAAAAGAAAAAAAAACAGACGTTTTTTTTTTTAAAGCGAAGTTTTATATCCATAATATGATGAGAAATTGCAAACGTAAATTTAAAGATAATTGTAAGTAAGAAGAAAGACACAAATAACATTGGGAAAAGCAAATTCGAAGATAAATGTCATTAAGAGGAAAAACAGGAATGATACTTCAAGAAAGCAATACTGTAAAGAAGAAACGGAAATGATTATCAAAGAATAAACACAATAGATAAGTCAAATATTGAGAAGTAAGCACCACTAAATTGAAAATATTTTCTTTTTCAATATATAGCTAAGGTTAACTTTTAAATACTTAAACAGAAAATAAGGGTGGAAATCAAACCGCAAGCACGGAAGGAAATGGCGAAATTGCAGTACGATCGAACAGTAAGACACAACAACCAACTCAAACGGAAGAAGTATCACCAACGACTGATTAACACAACGAAGAAGAGGTCTTGTACCCAGGGAAACAGCTGGCTATATGGCACCTGCATAACACAGAAACAAAAAACATTACCATATAGCATGTAAGTAATAGAACTAAACATGTCAGTATAAAAACAAATAGGAAGATCAAAAATACATACCAGTATACACACATGTATTGGT
>CM054931.1:31014883-31092383 GCA_029168755.2 Tillandsia fasciculata
AATAATTAAACTTAGGATCGATCAACCTTAATACTATATAACTCACAAAATCGATAAGATAAAAAATAAATTATAAATGTTACTAACGACATTACACCATTAATTATCCTTTTGGGGGCCTCTTTTATGTACTCTTAACAATGAAAGAGGTAAAGAGAAATGACACGAGTGGTGTCAAAATGAAGAGACAATAATATAGAAAAAAAACAATTGTGACAATACTGAGATAGGTGTTTTTATAAAAAAACAATACTATTTATACATCTCAAAAATAATATATATTATATTTTTATTTATTTAAAAATAAAATATTTTTTAAAAATTATTTTATAAATTATAAAATAATTTCTCAACTCATTTTATTTATTAAATAAATAAAATATGTGATGTAGATCATTGAAATGCAAAAACAGCCTCTCTCTCTCTCTCTCTCTCTCTCTCTCTCTCTCTCTCTCTCTATATATATATATATATATATATAAAGTTGTCACGGGCTGATGAAAAAGTTATCATGGAGACTATAGAAAGAGTTGTATTTTTTGAACAAGCCAAACTAATAATAAAAAAAATCTACAGGTCCAATCACACACTCTCCATGCTCTTGAGTAATTATTGCTTGAACTTGGTTTACCACATCAGCCATATCACAAGCCTATGATTTGTCACTTATTCCACACTTTCTAATTTGAAGAATATATATATCATCACATCATTCGAACTTACACTTTACATTGTTTTGCAATTTTAATTAATTTTCTAATATTTCTTATGTTTAAGAATAATTTTGTCACAAAAAATTGACAGCAATTTAATGGATATATAGTTTGGCCGATCTTTAATAAAAAAATCTACATACTCCACTAGATAACTTGACCCAAGAATTAGTTACGCAGTAGGAGGAGATCTGAAGATAGATCGACAGGTGCAATCGATGCTCGGAGAATGTGGCCCTTCCGAATTTTTTTAACATTTTCTTTTTAGTTATAAATCTTAAGTAATTTTTTTCACTTACTTATTAAAAAATAAAGCGCTAATTTTTTCTTAAAAAAAAAAATAATTTTATTACGCACAATGTGTTGGAACTCGATCTATGCACTTCTTAGTTGAACCAGTGCGATCAGCTGCAACACGGTATATTATCGTTTATAAAAATAAAAAAATAATTACTTACTCACCCTACGTAACGCATATTTCCTACAAATTCAATTTTTTTTTTTTTTTTGAGGAAAAGGTAGCATGATATCGTTTCATTCAGTCAGAAGTTGAATTAGGCTACAGAAAGAGACAGCAAAGGCCTCGGCGAAAGGCGAAGGGCAACAAACCCAAAAAAAAAAAAAAAAAAAATAAAAAAAAAAAGCGAAAAAGTTAGTACAACAAAGCATTACGACGAAGAACAGCACCGTTACAAATCTGAACTTTGTTTTCCACCATTTGCGGTCCAAAATATAAAAACAATATTGGGCCAATATGGGCCTTAATGGGCCCGGTCCGGCCCATTATCACCTACAAACTCTTCGTGCTCACGAATCACGAAGCAAAACCCCCCGAACATTTGCCGCGCCTCTTCCCTTGCTTATACCAAACCCCAAAACCTTACCCCGCGCTCCACACTGCTCATAGCGAAGGAGACGAAGAGAGAGAGAGAGAGAGAGGGAGCCATGGTTCTAGGGTTGCGCCCCTTCGACGATAGAGTCGGCGACGGGCCCCGACTCGACGCCGACTCCGGCGAGGAGGTGGTGCGCGTAGAGCGCGGCGGCGCCGTCGCTCTCGGCCGCCGCCCCACGGAGGCGCCCGGAACCCTGTTCGTCACTACCAGGTATGTGGCCCTCTTCCCGCCTCCAAAGATCCTAGCTTTCCCTTTTTCTTGGTGAATTTTGTGGTTTTGATGGCGATTTCGTGGTTCTGATACTGTTTTGTGGGTGTTTTGATGTTAAAGGAGGGTGATTTGGTTGAGTGATGTGGATAAGAAGAAGGGGTACGCGGTGGATTTCTTGTCGATTTCGCTCCACGCGGTGTCGAGGGATCCGGAGGCCTATCCCACGCCCTGCTTATTTGCTCAGGTAAATCGCTTTCTTTTTCATGTTTGAAGTTAGGGTTAGGGTTTTGGAGGATTAGTTTTCGTAATTCTTGGTTTGAATGATGTAATTTAGAGCCTGCTTGAGTTTCGTGAATTATATAATTCAGCTTTGATTCTTTTTGGTAATTTGTTGATGGGGAGTGTGAAAAGATGTCTACAGTTGCATAACATATGCAGGCTCTAAACCATTTTTCTTGTAATGTGATAATCCACCTTGTAGATTGGAAACAATTGTCATGAAAAGCCCAAATTGAATTACCATGTGGTTTACAGTTTTTAAAAAAAAGGAAAAAAAATGAAAAATCCTAATAGGGATGAATCAGAAAAGTAAGTCTCTCTATATTGCACAAGTTGCCAACTAACTAGCTTGTCTCCAACATCTTTACAAGCCGTTAGCCGTCAACATGAAAATGATACGAATCCTCAGCTTTATTTTTTTATGTCGGTTAATCTCATTTTATCTTCTCTGGGGTAGACTGAGTTTTCTTTAATGGCTTGTCTTAGTTTTAGAACAAAATTTATGGTTCCTTTCGAAAAATTAGGGAATTATTAGGAAGCCATTTAGTTTCAGTTTGTTTCTCTTCACTCGGTTTCATTTCAATGTCATCATTATTTCAAATGTATAAAGGTATGTGATTATATGATGATCATACATTGAAGAACAATTTTATGGTGCATTTTCTAGTTGGTTGTTACCATTTCTTCTTTATAGGAGATGATGCAGACTGGTTAAAAACTCTGAATAGCATAACAAAGCTGGTTGCCTTGACCATATCAAATAGCAGCTCTCTGTGATAATTGGAGTAAAGACCACACTGAAAAGTCTTTTAATACATGCAAATGTGTGCAGCTGTTGCAAGCATATACATATACATTATAGAAATTTGTTTTTATTTAATTAGTTGTATAGACAAACACAGAGGTAATCGTGTATGTTTTTACCTGTGAAGCTGGGGCTTCCGGTTGTTATGGTGCAATCTTTCCCTCTTCATATATGTTTTTCCTAGTTTGAGCTACTAAACTTTCCAATACCTTTTTCTTTCAATAGCAATTTTAATTCGGGGTCCGAAGAATAAATCTAGTTACAAGATTCTTAGATGTACTTCGGAATCTTTCTTTTGTTTTTGGTATTCAATTTTTTTTTTTTTTTTTTGTGGTAATAACTTTAGAATTGTTGAAGACCTTAATAACATCATTCATTTTTATAATATCTTAATAATTTTAGAGATCAGAGGAGGAGGAATCACAATAAACTAACTGGGCAGTTCTTGCTGGTACTTCTGATATCAATTTCTCTGCTGTTGCTTACATAATCATTTTTTTTTTCAAATTAAAGATTGAGACTGGAAATGATGGTAATGATGTTGAGGGCTCAGATTCTGAATTTGGTCAAGATACGGATCTATCAAAGATAACAGAAATGCGGCTGATGCTGTCAGATTCCAGTCAATGTATCCTTTCTACTGGTGTCTATAATAATTTTTCATATAAGCTTCAGTTTTATGTACTGTGAACCTGTAATCTTTTGTGTTAACCATCCTTTTGTCTGTTGTACTTATTTTGAAATATTTTCATGTTTGTTGATTAAATCTTCATTAGGGAGTGATCCTTTTTCTGTTATCACTAAGATGAAACACTAATTTTGCGTCTGCCTATCTGTTAGTTAGTTCTCCATATAACTTTGTGTAGGTTGTAAATTGTTGTTTTTTAGTGATTTGTTTTTCTTGAAATTGAGATTGAATTGCAATTGGAAGAGGTAGAGTGTCCTAAGTGCTACAATTTTTGTCCGTTTGAATTGGAGGTTCTAGTGCTTTCACATGTCATTACCAGATATACTTCTTTAAGTTGTTGTACTTCTAGCTGCATGTAGTGATAATTCTGTAAATGATAAAGGCCTCGTGACCCAGACTACCTCTGAGATTTCAGGTGTATTTTGTCAAACCTTTTAAATTCAAATCTATGAATGAAATCTTCTTTGTTAACAAGTGGCACTATCCAGTTTATATTCTTGTTATTTTATTTTTATTTTTTCATTCCTTTACTATGGTTCAAAGTGGGTGCTCTTTTTGACATCTTTTGTCAATGTGCTGAACTGAATCCCGATCCCAATTATGGTATGCTTTTTACATTATCATGTTTGTTATGTATTGTTTGTTAATAATATCAATATTTGAGGCATTGCAAAATGTGATTTTTCCAGTGGGCAAGGAAGAAAATAGTTGGTTTTTTGGCAATGAAGAGATGGGTGATGGTAATGTCTCTTTTTTTGTGTGTTTTTTACATTTACTAGTTTTTTCTTTTCTTTTCTTTTCTTTTCTTTATTGTGTGTGTTTGTGTATGTGAGCATGATTGTCTAATTTCTTCCTTTTCTACCGCCAGGAAGTGATCCTGAGCAGCAGCCATATGAGAGTCTTGCCAACCCTATTGGCTACGCAAATGGTGCTCACGACCTGGCTCATTCAGTACTTGAGGTATGCATTTCAGTTGCATGCCACATGCTGTGCTAGAAGTATCATCTGCAAAATTGTTTTTAGTTTTTTAATATATTCCATCTGGCATTACCATTTATGTTGAAATCTATATCAATATCTAGTGTTCAATTTGTTTATAAATTTTGCCGGCTCAAATGTTGTTAGTGTATTTTTACCTTGGTCAAATTGGATTTCTATTATTGCTTTACTCTTGCAAGTTCCTATTGGTTGGTTATGCAATTCTTTTTTTTTTCCAATTCTGTTGGGTAGATTGGTTTGAAGATTATAGATGATATGAAATCCATATCGTTTTGCAACATTCTCAAAATTGATGATGAGATGGTCTTTTTGATGGTATATGGTGTTACCATCATTGAATAATCTGTCTACTGTAAGAAGAATAATCATGGTAAGACATTATTGTTCTGTAGTTCTAATTAGTTTGGTTTTTGCAGCAGAAGCTTCTATTTGCTGTATCACTGTGCTCAAAATTTTCAAGATATTCCCTCATAATTTCTTTTCCACCTTTCTTTTTTCGTTTTTTGGCTAGGTTAAAATGTGTGCTGTCCTTGAACTTCCATGCTTGTGCATTAAGCTCCTTAGAACTTCAAAATTGGGCAATTAACTATCTTAACTTCATACATTAACCAATATGATCAGCTCGTGGCTGCTTGAGTACTTGATGAAAATTGCAAGTTCATGAGTCATACAATCTGATCCCCTACTAACTCCAAAATTTTTAACAGTTTTATTGAGCTCATCTTGAAAAACTCATTACTGCACATTTAATTAAAGTGTCTGATCCCATCGACCAAATATTTCTTTCCAGCTAATTTGTCCTCCATTATTTCCTGTTTCATGCAGCTTCAAATCAATGATCAACGGTTCGAAGATGCCGAGGAGGTCGAACATGACACAAATGGTGGTCATCAGTGAGTGAATATTAACTACATTCTCAAATTTCCTCTTTAATTCCTATAGTGTGATGCTTCTAGGGGCATGTATCTTTGTTGACTACTCATGCTGAGGTGTGTTCTGCTATGGAAAGAGAGAGTGTTTCTCTCTAGAAATTGAAAATTGGATTTTACCTGTCTCTAGCGTGCACCATACCACCTTGTAGGGAGTTGCATCAATCCTAAATTTCCATGAAAAGGTCTTGCTACTGGTCAAGAATGTAATTCAACTTTCAAAAGGAAAATATATTAGAGGTTTGAACCAGTTATCTCATTCAAAAACACCTTTTGTTAGTTAGAAGTTTTTATTCCACAAAAATCTGGAGAATTTACACTCGATGTTTGGATGAATGGATAATTTTCTGAACCAAGGATTAAGCCGTCATATACAAACTTTGAAAATCGTGTTTTGTGGATAGAGAATCTAACATGATGTTAAAGTTGACTAAGAAAATACTGATTAGGTGGTTTGTTGTGCATCTAAGATCCCTGTTAAATGGATGAATTATGATAATTTTCTTAAATTAGAATTCCTTGCCCAAAGCAAAACACTAGAAACAAGCTCTGCTTTTCTTACATGTACAATCTGTTGTGGATTTCGTTGCCTACTATGCTTTTGTATCTATCATTCTATTGCATGCATAGCATTGTTTTTGAGCTCATGGTGATGATCCAATATGACAGTAAACTAAAACTTGTTAATTGTTTGAAAGAAGTAAACTAAACAAAAACTTGTTATTGTTTGAAAGTAAATTGTTATTTGTTAGCTTATGTGTACGGTTATGGTCAAATCAAAATGTAAAAAACTAGAACCGGAACCTCACTTTATATATTGTACAATTAAATCCCATATTTATTTTGTCTACTTTAAGCTAAAATGCAGACAGCCCCAATTGATATATTGCATTTTGTACTTTCCCCCTTATTAATCTTTATGATTTAATCACTTAATACTCTTCTGTGATTCTATCATTCATAAAACATTAGAAAATCCAAAGATGTATCTGTAAATATCAACTATCTGTATTGGATGGTAGGAAAGTCGTATCTAAATATTATTTCAAACCGTAAGCTAATTGAGAGGACAAGAAGGGATGTGTCAATATCACTTTTTCATTATACAACACGTATAGTTAGTATTTGGAATCATATTTTATGTTGTTCTAACATTTTATAAATGATAGAGTTACAAGTGGACAAGAAAAGATAATAGCATAAGGATTGAGAGATTTCTTTTACTTTTATCACTGAGGGGTATGAAGAACAAGTTGTGATGTTTCTAGGGAGGTCGTTTGCATTTTGACCTACTTATTTAGCATATATATCTCATATTTGTGTCAAACAGGTTTCGAGCTGGTGATCGTAATATTGTTTGGTCGAGTTACTAAATATTTGTTTGTTGATCATAATATTTACATTTAGATTGTAATCGTTGCTCCTGGAGCATATTCTACATACTGTATAGATGTGTAGCATGGAATAGTGCATAAAATTACTAAATATTCTTCTAAAAGTTTTCCCTTATATTTAATCTTAATCAAATTTGACAAGAATCGAAACCAAATAGATTAGGTATAATTCCCCTGATTCCCAAATTTTGACATAAATCATTATGCAATAGTATCTACTAATATTATTAATTAGTGATGCTTCTTCGCAAGAAACCAGCACAGGTTGCTGTGATGTCACTTATAGGTGATGTTATCCATAATATAATATATGATGAACTAGGCTAGAATACTATTAATAGCACCCAAGTCATTGGTGCTATTAGGTTTTCGGCCTTTGGATGAAGGGATGTGCGATAAGAATGATAGTGATCCCCTAGAGTTTAGTAGATGGTTGGTAGAATAGCATGATCTAAGGAATGTAAATGATCAAAATGGTAGATCTAACGGCGGAAAACTTTGTAGCACCAAGTGTTTGGTGCTAATGATAACATTGTAACCGGACTCATATATGATACAGTATATTAATATAATATTGTGTAACATAACTTCTTACTTTGTTATGCTTGAATAAAATAATTAAATATAATAGAATAATGTCGTGAAGTAATAATATATTTTATATATCACCCAGTTAACATGTCACGTAAGTGCTTTCAAGATACTTTTATAATAGTATATGAATATCATACATTATTTCTTATGAACAGATATTAGTCTAAAAATCATCAACTTTTTCATGAAACAGGGAGCAATCTAGTTCTACAGTTCTAGGTAGTGAAAAATAGATGATATCCTCCTTGTCCTTGAACATTATTTAAGACCTAAAGGTGCAAGGTGATCAACACAGCAATCTGGTCCAAGATGCACCCTTGGGTAGGTAGGTGATCAACACAGCAATGAAGGGAATCTTGGATGGTTATGAAACCACCAAATAGTTAAGCTCAAACGGGGATGTCATTAGGCACACATGCCCAGTAACTTATCCTTGAGGAGGGTGTGTTTGAATATCAGAACGAGTTATCTAGTTGTAACTATGCTAGAGAGATTTTCTTATGGAGTTACAACCTATGGGCATGATTTTAGTTTTTTGTAAGGCCCTTACATTCATTATCTATTTTTTAGGATAATGCTTTTAACTTATAGATATACTGAATATACTGAATATAATATATTATCACATCTCCCTTGCGTAAGCTAATAGATATACTGAATATAATATATATGCATCCAAAAAGGCCCTGAACAAATTTGGTTGTGAATAACCTAGTTTAAAGATTAGTATGTCACCAAAGCTATGTGGGCTTACTAGAAGTCGTAAGCTTTACTTACATCCTACTTTGGGTAAATTGCGCAAAAGAATGTAAAGTTAATTACGAACAGTCCCTGAAGGTTGATCCTTATTTCAATCTCATTCAAAAAGTTTCAGTTTGTACCTGCATATTCTTTGGAGTATGAATCAAATTAGTTGATCTTTGTATTGGTTTTGTTTTTAGAGTTTACAACTTACAACCAAACAAAGGCATAATGGACTTATGGAAGTCAAGGTTAAATTGAGGGACTCAATTCGCAATTTATTTAAGAAATTATTATAGCATGAAGAGCACCGGGTCTAGATGGACTTAAGAGAAAGCTACCTTAGAGCTGTTGAGCCTAAAAGACCTAACCCTTTTTTGTATAAAATATGAATTGTTTTATCTTAGAGCCTTCTTCGGTTGAACTAAAGAGTATTAGATGATGCCATTTGATCAGTGTTTACTAAGAGCATTAGATGTTGACATTTTACGTTTATTTGGTTGCGTCTCCCTTGGTTCCATCTCATTTGATGTGATTTGATACCAATAATTTGTTGGGTTTTGTCCTTTGAGTAGTCTTTGAGGATTCCCTTCAATGTGTATAATAGAGGTGAATCAGGTGGATTTAAATTTAATGTTATGGAAAGATTCTTGTAGGAGATTCAGGTACTCTCTTACTTTGATCTTTGAGGATTCCCTTAAATTTTGTACTGCTAGTTTGAAATTTGGTTACCCACTTATTTGGCCAGGCTAGAAGAAGAGCTTGTGGTTGGCTTGTAAATGAACTGCTATGTAGGGATGTAGATAGTTTAATTAATTTGTTGGGGTGTCTTAATTGATGAAAAACCATGAAATAAATTATAGCCCCCACTTGATGCAATGGAATGATGTGGGCAAATATAGTTACATCTTACACTTGCTTATTTATAGGTTTGTGGATTCATAGTCATAGCCACACATAACTTGGAGAATCTCCAAGCTGGTCTAGAAAACACAATAAATAAGAGACAGGTGATAAATCAAAAATGGTGAATTTAGGGAGCTTACTTTACCATTCTGATTCTGTATCACATGAAGTGAAATAAACTAGATGTGTATTTTCAATTTATATCAAGCTAAACAGCCCCATAAGGTAGGTCAATGGCTCAACCTGCTTAGGCTCGAGTTCAGCTCAAACTGTTGTGCAGAAGCATATTCTCTGACCAACCAATTTTTATGAGGAGAATTTTCTTATCAGGTACAAACAGATGATGACACATCTTTCTCCATCAAATAGCACTCTGTACAATTGGTGTTGTTGCGTGGTGCAATGGCACCCAAAATGTCAAGGGCTGTTGTTAACTTAGACGATTTCTACAAGGAAATGTCACATCTTGTTTGATTGGGACTTTTTCACTGTCATGAATTTCACTGTGATTTGAACCTACTAATTTGTCCTGCTTTTGGAGTCAAGGTATAGAAATTTTTCTTAAATAGTACTTCTATGTTGCTTAAGGCCGTCGATTAGTAGACAAAGTTTTTAAATGGGAGTTGGAAGCTTTCTGGAGAAGCCATAACTAGCCTTGCCATTTTAAAGTTAAAATTATATAATTCAAATTAAAATTTCTATTTTTTGATCTGTCGTAATTAAAAGATTTAAATTTTTTCATTTTGTTGGAATATTTATACATGAGTAGAAGTGTTTAATGAAATTGTTACTAGCTACTAGTTTATTTGGTTGGTGTTGACACATTTTTTTGTTCTTAAATGGGATCATTAAATGTCTTGTCGAATTCCAATTGGATCTCACAATTTCTTGTCAAATCATGGACTGGGAACAGTGATTGATGGTGAGCTTAAGAAAATGAAAATCCGTAAAAAGAGAAATTAACAACATTGATGATTATTTGACTGTTTGGTGGGGGGCGCCAAAAGTAGTAAAAATAAACCGAAAAAATCTCAACTTAATGAAACGACTCACATTTTGCGTCACTTGTCACGTAACTATGCGTCATTTTAATTTTATATGAATTTTGTATGCGTGCAACTTTTGCTTTCATTTATTTATTTATTTTTTCTTTTTTAGTAATTCATTCAGCTTTAATTGATCTTTAAATAATTTAATAAGAGCAGAAAATAATTCAAATAAAAGCTCAAGTGAATATTTCTTATTCAAATCCAGTAAACCATCTAAATCATTAAGTTCAATTAATTTCTATAATAAGGTTTGTTTGGAATTTATTTTAAAAAATGAAAAAACTTAAGAACAAAACAAATTTACCAAGTAAATTACCATAGTAGAGTTATTAGAGGGAGAATCTTATTGTTTAATTTAATATATTCTATTTTTAGAAAAAATAATTTACAAGTAAATCGAGATGCTGAGTGTGATTTGAATATTATGTCTCCTCTCATTATATATATATATATATATATATATATATATATATATATATATATATATATATATATAAATATATGTTTGCAACACACTGCATTTTTAAATCTACCGTGGAAAAACATGATGCGAAAAGATTCCTAACTTTGTAAGATTCACCTGTATCTACTTTTCCATTTGAATTGGCTTAGGAAAATATCGTGTGGTGCTCGTAGATTCCGCTAGCCCCACTTGTTTAAAATAATATATATTTATATATTGTTCGCTCTTCAGTCTATTTAAGGTGTCCTATGTGATTCCTTTTTTTTGCATCCACTTCTTTCTTTGTGCTCTGATGGAATTCTCCGCCGTCGCTGCTGCTGTGGCCGCTGGTGCCCGCCGCCGCCTCCTCATCCTCGGCCTTCTCTTTCTTTTCTCTCTCCTATTCCTCGCATCTCTCTCTTTCCTTTCCCCCCCTTCTCTCCTCATTCATCGCCTGTCGGCATTGCTTCTTATGATAGAAAGTTTCATTCTTTCAACAGTTCGTTAATCGTCCATCCTCTCGACCCACTTACTGTTGATGAAATTTTCAGTGTCCGATCCGTCCTCCTTTCCCACCCTCCCTTCGTCTCTCCAAACCCTTTTCCCTCAATCCACTCCCTTTCCCTCGCTGAGCCTCCCAAATTTCTAGTCCGCTCTTGGCGGCCTAACATCGACCCCCTCCCCCCTCGTCGCTCCCTTGTCGTCGCCTACTCCCCCTCCTCCTCCCTCTCCCACCTTCTCACCATCGACATCACCTCAAAGCGCGTAATTCACCACGACACGGTCCCCCTCTCCGCCGCCCGGGGCTACCCGATCCTCACCGCCGACGACATGTCCCGCGCGACGTCGGCCCCCTTCGCCGACCCCGTGTTCCTCCGCGCGGTCTGCTCGCGCGGCCTCGACCCCTCCGACCTCACATGCGTGCCCCTCCCCGCCGGCTGGTTCGGCAAAACCGAAGAATCCACCCGCCTTGGAAAAATCCAGTGCTACTCTCACGCCGGCACCGCCAACTTCTACATGCGCCCCGTCGAGGGCCTCACCGTCGTAGTCGACCTCGACAAGAACCGCGTGATCCAAATCCTCGACAACAAACAACGAATCCCCCTCCCCTCCGACGATGACACCGACTACCGATACGACGTTCAGAAAACAAGAACAAGGACAAAGCAGGTCGATACACAATACAAGCTGAACCCGATAACACTCGAACAACCAGAAGGACCGAGCTTCACAGTGGAGGGGAATCACGTGATCCGATGGGCCGGGTGGGAGCTACACATGCGCCCGGATTCTCGCGCGGGAATAATAATATCTTGCGCGAGAATAACCGACCCGGATAGTGGCAAAACGAGAGATGTAATGTACAAAGGAATGGCATCAGAACTATTCGTGCCGTATATGGACCCGACCGAGGGGTGGTACTTCAAGGCGTATTTGGATGCGGGTGAGTACGGGTTCGGGCTGCAGGCGATGTCGCTGGACCCGATAAACGACTGCCCACGTGGCGCGTATATGATGGACGGGGTGCTCGCCGGGTCGGACGGGAGGCCGTTCGTCCGGCCCGGGATGGTGTGCGTGTTCGAGCGGTACGAGGGCGACGTGGCGTGGCGACACTCCGAGGGGCCCACCACGGGAATCAACGTAAGATTCCTTTCCCTCTCGAATCCCAATAAAAAAATCCCTTGCTATATGTACGGCGGATTCCACCAATTTTTTACAAGCTTATCCCTTTACAAATGCCTATTTACAAGTTTATCCACGACCACAAAACAATTTAATTTAGGTAAAGAAAAAAAAAACTACATTATTAATAGTAATAAGTCATTAAAATTTTAATTTTTAAATAAAAAAAATATGTGGTCACAATGATAATGATTTGTAAAATTTAATGAATAATTGATAAAATAATATGATCTAAAGAATAAAAATAATTAAAAAATAGACCTCATAGAAAATTTTGTAGTAGTGCTTGCGCTAATACTTCAACTATTATAGTGAGTTTCTTATCCACATACTCTAAGATGGATCAGTAAAAAAAAAAAAATCATGAGGAATATAAATGCAAAAAATCTTTGATTTTTCACAAATCTTTCAAAATAATTTATTCATAATTTTCTACTGGATTTCACCAACTTTTATATATATATATATATATATATATATATATATATATATAGAATACTATCGATAGCACCAAACAATTGGTGCTATCAAGTTTTCAGCGGTTGAATGAAAAGATATGCGGTTGGGATTATAGTGGTCCCCTAAGATTTTTACTATTCAACCAACCACCTAGTAAATCCTAGAGGCCACTATAATTTCAACCGCATATTTTTTCTTCCAACGGCTAAAAACTTGATAGCACCAATAACTTAGTGCTATCGATAGTATTCTAGCCTAATTATATATATATATATAAAATAAAAGTAAGCTTAGTATCAAGTCATTATTATTTGTAGATTTTTAATGTATAGTTAGAATGATAGTGGACCTATGAATTAAGTGAGTAGTTGATAAAATAGAATGATTTAATAAACTTACAAACACTAATTGTTTGATACTTATACAAATATAATAGTCGGACTCTCTCTCTCTCTCTCTCTCTCTCTATATATATATATATATATATATACTTTCATGGAGTAAACTATTTTTTGACATGCTGAGATGCTAAGAAAAATTACAGAAACTGAAAAAAAATTTGACTTGAAAAATATTTCAAAAGATGAATATTTTTATAAAAAATAAAATTTTTCGTTTGTGTAGTGTAAGAAGGAAAATACTACTTATACATTTTAAAAATATATATATTTTACGTCTCACTCATCCAATAAATAAAATATCACTCATTAACTAAGTATAGCACAAATATTTTATTTATTAAATAAGTAAAATAAATATCACACACTCTGCTCGGATTAAAAAAATTTACTTTTAGATTCTGTTCGTACATGACAAGTGATATTTATTGATGAAAAGATGATTCCACTAATTATATTGCTCTGATAGGTATTTTTTTCGTGTTGAAAAATTGGTACGAATTTTAATTAATGCGATGGATACAGCACAAGCGAACACTTCACCCACTCCCTTTATTAAACAAAAAATTGAAAATTCAAGGTACTAAAGTTACTTGAGATAGAGACTATTTTAATTCCGCTATTTAATATTTTAATACTTTTTATTTTATTATAAAATTTTTTAGTTTATTTAATTTAAATTAGTCAATAGTATTTTAATTTTAAAAAATACTTAGTCTCCCACACACAAAATATATCTATAATATTGTATAAATAATAAACTGTATTTGCTTATATTCTGCATATATAATTAATTAACTTTCGAAGCGAGATTGATCTCTCCTTCTACCAAAATATAATTAATAATTAATAGTAAATTTACGTGTACATTTTATGTCATCCATAATTATACATGCAATTAAGAATTTTTTTTATTTTTTAAAAATTTGTTCTCCCATTAATAATTATTTTGTGTATCTCTATCCTTCTCTATTATTATTTTAATTATTATCATCATCATCATCATCATCTTTTTATTTTCGCAATTCTTATTGTTAATTATGGGATTATGTAGATACGTGAAGTGCGTCCAAAGATAACTTTGGTTGCGCGAATGTCCGCATCTGTTGGAAATTATGACTACATAGTCGATTGGGAGTTCCAAACGGATGGGCTTATTCGAATCAAGGTACGAAAATCCTTAATTTGTTTACCAATTTTAATTTCAATTTTAATTTATAAATTTATATTATATATATATATATATATATATATATATATATATATATAAAGTTAATTTTTTTAATCAATTTTAACTGTTCCGATTATCAACTCGAGATCTCGATCATAAAAAAGGTTGGTAGTACGAAAATCTCTGTCCTCCTAAAAAAAAAAAAACTGTCAACCATTAAATTTTTTATCACTTGCGCTGGGAATAATCAGTAAGAACAAAAATATTATGAATAGTGCAATTTTTACTAATGTCAAATCATGCTTTTAAATCCGTTAGCAAGAAGTTATCATATTTATTAAATTTAGGTAATAATTTATAAAACTTGTTAAGTGAACTAAAAATTATTTTTAGTGATCGTCTAATTTTTTTTAATTTTAATTTTATTATTTAATATTTTAATTTATTTGATTTGAGTCATCAACTGCACTTTAATTTTAAAATTTTGCACACGCTATCTATCTTTACAAATTTAATTAGTATATTACTTAATGAAATTTTCGCAATTAATTATCCAAATTTACACTACAACAAAATTAGGTTATAGAGACATATGTTTGTGACATTTTTGTATAAGTGTCATATTTATATTCCATCTATATCCAAAATTAGATTATAGGGACACATTTTTGGGACACATTACAAAAATGTGTTACTATACATCCTAGCGACGGCGCATATAACAACACTTATAATAAGTGTTGGTATTTTTGTCAGCGATATTTTTTTTAAATTTTAGAAATAATTAAAAATGTCGCTATAGCCTAATTTTGTTGTAATGTTAAAAGTTAAAGTGTTTGACTGAAATTAAACAAAATTTAAAAATAAAATAGCAATATCAAAATTTTAAAATGGTTAGATATAGTTCAGATAACTTCTGTCAATTTATATATATATATAGGTGGATTAATTAATACTCATCATTACCAAGCTGTGATCTACTAATTATAATGATTATGTTATTATTACACTCTCAGGTTAGTCTCAGTGGCATGTTGATGGTGAAGGGAACAGTTTACAAGAACATGAGCCAAGTTCCGGATCATGAGGATCTCTACGGAACCCTACTAACCGAAAACCTGATAGGTGTGGTGCATGATCACTACATCACCTTCTACTTGGACATGGACGTCGACGGGCCCGAGAACTCGTTCGTCGACGTGCACATCGCGAAGCAGGAGACGAATGCGGGGGAGTCGCCCCGAAAGAGCTACCTGAGGGTCGAGAAGAGGGTCGCAAAGACGGAGGAGGATGCGCGGATAAAGCTGAAGCTCTACGATCCGTCGGAGTTTCACGTAGTGAACATGAAGAGGACGTCCAGCGTCGGGAACCCGACGGGGTATAAGATCGTCCCTGGCGCCACCGCCGCGAGCTTGCTCGACTTGGATGATCCACCGCAGCGGAGAGCTGCGTTCACAAACAACCAGGTATATACACAACAAAAAATACTGCAACAAAACTATACTATAGCGATACTTTTAAGTATTCCTAATTTTTTTTAAAAAAATACTGCTGAAAAAAATACCGACATCTGTTATTAGTGTCGCTATATGTGCAATCGTTAGGATGTACAGCGACACATTACTGTGATGTATTCAAAAAATGTGTCCCTATAGTTTAATTTTGAATATAGATGAAATATAAATGAAACACTTACAAAAGAGTGTCATAAAAATATATCGTTATAACCTAATTTTATTATAGTAAAAATTAATATTTAAAAATATATTTTAATATTTAATAATATTTAAAAACGTCTAAATATATACAGTCTAATTTAATATTTAAAAGCGCTGGTTAAAACCTCGACAATTAAAGAATTGTCACATTTATACCAAGCGCCGGTAAAATATATTCTGATATTTTAAAACGTTGAAAATTTTAAAAATATATTCTGACATTTGCTATATTATAGGATGTTTTGAGACATTTATTTTAAGCGTCGTCTAAAAAATATTTTTATATCGAAATTTTTTTTATATTGTACAAATTATGCATTACCTTAAACTAGTTCTTTATATTAAGTAGTATAGTAGTAGGATGACTTGATAAACTATTAATAATATTGTAGCTTACTTATATAATAATAATAATAATAATAATAATAATAATAATAATAATAAGATTACTTTAAACTATTCTATTTTGAGCAGATATGGGTGACTCAGTACAATGCTAGTGAGGAATGGGCAGGTGGTTTTTTTGTGTACCAGAGTCAAGGAAAGGACACACTAGCCCAGTGGTCTGAAAAGTAAGTTTGATAAATATTAAGTTCATTATTTCCTTGCATTTCCATAATTGCATATCTTACATATTGCTATCCTACAAAAAAAAATCATCAATTTACACACACACACACACACACACACACACACACACACATATATATATATATATATATATACCTCATTAATATTTGGGTAAATATTTATATTTACCTTCCAAAATCTGTTTTTCAACATACCATAAATTTTACACTATTGTCTCTAATTATAACTAAAAGCAAAAATAAGAGCAAACAAGCAACCTCAAAACTTAACAAAATTTAGTTAAGTTACTACGGAGCGTTTTAATTTGAAACTTTTATCATCACTGAATGAATAACTCTTTGTAGGTAAGTAGATATTTTTGGACAAGACTATAACTTTGAGAAGCTAGTTATATTACTTTTTGTATTTAATTAAATAGATAATTTTGCAGGGTTCCTTATATTCTCACTTTTCATCAAATAATGAATAAAATTAATTAATTAATTAATTATTTATTTATTTATTTATTTATTTTGTATGTTGCAGGAATAGGCCAATTGAGAATAAGGACATTGTATTGTGGTACACAATGGGGTTCCACCACATCCCATGCCAAGAGGACTATCCTATCATGCCCACTGTGTCCTCCACATTTGATCTTAAGCCTGTTAACTTCTTCAGAAGAAACCCTATCCTCAGGGCCAAGCCTTATACTGAAGATGATTTCCCTGTGTGTAGACCACAAGTATCTGTCCAAAAATAATATATATATATATATATATATATATATATATATATATATATATATATATATATATATAAAAGAAAATTACTTTTTATACACCCGAGGATGGGGTGTATGATTTACACCCCATCCATTTTAGGGTGGAGTGAATTTTACCCATCACTTCGAAGTGATGGATGGAGAAGTCCCTACCCTTAGATGGATGGGATGTAAAACTTATACCCTTAACGGAGTGTACCAGTAGCATCTGTATATATATATATATAAAGCTAGTAGGCTCATACTTTCGAAAGTACGAAGTCCAATAATAGAGCATCTGATTCGGCAATCGGTTCTATTAGACTTAATTTATAATGTTGGAACTATATAAAAATCAAAATTTATAATTTTTTGACTTTATTTGTATAGTGAACGAGTAGTTCTAAAATGAATGGCTGAAAATAAAAATTTTATAAAAAATAATGATAAAGGCTTAAATTTTAAATCAAAAATTATGATCTCACTCTTGACATTAAGTAGAATTCTCTATTAAAGTTTCACGTAATTTGAATTATTTTATACCGTTGAATTTACAAACCTACCACATCGACTGTTAAAATAGTTATTTTTGAAACCCTTGATCACTTGGTCAATAATATTAAAAATTTATGAATTTTGATTTCTAAATAGTTCTAATAGTATAAATCATGTTTAACGAAATCGATCATCGAATTAGATGTTCCATTATCAAAAATTATTTATAACTAAGAAGGCATCTGTACTTTCAAAAGTACATAAAACATATATATATATATATATATATATATATATATATATATATATATATATATATATATATATATATAGTCCTTAAAATGATATAATTCTTTTGTGGGCAAAAGTGCATAAGATCTAGTACAAGGAAACTAGCTTGTAAGTGAGGATAAGTTCCTTCTTATCCTGGTTCTTTCCTGCTATATATATTGGGAGGATATATAAATTGGAATTACTGTGTGTATATATACATACACTTTATGTTGATTTGTGATTGTTTATTCTGATTAAAATCTATGGATCACTTCCACATCCCCTAGGCCTACTTGTAATTAAAGTGCGCAATTTCAAATTCGAATTCCAAAATCTACAGGATTCGAATTCGAATTCGAATAAAACAACGTAAAAGTAAATAAAAGTGCCTCTGAAAATTAAGTTCTAAGTTGCAGTGAAGGTCCCTCTGATTGATCGAAGAATAAGAGATTATATAAATACCCTGGGTAAATGGAAAGATGATACACACAAAGTATCTCTTTAACTTGACCTTTGCTTCTATGCATATAGTAGCAACTATTTTAAATAGAGTATTTAGCAAACTCAAAAATAATTCAGAAACTTTCAATGTGATAGGAAATTAAAATAAGATTCTGAACTCCAAAAACAAAAACTTCATTTCAAAATTTAGTGTCAAAAAAATTCATCAAAATTTTTTTTAGTATACTCTTTCTTCCTACTATTTAAATAGTATTATTTTTAATAGCACTACAACTCCTATTAGGACAAACATGCATGCCCTTAATAAAAATCATCGAAAGTGCCTTCTACGTGGAAGACCACACCTTTTGCATAAAAAAATGATGCGGCTAGCTAATTTAGAGTTAGAGTTTTAAAAAAAACATAACATAACTAAACTTGATCAAAAATTTCGTTGAATTCGATAATTTTTATAATCAGCTAAAAGAATTTTTAAACGATCGTAATATTTCATTTAAGCATCTGATTTTAACTTGCGATTCTGATTCGAAAAATACTTTTTGAAATCTATGTTTAAGTGGTAATGCAGTTTGGCCAAGTTTGGAGCTCAAATTTAACTGTTTTAATCTCTATTTTTGCATTTTTTAATTATTTTTTAAAAAAATATATATAATTTTTGTTTCGAGTCTAATTATTTAATTATTTCTAAGAATTAAGTTAAAAAATATATTATAATTTATTATCTTCGATTCATACATCAACTATATATATATATATATATATATATATATATATATATATATGGCGTGACGTGATGTTCAACTAATATAATTAGTTTTTAAAATTGATTAATAATATTTTCTTGTTTGTTGAAAAAATATTAAATTTTTTGTGTATATCTTTTTTTTTCTTTTTCTTTTTCTTTTTTTTTTTTTTTGTTTATGCTTTTTCTCTCCGAAAGTAGTTTGGATCTGCATCAGAAGACTCCCTCTTCTTTCTAGGATATATATAAGTATACATTCCTTTAGAGTGTATATTTTACATTTCATTCCATTCTGAAGTGGGATGAATTTTACTCGTCACTCGATGTAACCAGTGGAATAATACTCACCTCAAAATGGAGTGGGGTGTAGGATGTACACCCTTTTGGGGTGTACACCTAGCATCTCTCTTTTTTCTATTGGTGTACACTTGCTTGCCTCTGGGTTGGTTACATCATTGTAGGCCATTCCAAGGTCACCATCAACATTAAGAAATTAAGCCACTAGGTCATTGCAAAAGGTTCTATAATGGCCAAGAATTAAAGGTTTTTAATTTAAGTTGATGATTAGGTACAAGTGCTTCTCCCTTGAAAATTAACAGTTTTTGTCACCACTCCATCATTCTCAAGCTCTAAGTATAGTCCAATTAGAAGAGAGTGACAACTTAATTATATACATGCATCCAAATTGGCAACAACCTATTTGTTGATATTAATACATTGTGAGGATTTTTTTTTTTTTTTTTTTTTTTTTTTCATTTTGTAACGATTGTAAGTGACACTAATAACAAGTGTCGGTATTTTTTTCAGCAGTATTTTTTTAATTTTTAGGAACACTTAAAAGTGTCGCTATAGTATAGTTTTGTTATAATGATTGTTAAATTAATATATGATCCAAAGATTGAATATAATAATTAAACTGATGATATCAGTATCCCATCATAATTCATCATATTTCTCTAATAAACAAAAAAAAGTATGTTAATAAAAAAAATGTATTTTACATTTCAGCAAGTCCGGAAAAAAATTAATATGGAATATATAAGATGCTTATATTAAATAATACGAAATGTTATTATTCTTTAAAAATTTAAATCGGTAGAAAAAATCAATAATACTAGGAGTCATATGTACATACAACTCAAATTCAAAATTTCTCAATTTGATATCATATTAAATTATATAAAATATTCGTTAATTTTGTAAAACTTAAATGGGTGGATATATAATAATATTTTTTTATTTGACTTTTAATAGTTTGTGCATCTAAAATGGCTTAAAAATAAGAGATTTAATAAAGAAGGATCTAGCTAGGCTCCAATTCAGATTCTGTATATACTCAAATATTCTCACAACTTTTCAAAAGTAGTTAGTGAATGGACCTTTCACTTGCTCTTCTTTTGATTAATCAACTTTGAAGCTAGCCCAAGTTGCTCATCCCTATCTTTATGTCACAATCTCCTGACTAACAAGAGACATGCAATGGAAGATGATGGATGGTGCCCAAGATATTTTATTAGCTCAAGAATGTAGTACGCCAAGTAATTATTTTAAAAATATGTGTTGATAGAAAGAATGCACCTATAGTACTTAAGAGCTTAATCACAGCGCTTACGAATTTCGAGCGATCTCAATCTATCTGAATGTTGAGTCTATTGTTAGACCTTTTATCATTAGATCTACTGTGAACTCATCTGATTCAACTTATTAGTCTATAATTGACCTATTATCATAGAGCAAATAATTAGACCAATTTTAATAAATAAATAAATAAATAGCTTGAGAAGTGCTTTTGGAGGAATCCCACTTTTCTCCTCTCATCATCACCACAACATGCCTATTGCTTTCTCTGGCTTTGGCCTGGAGTGCTTGGAATCTCCATGGGATTCCACTAAAGAGAATGGTGGGGTTGGTGGAATCAATTGTTGGTTGTAAAATTTGCAACCAACTTGCGCTCCATGTGTTTCAAAATGTACCACAAAATATAATTTATAAATCAGTTCTATGTATATATAATTAATTAGTAGCTATATAGTTTATTTGTCAAAATTTTAAATATGAATTCTAACATGAACATCTTATTAAATCATATGAAAATTAAATCGTACTTTCCGTCATGATTTTCGATTTCTAAAGATTGCTGGTAGATAACGATTCTTCTTTATGATTTATTATCGTTCATAATCTGTAAAATAGCATAATGTTTTCTGTCTATTTGCTTATCTCCGGAGATGAAGGCGTTACAAAAAATTTGTCTAATTTGATCTATTAGATCATTCTATTTCGCCAACCACTTACTTAACCCAAGGAACCTACTATTATTCTAAACACACATCTTTTTATCTAAAAGTTAAAAACTTACGAGTATCAATGACGACTTAGTACTTTTAAAAATATAAGAGCTCATATATATATATATATATATATATATATATATAAAACCCAATATATATAAGAATATTTTAATTACTCTCATCCATAAAAAAATATGATACATTCTAATTGATTAGATCGACTGTATTTTTAAAAATCATGTTGAATAAATTACGTGAGCTGCTTCCAACACATCTACTATGGTAAAGTGTTAAACCATTCACGTATTCTAGCTCATATAAAGCTGTATTAATAATTTAGCTGCATCCAACACATCTACTATGGTAAAGTGTTAAACCATTCACTTATTCTAGCTCATATAAAGCTGTATTAATAATTTGGCAAATCAGCATTAATAATTTAATTTGTTGGATTGGACCGCCTCCTAAAGCATTTAATATTACGCAATATTTGGAGTGGTTGAAGGGTCTGCTTCTTGTGTGCGCAAGTCTCTTGTTGGGACCCTGCATCAGGTTTTTCGTATGAGTGATGTAGAACAAGGTGGAACAAGGTTATCACTAATTGATGCATCCTTTTGATATGATTGGATCATTCCCTATCAGAGTTCTTATCATTAATTTGTAGAGTCGAAAGAATAAATATTTAACAAAGAGATAAGTAGCTAATGTTGAAATATATGATCAAGGAGATTACTCAAGTAATTTAATTAATATTCATCCAGTAGGATCTCACCTTAATACATGAAATAAAGCCAATATTAGTTTTTACTCAATTTCTCACCCTCTTTCATAGATTCTTAACACAAATCATTGTGTACATCTCAAGATGACTCTCTCTCTCTCTCTCTCTCTCTCTCTCTCTCTCTCTCTCACTCAGATACTTTTGCATGACTGCATGATTACAAAGAAGGAAATGTAAGGATTTTTCACAAATATGATCCAATCAATTCTATTCAAATCTAAATTTATTATAAATAAAAATTACTCCTAACATATATTTTCGATATGATATATCTTATTTCTTTTCTATCTATTTAAATTAAATTAAATCTTATTCATACTTTAATAGAAAATCAATCTAAACTCTATATAAAATAGTACTAATCCAGCTATATACATTCTGATTAAGAATTACTATATGTTCCATGCTATACGAAAAAAATATCTAAAACAGAAAAAAAAAATCGAATTATTCAAGTTCGGTCGGTAATATTCATATCGCAACCAAACTTAATTCTTGCTTTATTAATCAAAATTTTTCTCTCTATTCTATAAGTGATTTTATTTTATTTATAATTCTGTACATTTTTTATATGCCAATATAGAGTTATCAGAAAAATCTTTAATTATTGTGCCAATGTCATCAAATTGTAAGAAATACTGCACACAAATCCTTGATACAATAAGATGGAGTAAACATAAGTAATTTTCTCCATCTCACATGGTATATCAAAGCAAATGCTTTTGATTTTAAATCTCATCTTAACTTTAAAAAGTGTAATATAAATGAAAGTGTTGAACATAAAATATTAAAATATTACTAGGCAGTCTCTGAATTATTTTTAAAAACAACCAGTTATTTCACGATACATGCATACAACATCTTTCATGGAGAAACTACTGTACAAAATTCTAGTCCATCCGATGCATCAATCACCCCATTTTTCTCATTCAAGAAGCATGCACAAAATGTCTAAGAAGAGAACAAATACGCGCGGTTCCGTTAAGCCGCCATTGCCGTTGTTGATGCTGCAGTGCAAACCGGTAGGTCTTTCTCGGAGTTCGGGGGGTCCCAGAGAATAGGATTACGCTCGAAGAAGTTGACGGGCTTGAGATCGAAGCTTGAAGACACCGTCGGCATGATCGGAAAATCCTCTTGGCATGGTATGTGGTGAAACCCTAGGGTGTACCACAACACAATGTCCTTGTTTTCAATTGGCCTATCCCTGTGTTCATTCATTCATCATCAACAACAACAACTACAACAACACCACCACCAAAGAATGAGAGTTCACAAATATTAAAATTCTGTTCTCTGACATCTTAAACTTTCAGAAATACTATTACATATAATTAAACAAGATCAATCAAATAAAATTTGTGCCGCTGTGAATAAACAAATCCAATCAAAAGATTGCAATGTGTGATTTTTAAAAAGGGGTCATCTTTCTTCTTATTTTCTTAATTCCATAGGTAATGCTATGGATATCCTAAGTTAGCTGATGAGTCAATTTATCCACACAGCACTAATGAGTAATTTACGTTTTTTATTTTTTATTTTTGTACCATTAAATTGTCACCTATAGAATAAAAATAAAAAAAAAAGATTCAATAAATATCATATATATATATATATATATATATATATATATATATATATATATATATATATATATATATATATATCATGAACAAAACTATCAAATTAGCACAAGGAAAAAACTATTGAATTAGATTTTTAAAATTTATGAGAAAATTTAATTACCACCATACCTCTGAGACCAAACAGCCAATGTGTCATCCCCTTTGCTTTGGTACACAAATAGCCCCCCAGCCCATTCCTCACTCTCATTGTAGGGTGTCACCCAAATCTAGCTCACATCATGCATACTAGTCAATTTATTTATAATAGGAGTATCAACAAAATCACGTGCCAATATATGAACAATATATATGTTTCTATGTACACAAGCAATTACAAAACAATATATATATATACACGTACAATGAATCTAATTAAATTCATATTTAACATATTTTTATTTATTATATTAATATCAAATTTGAACGCTTGTTTCAGAACCTCTCTAAAATCGAATCTTCTGGTCCAGCAAACTAGCTATTCTATACAGTGGCTGGTATCAAATTAATTACGTAAAAGTATAGATTTACCTGATTGTTGGTGAACGCGCCACGGATTTGCGGCGGGTCCTGGGGATCGAGCATGCTGGCGGCGGTGCCAGCTGGGACGACCTTGTAACCGAGGGGGTTGCCGACACGTGTCGTCCTGGCAGGGTTGATGACGTGGAACTCGGCGGGGTCGTAGAGGCTGAGCTGCACCCGCGCGTCGCTCTCAGAGCGTGCCACGTGGCGCTTCGCCGTGAGGTAGCTAGCGCGCGGCGACTCGGTCCCGGACCGGTCGTCGGAGGTGACGTGGCGCGACAGGGCGACTCGGACGAAGGAGTTGTTGGCGGCGCCGCCGACGTCGAGGTCGAGGCGGAAGGTGACGTAATGATCGTGGATCACCCCCACCACATTCTCCGAGATCACCGTGCCGTGCTGGTCCACGTGCGCCGGCACCTGGCTCACGTGCGTGTAGGGGGCCCCACGCACCATCAGGATCCCACTCAGACCCACCTGCACGCACACATTTCTGAGTCGCATCACCACATTGGGTTCGAACCCAAACCCGAGTCAAAAATTGAACCCGATCACAATGTGAAAGCGTCAAAGGTTCTCTCATGCATGTATCGCACAATCTCCACGTGGCAACTGTGATGTGCAACGGTTGCAGTACGAACTACCATACGCGTCCAAAGTAGTGGTGTGCGCACTAAGGTACCGTTTGGTAACGAAGATAAGAGGAGAATAACCCTCTTATCCCCGATATTATTTCCAAACGAAAATTATTTTTGTAGGAATTGAAATTTCATGTTACCTGGAATAGTAAGGATGGGGGTGGGAATTGATATTCCCACCCCCACATGAAATACGGGAGGGTTCTTTTTGTGGCACAGGAATCGAGGCCGGAGGGGCACGTGGGCCTTCTTTTCCTCCTCTCTCTCTCTCTCTCTCCACGACACTTTTTTTTTTCTTTTTTTTTTCCTTTCTTTTCCATACACTAATAAAAATTAATTTTTTATTTTTTTAAATTAAAATTTTTAAATTTTAAAAGATATTTAAATTTATAAATTTTAAAATTTAAATTTTTTTATTTAATAAATATTATTTTTTAACTTATTTTCCTTTTAATAAATCTAAAAATTTTATTTTATTTCAGTTTTGTAAAAAAAAATTATTAATTTTAAAATTTTAAATTTTATACAATTATTTTATAAATTTATTAAAATTTATATAAATTTAAAAATTAACATTTTTACTCACACTTAAACTTTAATTTAAAGGGCAAAATAGTCAATACACATATTTATCCCCTCTCAGTTCTTCTAATTTTTTCATACCCAACCAAACATAATTTTTTCTTATTTTTCTTATTCTTCTTATTCTCATATAATTTACCAAACACAATTTTGTTTATCCCCGGTATAACTCAACTACCCAACCAAACGCAAATTTATATTAATTCTTGCTTATCCCATAACTTATACCTATCTCCGATTTAACTAAACTTTTCTTATTCCCGAACTAGCCTAAATGTCACAAAAATCTCTCCATCCCTATCCCTTCTATTCATAGTCGCCGTAAAAATAATATGCAATTAAAATGTTTAAATATTTTACGAAAACGTCAAAACTGGTAGAAAACGGTGAGACAATGAGACAGACCTTGATGCGAATGAGTCCGTCCGTTTGGAACTCCCAATCGACGATGTAGTCGTAGTTGGCCACCGAGGCCGCCATCCTCGCCACCAGCGTCACCTTCGGCCTCACCTCTCTTATCTACAGCACTTTTAACAAATTCAATACAAAAACAAATACTAATTAAGTATTACTAACACTATTAATTATTATTATTATTATTTTTTAAAAAAAAAAAAAAATTAATAATATATTATTTATTTTGTTTATTTAAAAATAAATTTAATTAAAAATATAAAATAATTAAATTTTAAATTCAAAATTTCGAATATCAAAAGTACTAACACTATTATTAATCTTATGAATGAATTGTTGAATTTGAATTACCTGCATGCCGGTGATGGGGCACTCGGAGTGGCGCCAGCTGATGTCGCCGGCGTAGCGCTCGAAGATGCAGATCATGTTATCCCTGACGTAGGGACGGCCGTCGGCGGCGGGGAAGACGCCGTCGAGATAGTAGGCGTTGCGGGGGCAGTCGTTGAACGGCACGAGCGGCATGGCCTGCAGGCCGAAGCCGTACTCGCCGGCGTCCATGTAGGTCTTGAAGTACCAGGCCTCCGACGGGTCCATGTACGGCACGAACAGCTCCGACGCCATCCCTTTGTACATCACCTCCCTCCGCTCCCCGCTCTCCGGATCAACGATCCCCACCCCGGACACCACGATCCCCGCCCTCGCGTCCGCCTTTATGTGGAAGTCCCACCCTGCCCACTTCACCTGGTGCCTCTTCTCCACCTCGAAGCTCCGTCCCCCCAGTTGCTCCATCGACATCGGGTTCACCGATCGCACCTGAAAAGTTTTCGTGCGTGCATAAATAAAAATTTTATATAATGAGATCATTTTATTCGCCATTTGTTATAATTTAAAATTTATAATAATTCTTATATGTTAGGAGAGGAAGGAGAACAACGGCGTTCGAATAACGACGTACGCGCTTGTTCTTCTTAGTTTGGGTGGTGCGGGAGTTATAGCGGTAGTCGGTGTTGGCGGCGGCGGGGATGGGGATGGAGGAGCCGCGGTCGGAGATGCGGAGGACCTCCTTGGTGTCCATGTCGATGAGGACGGTGAGGCCCTCGATGGGGCGCATGTAGAAGTTGGCGGTGCCGGCGGCGGAGTAGCACTGGATCTTGACGACCCGGCGGCCCTCCTCGTCGGGGCCGAACCAGCCGGGGGAGATGGGAAGGCAGGCGAGGTCGGAGAGGCGGACGCCGCGGGCGAGGACGGTGCGGTTGAACTCGGGATCGGCGAGCGGCGCCCACGTCGACGACGTCATGTCCTCGATGGTCATGGTGGGGAAGCCCGAGGAGTTGAAGGGTAGGTGGGAGACGGAGGAGTCGGAGAGGTCGACGGAGATGACGTAGGGAGCGGAGCGGAAGCGAAGGATGGCGAGGGCGCGACGAGGGGGGAGAGGAGTGCCGGGGCGCCATGAGAGGACGAGGGGCTTCGGGGGCTCGAGGAGGGAGAGGGAGTGGATGGTGAGAGGAGAGGAGGAGGAGGAGGAGGAGAAGGGCGGGGTGGAGAGGATGATGGAACGGGCGAGGGAGAACTCCGTGATGGTGAGGGGGTCGAGGGGGTGGTGGGGGACGTCGTTTTCGTGGTCGTGGGTAGTGGTGGTGGGTTTAGGAGTATTGGAGGAGGAGAGGAAGGGGGAGGAGGAGGAGGAGGAGGAGGAAGAGGAGGAGGTGGGGAGGTAGAGGTAGGAGTAGGAGAGGAGGAGGAGGAGGAGGAGGAGGGAGGCGAGGAAGAGGAAGAGGAGGCGGCGGAGGGAGCTCGGAGAGTGCTCCATGAGCACCATGAATGATAAACTATATACACTCTCTTAATTGGTGTTGTTGTGTATTGTTGTGGAGGTGGTGGTGATGGAGATGAGGGAGTGAGAGAGGGGTTTAAATAGGATTTTTTTTTAAAAAAAAATATTAGTTAGAAAAAAAAAAAAGAAAATTGGATGGATTGAGTGATATTTGAAGTAGCGAGATATAATTTAGATGAATTTATTATATTTTTATAATAATTTAAATATTTAGAATTAATGAATAGCGTCGACTATTCAATAAGGCCCGTTTATTTCGGAGGTAGAACAAGAAATAAGGAATTTATCTTTCTTATTCTATCAAACTTATCAGGAATTATCCAGTACAACTAGTTCCAGTACAAACAGAATAAGCTGGAACAACAATTCTTATCCATTATTTTATAATTTTTTTTTTTTTTACCAAACTATCCCTCCTCCTCTTCTTTCTCTCTTCCCAATAAACTCTTATCATCACAAATCCCTCTCTCTCCTTTCTCTCTTTTCCTTCATCCCACCTTTTTTTTCTTTTCCCAATACACTCTCATCATCACAAATTAATATTATAAAATTTTAAATTTTAAAATTTAAATGTTGAAATTTTATATTTAAAATTATAAATTTAATTTGAAAAAATAAAATATTAAATTAAATATTATTTTCAAAAAATATAATTTAATTATGATTTTTATTTTATCTTAATTTTTTTAAAGCTTTAATCTATTAATTAAAACAAACTAATTAAATTTTAACAACTTTTATCACATATTAAATCTCGAGGGCAAAAAGATAAATTACCCCAATCTAACCTCTTTATTCTTTTTATTCTCTATTCTCATACCAAACACAAAATCTCTTATCCCTGGAACTATTCCAAACGCTTTTTTACTTTAGTTCCGTACTTTATACTTATCCCAGAATTAGCTAGTTCTATCTTAACCCATTTACCAAACGGAGCCTAAAGATGCGCTAAAAATATTAATCTGGAGTATACATATTATTATTTGTTTAAACTGAATTATAGTTCATTTGGTTCTGAGCTTTTCATAATATAATTTTAAGTTTGCTTCAGTAAGTCAAATTAGATTAGCTTATATTTTTTAAACTGAGGTTGAGCTTTTAAACATATGGTTAGATGTGACTTCAAAATGAGAAATCATTTCGATTTGGGTTTTCGGTTCGCTGATGATTTCGCGGTGCGACGACAAATTTCATGAATGTCTGTGATGGAAGCGAAAGGCTCGGAATCCCCAGCGGTACGGATCGGATCCGATAAGTCAAATCATTAAGATTAGTATTCTTTTTTTCTTGTCCTAGCGAGATCTAGCGAATTGTACGAAAAAGAATTTTTGTATTCATCTTTTTTACATAGTGAAACCTCTTTTTTTTCGTCCGTAATTTTTTTCTGTAAATCTTTTTTGAGATCTATGTTTATGTTGTTATCGTATTAAGATTTATTTAGTTTGTGCGCTCATATTTATTAAGATTAAACGGTTGAAAAAGTAAATTGAACTTTTCTTGCAACAAAGAGGATCTAGAACTCAAACGTATTAGCTGAAAATTTGATCTATTGAAAGAAGAAAAAAAAGGAAATTGCATGCATGGTTCGCGGTTGGCGTGGTGGACATGGAGGGTATAGGTAATGGGTATATATAAGTATACATTCTTTTAGGGGTGTATATCTTACACCCCACTTCATTCTGGGATGGAATGAATTTCACTCATCACTCGATATGACGAGTAAAATAATACCTATCTCAAGATGGAGTGGGGTGTAAAATATACACTCCTAAAGAGGTGTACACTTAGCATCCCTCTTAGTCAATTGGCTTTTTGAGAAAGAGGGAGACAAGTGGGAGAGAGAGAGAGAGAGAGAGAGAGAGAGAGGGAGAGAGGAGGACAAGGGAGGAGTTGGAATCCTTTGGGATACCTTTTTTTTTTTTTTTTTTTTTTTTTTTTTCTTTTTAAAATTTTGGGCAAGTGTGAAGTGATGAGGGCTAATGGTTTAGCAGCTTTGTATGGACTCCATTTGTTTGCTTTATCTTTCTTTGATAGTTACAGTTTTGCTTTTCAGCATACATACATGGGATTTTTTTTTTAAAAAACAATAATTTATAATAATTCTTAATTTATCAAATAACTTTTGCAAAAATTTATTTGGCTAGCTAACTCAGTGTCATGTTGAAAAAATTGAGAGACACATTTTCTTATTATTAACATTTTTCTTATATATTGTATGGATAAATTTTTTTAACAATAACTTTATAATTTTTTTAAATTTGTCAAAAAAAAATTAAAAAATTTTATTTGGCCAACTAATCTTCATTTTGTCAATTTAGTGTGAAAATTTAGAGAAATACGGTGAATCATTTATTGTATTTAGTACTATTGCTATCGTTTTTTTATAAATTATGAAGATTTTTTTTAGAGTGTTAAGATTGTATAAAATTTTTTATTTGATGGTTAAAATTATATGAATAAATTATTGTGATATTTTAGATTGTTAGGATGCCAGTATTTCAAAAATAAATTACTAATTTTTTTCTAATTTAAGATAGAATTTTAAAAAGAATAATTTTATATAAATTTTTATAAATATATTGAATAGCTGATATATTTTTACAAAATTAAAATTTTTATATTTATCCATATTTGTTTCTCTCATCACAAATATATCATTACAAAATATCAATTATTAGAATCATATAAAAATAACCTCCCAAAAAAAATAATCAATAGTTATCTTCTTTTCCAATCATTTTTCTGAATGAAACTCTAGGAATAGTACCCTTTGTTAAGATTTAATTAAGAGATGTAACGACGTAATAATAATCACACATCCAATTCCATCCGTTGTGTGATTATTGAGGTGTTATAAATTTTTTCCGTTTAGGTCTAACGTACTCGTCAGTCTAAATACACACTCAACTCAAGATCACCCGGTGATATGAGACTTATTTCGCTAGTTCTGTCATCTAGATTCAGGTTCAGTCGAGACTCATCACACACTTCCGGCTGGTTATTGGCTCTGATACCAAATGTAACGACCTAACCCACTAGCAATAATAACTCATTGGATCCAAACTACAGTCCAAAACCATCGACCCAAATGTTTAAGTCCAGTTATTATTGCTAGTATTCATGTCTCTTATATATCCAATCATAAATCCAATTTCATCCAATGTAAAATTATTGGTTTGTCACTAGAGAAGAAAGTGAGGTGAAAATAAGGTGAAAAGTTTAAATTGCGGAAGAGCTTCCAACCTTTAGCTTCGATCAATAGAGTAGTTCGTCTTCAAGAACTCATCTTAATAAAATTATAATATTAGAAAAGATAAAAATATTAATTTATCTTATTCACAGACTAGGATTAAGGGACCATCTTAATCAGATTATGATATTAGAAAGAATAAAAATATTATTTTATTTTATTTTATTTATAGTTAACTATGTATGTCTACTGAATAATAACAATATGAGTATATTCGAACGAAAATTCTTAAAATTTTTGAAAAAATAAATATAGAAATTTAAATTTTATAAAATATATTTATAAAAAACCTTAATAAAATTATTTTTTTTTTTGTTAAAAACCTAAATTTTATATTTGGTGGAATTGTTATACAGAAAAAATGCTTTTTGTCTTCCATTTGAGAGATAGTACAGTGCTGCTCTACTCAACATTCACAAAAACAGAAACAACAGATCTGTCTTAATTTGTAGCTCTTTCTCACGTAGAGATAAACAGAATATGATTAGAATATGGGTTAAGAAACATATCTTTATCTTTAATCCATAAGGATAAATTCCATTCTGTCTTAATTTGTAGCTCTTTCTCACGTAGAGATAAACAGAATATGATTAGAATATGGTTAAGAAACATCTTTATCTTTAATCCATAAGGATAAATTCCATTCTTAATCCTTAATTTATAAGGATAAATCTCGATCTTATCCTTAAAATAAAAGGATAAATTCTAATCCAAATTTTATATGGATTGAGTCAAAAATAAAACCGGCCAATGTGGACACACCACATGGCAACATAAACTTTGAATGATAATAAGTAAATAAATAAATACTTGAATTATACATGACAAGTCACTCGAATCTCAGTGGTATACTAATGAATTATTTTTTAAATCGATCATGAGTTTTAAGTCCTAATCGTGACGGTTTCAGAATACGAGCAGGTGTAAATTTCTTATCTTAAACTTTAAGTTTCACTTGGCTTAAAATCGGGCTCGATCATGCATGTACGTATTTAGCCAACATTAATCACCAAAATCAGGATAAAATTGAAGTTTAAGTCAATTGAATAGCGAAAGGTTTGATCAAGCTCAGTTTATCCTTACATTACTCATCAATCATATGTATGGATTATTAGAGTAGATTAATGGGTAATGGTGGACCCAAATTAATTGAAGAGTTGGGTTGGATCATTGAATGGCTCCATTAGTTCCAATGGCTCATCCAAAACCTCCTTTCTTTGGGCCATTGTAATCACCATTGAAATTTTCTACTTCTTTTTTTCTTTTCTCTCTTTTAGGTTTTAAATTTGAAATCTCAGATATCAATTGTTGAATTCGGTACCAATTACGCTAGAGATGGTTAGTACTATTAAAACAAGGTCAACTTGCATCATACTATAGATTACTGTCTATAATCTATAACTATGACTACAACTATCTATATTAATCCTCAATAATTTATACACATACTGACTGTTCTTAACGCAAGTGGCAAAAAAATTTGGTAATTAATATTCGAGATTCTAAGTTTGAAGTTTAGTTGTTTTACATTTCTAGCTAAAATTTATATTAAAAACAAAATAAACGAAGCGAATAGATAGTTGTTAATGTAAGTGACAAAAAACTTAGTAATTGATATTCGAGATTCTAAGTTCGAAGTTTAGTTGTTTTACATTTCTAGCTAAAATTTATATAAAAAAAAATAAACGAAGCGAATTGATAGTTCTTAATGCAAGTGACAAAAAACTTAGTAATTGATATTCGAGATTCTAAGTTCGAAGTTTAGTTATTTCACATTTCTAGCTAAAATTTATATAAAAATAAATAAAGGAAGCAAATAGATAGTTCTTAATGCAAGTGAAAAAAAACTTGGTAATTGATATTCGAGATTCTGAGTTCGAAGTTTAGTTGTTTCACATTTCTAGTTAAAATTCATATAAAAAAAAAAAAAATAAACGAAACGAATAGCATACTATCTAATCTATACACATGGCAACACCAACTTTCTTTTTAGGTGTGGGCTTTATTTGGTTCAGCTCCTATCATTTTTCGAACCAGTTTTTCTCCTTCTTTTATTATTGGGTTCGATCCAATTCTGACTCTTTATCTTTATTAAATCAACTTCTCTCATCTCTCAAATTCTCTTTCTCTTTTTTTTTTTTTTTTTTTTTTTTTTTTTTGAATCGAAATGACTATCTCATCTATCTCTACTTCGGCTCCACTTTTTTTTTTGAACCAGTTTCTCTTTTCTTTTCATTCTTAGGTTCGATCTAGTTTGACTCTTCACCTTCATTGAATGAGCTTTTTCTCTTATTTTGAATCGTCTTTCTCACTTTTTTTTTTTTTTTTTTTAATCGAACTAACTCATCTCATCTTTATAGTCTTTCTCGTCATGGTCTTTCACTTTTCCATCTCCAAAAATATATGACTGTTATCTTCTCATATATGACTGTTATCTTCTCATATTTGACATGCTTGAAATGATATTATATATGACCATTTATGAAATAGTAAAATTTAATAAAAATAATAAAAAATATTTATTTTTATTTATATAAATATTTATTTTTTATATATATTTTTTCGTTTGTATTGTGTATATTTTAAACTTCAAGAGATATTACAATATTTTGAAAAGGATAAGCTGATTAGTCAAAACCAATTGAAAAATTCTTGGTCAACAATAAAAAACAAAAAAAAAAAAAAGATTATATGATAATGACATTGTTAGATAGATGGATGTGTTACATTGATTGAACATTCATCTTGGTAAGTTCTACCATCTTCTCATTTAGTCATACTTATAATTTGCAAAATCTAAAAAATTATTTATTTCAATCATAGTACAATCATATCAGAGTAATTAATTAAAATAAATTAGTTATTTTCTTTGGAAACACATGTTCATATTCATAAGAACGATTTGCGTTCTCTCCAAAAAATAATTCTTAGAAGTTCAATAATTTCGATTTTAGTCTAAGAAATTCAAACTCATTATACTTAAATTGGATAGTAATTGATTTTTAAGTAAATTTGAATGATGATTTATAATTAGACTAAAGTTTAGAAGACCCCTAAGTTTTATTTTCTAGGATTAATTTTAAAATAGCAAATATATTTCTGTAAAATTTAATTTTTTATATTTATATTTTTAAAATTATTAAATTATTTATATATATTTCTGTCGTCAATATAATGTGAAAAATATATAACTTTTTATTCTTTCAGATATTTTTATACTATTTTAATAGTTGAGATATAAAAAGTTAAATTTTGTAGTGATATATTTGTTATACGATATATTTACAGCGAAATATATGAAGTTATTATTTTTTTTAATAATTTATTTATTTAAATATTTTTAAGTCAATTTGTTGTTGATTTGACTCGAACCAGACCCGCCCCATTTCGAGCCCTAGTTCCCCAAAATCTGGTCGGCGACTAAATCACGCTAATCTCTCTCTTTCTCTCGCGCAAGCGCCGCCGCCGCCTCCTCAGCATATAAAACCCTAATTCGGCCCCATTTCCATCTCCTTCCCCGCTCCTCCGACCACCCAAATAGGCGGCGCGCGAAACCCTAGCCCACCCTCTCGGCGATGGAGGACGCACCGATGGTGGAGATCGCGCCTCACCACCCCGCCCTCGCCGACGATGGCGAGCCCAGCGAGTGGAGCGGCGACGTCGACGAGCCCATGGATGGTGACCCCGCCCACGCCTCCGCTGCCGCTGGTGGCGGTGAAGCCCTAGCCCCTTCTTCTCAGCCCCCTCCCCAAGGTCGGTAATTTGCTTGGTGTAGTAAACCCTAGTCTCAGATCTTGTTGTCTTTGCTCTCAATTATGCTGCCTCGATGCGGAATTTCTTGACATGTGGATCTAATTGTTCGATATTTGGGTTATGGATGCTGTTGACATCGTATATCAGTTGATTTGATTGGTTATGTATGTTTATTATTGAATCGGATTCGAGGAAGTTATCGATCTGCTAAGATTGAGATCACGTGATTTAAGCATTTCTTGTAGTGTGATGTAATCTAGGGTTTTGTTTTTGTGTTTGGTTCGGATAAAAAATTGAAGCTTTTCTAGTTGGAAAGATAGATCGGATGCAAGAAGTTGTTTCCAGAAACCACAATCAACCTATATTTGCATGCTATATGGAAGAGCATTTTATGTTCCGGATTTCATCTTGTTTTTTAACGGAAGATGGTTTTCTTTTTTAATATTGTTTTTGTTTTTTCTTTTTAATTTGATGATTGAGGCGTGCAATTGGAAATTGGCAATGGAAGAGAATTGGTTTTGGGGGTATAAATGATAAGAGAACCAACTAATAGATGGAAATAAAGGCTTAGTTGTTGTTGCAAGATTGGGAATTGAAATGACTACTTGAAATTCAAAGAATGTATGGAAAATGCAAACTAAGAAAGTTGAAAATATATTTAATTGAACCATTTTCTTGTTGTGAACTCCTAAATACAAAAGCAGTCACTCATTACCTCCCTTTGTAGAGAAAATAGATATGATGGTTTGAATGTTAGAGGATCAACCAAATTTGTGAATAGAACAGTCGTGCCAAGTAGGTTGAGCGCTGTTGCATTTTAGACTATGCAAGAGAGGCAGAGGGAAGAAGACAACAGAAAAGAGATGGAGAAAAAAATATGGGAACATTTGTGAACAGATAGGCCTAGTTAAGGATTACAGCAACTTGGGCACAAGAAGGGCTGGGGGATGGATGAGTGCTTGGCACTGTTATTTTAGCCTGATGAACTTTTGCTTTGTGCTCTACTGCTGTTAGTTCTACAAATTATAATCTAAAGTACCTTGTGTTGACTTTGTCATGGAGAACTATTTTAGTTGGTGTGCCATGTGGGGCGTTGAGTTGTGACGCCCTTTTCAGGATTTCTCTATTTCCTAATACTTTAACTTTGTACATTTTCAGATGTGAAGGAAATTCAGACGGGTCTTCAGTCCTTGCAATTGGAGACAAAAGGTACTTGTGTTTACTAATGCTCATGCATAGTAGTCATTCATACAGGACTACTGGAAATATTTTGCTACAAAAGAAAGTATTGATATCACTTTTAGTTTGTTTTAGTCAATTATTTAAAGGTGAGGACGCTTTCTCTTAATCATCTGATTTCAATTTTGTTTATTTGTTTTATTTTCATCTTTGTCTATTTTGTGTTCGTGTTGGGAGGCTTTCAATTATTTTTATGCCATCACCTTATAAACTATTTAGTCTGCTTAGTTCTTGTTTTATAAAATGATCAGGATTCTATTATGTGTCTTTAAACCTTTTTCCATGCTATTGCTACTACAATTTCAGGGAAAGACAAGGAGGTTGCTGCAAATGAGGAAGCTGAAGAGCATGATGAGACTGAAGAAGACAAGAAACGGCACTTGAATGTTGTTTTCATTGGTCATGTTGGTAAGTAAAACTTATTACCTGATACTCTCATTTTGCTTGCCCTTCTTGCTTTGTTGATTTCCTTGATTGTTCTTTTTTATGGTCTTTTGGTCAATATTTTCTGGCTTTTATATATTTCTTTTATTCTTCTAGTGAACTTCTGCTTTACATCACTCTTATTTTGGAAAGCACATAAAGATCTCGATCTTTAGCGAAAGCATTCTCTTCAAACTTGTGTTTCAGTGTCAGCCAGAAGTTTGACATTTCAAATTCTGCCGTCAAACTACCTTTGATAATTTTGTTCGGTTCTGGTGTAAATAGTTTGTGCTTGGACAGATTTGACTGGAATATTTGGTTCTGGCAGAAAAATGCAACAACAGTGAAAACATAAGTTTCTTGATCCTACGATGCATAGAATCTGGCCTGCATTTTCGCATGGTAAAATGAATAGTTTATAATTAGAGAAGACTGAATATGTTAAGAGTATAAGGTTCTTACGAGTTCAACAATGAACATAGAAATTAGAAGCAATGAAGATTATATGACCTCTTCAGAACTGGTGGCCCTGGGTTTAAGAGTATGGCATGATATGCCGGAGAATATTATATGATTACATTTGGGGAATGGTGTTACTTTGGGCTGTCACAAACTTTGTTGCGAAAATTTTGGGAGCTACCAGATTTACCCGTGCTATGAGATGGGTCGTTAATGTCATATTGAGCAGCATGTGCTATAAAATCATTGTTATTGTTGCTATACCATTGCGAGCATTAAATCTAGATGTCTCTGAACTAGGTGGATTTCTCATGCCAAATTTATCTAGATACTTGTTCTGCATAATCATGATCAACCTGTTAAGTATCCACATTTATCTACCTTTTTGGGAATTTATTAGTCTAATTGACAAATGTGCATGTTTCGTATTTAACTGACTATATGGTATTAGATTTTATTTCAAACCTTTACTTGTTCTTTTTCAACTTTTGCTGCAAAAGCGGTTTCATGTGTTTATATTTATATATACACAAATATCTAAATTCTTTTCCTAAATGTTCTTCTCGTTTATCGAGTATGCAGATGCTGGTAAGTCTACAACTGGTGGGCAGATACTTTTCCTAAGTGGTCAGGTTGATGACAGGACAATTCAGAAATATGAGAAGGAAGCAAAGGACAAAAGCCGAGAAAGTTGGTATGTTGTTATTCTATTTGAACTAATGGTGATTGCTTGTTATTGACATACTGCTGTATTAGCTTGTAGTTTTTTTTCTTTAAACATTTTGACTTTTTTGTCTGCTTTTACCTGTGTCAAAACCAATTCTGCTATGTGGGTATAAGAATTAGTCTTGTAGCTTCCCTTAGTGAAGTTAGATTTCTATCTATATCATGGTATAAACTTGAGTTCCCTTTTATTATGCTGATGAATGTTGATTCTTTTTCCATAAGTACCTAGTATTTGTTGCCTTGTCGACACACACTTCTTTCATTTTATGGGTGGTTGAGGACTGATATGTTTTGTTCTTGACCGCTATGGGTTGTATTGTCACATTTTAGTACGTTGTGTGAAAGCTGGTGATGTACAAAGGACGATACATCAGTTTCCCTAGTTGGGCAGAAATGCCAATTTTTTGCTTCTTTCCCAGCAAAAATGTATTTTCTGAGATGACATTGAGGATTCCCAATCTCTATTCCTTCATAAACAGCATAGATGCGATGTAACTGTGATTACAGCTCTTCATGGAAGCCCCATGAGATGCTAATGAAGTCTATTGTAAGGTTGCACTTTTTTTAGCTGGACCATGATTTTACGAATTAAGTCTGTTGCTTCTCGCTTGCCCTGCAACCTTTTTCATTTACCAATTAGCAAATTAAAACATACTTTTGTGGAAAACTAATTCTGATGTTTTGGCGGTCATTCTTAAAAAAAAATATTGCAGGTACATGGCTTACATCATGGATACCAATGAAGAGGAACGCATTAAGGTTTGTTTCGCTGCTAGTAATTTTTATATTAGTTCTATTTGCCTTGATGGTTTTGTCTGCCCATATAGAAGGTAATGGATTTGCTATCTCATAGAACCTGAGATATAATTTTATTTCTCGGTTCCGATAGTTTGCTGGTTTTTTATGCATCGACTTTGTGTGAATGGATAATTATGTAATCGCTGATTTGTATTGTACTTGCAATCTAAGTATCTCTACTTACAATGATCTGACTCAGTGCATGCTTCACTTTCCGTGTTGTAGATTTTATCATTTCTGGCACGATTCGTCCAATCAGTCTCTTTTTCGGCTTATTGATTCTTTGTATATATTTCAGGGCAAGACTGTTGAGGTTGGAAGAGCACATTTTGAGACAGAAAACACGAGATTCACAATTCTAGATGCTCCGGTAGCCTTCCTCTCTTTAACATGTTCTTTTAGATCATGCTGCCTGTTCTTCATTTTGGTTTTGATTTTTTGCATAAATACATTTGCAAAATTGTGTAAAAAGTTGGTATTTGCATGTCTGCCACTGAATACTATGTATTTGCATTCATTCCCTTGCTAGGCTTTATATATGGTTGAACGGTTGTAGCATCAAAACTCTAAGTGGTATGCGCACAGATAAACAAAACTTTCAGGGCATGTGTGCAAATATCAACTTTGTAGGGGTGTTTGCTTAGTTTTGCTAATTTGCAAGGGGAGTATATGCGAAATACCCTTTTAGTTGTTACTATGTTTACATTAAAGGTTGGGGAATGTAAGTTGATGCAGACTCCTTGAAAATTTATAATTGTTTAATTTCATTGTTAGTTAGAATAGGTGGGATATAAGAATCCTACCAGTCATTATTTTATCGATCTTTTGAATCCTATACATGTTCAAGGATTTTTAGACTTGCCATTTCTTACTAGTTAAACCTTGTGTATGGTTCATCGTTTTTGTAGGGCCACAAAAGTTATGTGCCGAATATGATAAGTGGAGCTTCTCAAGCTGATATAGGTGTTCTGGTGAGTATGTAAACAATAAGCCGCCCAGCTTTACTGTATCTTAGCTGTCAATTCAGTAATCCCTTTTCTATTTTTGGTTAAGGTTATCTCTGCTCGAAAGGGTGAGTTTGAAACTGGATATGAGAAAGGTGGGCAGACCCGTGAACACGTCCTGCTTGCAAAGACGTTGGGTGTTGCTAAGTTGGTAGTTGTTGTCAATAAAATGGATGAACCTACAGTGAAATGGTGTAAAGAAAGGTTTGTTTAATGAGATTATTATGCTTTTATTTGAATTTGATATATTTCTAATCTGAGATTTTTATATGTATGGCCTTGCTAGATTATCTCTCAAGTTGTATTTGCATTTTGTATTAAAAATTTTTACCCTGGCCATTTTTGTAAGTACAAGGGTATATATATGTGTATAAAGAATCGGCGTTATATGTATAAGCCCCTTAGCTTTTAAATTGCCAATGTTTATCATTATTTACTTTTTCCCCCTTTTCAGGTATGATGAGATAGAAGCTAAGATGGTTCCCTTCCTCAAGTCTTCAGGGTACAATGTTAAGAAAGGTAGCTTACTAATAAACATAATGAAAGTTCATCATTTCATTTTTTTTTTTAAGCTTAAACCATATGTCTTTATTTCTTTTTTTTTCCCACGAATATGCACTCATTTAAAAGTAAGCTATCACTGAGGCACCCGTATACAGATGTCCAATTTCTACCTATCTCTGGTTTGGTGGGCACTAATATGAAGACTCGAGTGGATAAAAGCGCTTGTAATTGGTGGAATGGTCCATGTCTTTTTGAAGTCCTGGATACCATTGAGGTTCCTTTACGAGATCCTAAAGGCCCAGTGAGGTATGATTACCATTATGTTATTTGTCTATCTTCATTGTGCGCCGGCTTATGTTGCCTCTTTATGCCTAAATATTATAGAAAAATGCAGTGAACCCCTTTTACTATATTGAGATTTGTACTTTGGTCCCCCTTGGTAATCAATATGTGTAGATAACCCCTTGATTAAAAGGACATTATTACTTTATCCCTTGTATAAGGGGTAAACTGTAGGATTATTTAATAAATCAAGGTTTATTTTTGGGCTTGGATTATCAGATGGGTTAAGTTCAAATCGTGATATATCCAAGCAGTTATCTTCATGGTCAGGAGTTTCCTCTGTTGCCTAGAAATTAGAGATACTTACCTATTTACTGTTGCAAAATAATCTGTTTGCCTATATATTCCTTCAAAACTTAATTTTCCAAGATGCCCTTCGAAAACTTAGTTTCTTACCTATAAATCATTGTAATTACAGAAATTTCCCTCTCTGAAGGTATTTTTTTTTATTTGAAACAAACTTTCCTCATGAATTCACTAATTTTGGGGTTCTCTCGTAAGAATCTGGTTTCTGGAGGGGGGTGTGTATTATAGTTCAGAATTTATAGAGGTATATTTGTGCATAGATTATTCTATGGGATATACATATCGAAGTCCCAAAGATTAGTTCTTTTCTTGTATGTGCATGATCTTATTTAACAACGACTAGCTAGTTGTTTGCAAACCTTGACTCAAAAGCTTTTTCCAACTCCAGTTGAATTATCAACTTTTTATGAATGCAGGATGCCGATAATTGACAAGTACAAGGACATGGGAACAGTTGTGATGGGAAAAATTGAGTCTGGAACAATTCGCGAGGGTGATAGCTTGTTGGTCATGCCTAACAAAGTACGATCTATTCCTGTTGATCCATTCTCCTCTTTGTGGTTAACTATTATCCTTCTGGGATGTGTGAGACAAACTAGACTTTTTCTATAACAGGCTAATGTAAAAGCTCTCGCCGTATATTGCGATGAAGATAAAGTGAGGCGGGCTGGGCCTGCTGAAAATGTGAGAGTGAAATTGTCAGGGGTCGAGGAAGAGGATATATTGTCTGGTTTTGTCCTGTCAAGTGTCAGTAAGTGCTGCTTTCTTCTGATAATCCTCTGCTTTTGTCATTTTCTTGAAATTGCTTTTTGATGCTTACTACTATGCAAGATAAAACATAGAAAATTTCTTATTGTTCCAAAATTAGACCCCTGCGACCTCTCAAATCTTCTATTAAGTGCATCAGTTTCATCATGTCATATAATGCTATTGTGGTTTTCTATTTACGTGACTCGCATGCTTTCATTTTTCTTCTCTTTCTATTTACGTGAATATATTGTTGACAAATTGGTTATCTTCATGCAGCTAATCCAGTTGGTGCTGTTTTCGAATTTCATGCTCAGCTGCAAATTCTGGAGTTGCTTGACAACGTAAGTTTCTTTTTTTCTTCAATTATGAGGAAAAAAGCAAACAGAAAGAGGAAAGAAGATTGTCTTTGATTGTGGTCTTATCAAAAAATTAACCTGACAGAAAAGTAAAACTTTAGTTGTGTGTTAATATCTTTTTCTAGTTGTTTTCCAAAATCTGGAAATTGCCTTTCACGATCTGTTATTAAAATGCATTTGCTCCCTATAAAGGTTTTTTTTTTTCCCTTTTCCAATTATAAATGCTGTCTAAATAATAATATAGAAGTTCTAGACTGCGCAACCGTCTAATTGAAATAGAAAATCGCCTTGCCTGGAATTTTGCTCGATATTTGCCTTCTAAAACACAAACAGTTCATGCCAACATAAAACAAATACTCGGTAGTGTTTTTCTTTTCCAATTCTTTTTGTGAAGAGTATGCTGTTTAGCATCCTGCCATGAATGCATCACAAGCTAATCAACGATTACAAGAATAGAGAAGTTCTTCCGCCGGCAGTTCTAATCATATAGAATGTACTTTAGAAAACAACAAAAAAAAAGGCAACAATACCAAATGAGGCCTAATAAGATTATATGTTTAAGATAGGCAAAGTTATGTTGATTTCCATCTTGATTCGCTAGGCAATTTTCACTGCTGGTTACAAGGCAGTGCTGCATATCCATTCCATAGTCGAAGAGTGCGAGATTGTGGAACTCATAGAAGAAATCGACATGAAAAGAAAGAAAGAAGCAGACCCGAAGAAAAAGAAGCCAAAGAGGAAGCCTCTTTTTGTGAAGAATGGCGCTGTTGTTGTTTGTTGCATTCAGGTAATCGTGTTATTTCATTTTCATGTAATATGGGCAGCGAGTATTCAACTTTTTATTAGTACCGAATGGATATTTAAATCCGCACTTTCAGGTGAATAACTTGATATGCATCGAGAACTTCTCTGATTTTCCTCAGCTTGGGAGATTTACTCTTCGAACCGAAGGTAGTAGATGATTCTCAGCTGCCAAATATTTCCTTTTTTGCTACCCCTTTTTTTTTTTTGTTTTAATCCATTTAATGATACAATTTGATGCTTTTACAGGCAAAACTGTAGCAGTGGGAAAGGTTGTTGGACTTCCACCTGGAGGGAGCTCGGCATTCGCTGCTTAATCAATTTTGAACTAGATGGTAAGAGAAGCCTTGCCTTACTTATAGTAGTTTCTGCAGCTTATGAGAATATATTTTTATGATTATTTTAAATCTTCTTGTCATGTTGATTATTATTTTCATATTTTGGTTGGCAGGAAGAGAGATTTTTCTGTTTTCTAAGACGCCACCAAACTTAAACGAGATTGCGACGCAATCTATTGTTTTCAGCATTATTTTAGAAGCCACCTTACGAGATGCGAGATGTCTTCTTATGAGAGTGAAAACCATGAAAAGAAAGAAAGAAGAAAAAAAAAAAAAAAAAAAAAAAAAGGGGAAAAAGGATAAGACTTTATGATTCTTAGCTGTAAAAGGGATTGCTTATTTATGGTTCTTCAGTATGATGAAGTGTGTAGCAATTTAATATATCTTACTCTCTTTTTGGTTGGTTGATGAGCTTATAATGAGTTATTGATCTCTTGAGGGAATAATTCGAGCAAATTATTTGTCAAAGGGATTGTTTGTGTTCTTCGGTTTTTCTGCACTTACTCTTTGCACATACTGTTGAAGGATGCACAGAGCAGAACAAAAGGGGTTTTTTGGTTGAAATTAAACATTGAAGGTGTTTGGTTGTTTCATTGCTTTGTTGCTATTGCAGACTCTTTTAGTATCCTTCTCAGCGCTCCAGTAATCTCACATCTGATCGGCGACCAATTTTTATTTTTTAATGAATAATAATAACTGGTGGGTTGTGGTTTACTACATACCATTCTCAAATGGACCGCTCAACTTTTGAATTTATTATATCAAACATTACTGGCTAATAGCAAATAGACTCATTAAATTGAATTTGATAGAATATTTCCCTGAGCATACAAACTTAAATAAAAAATTCAGAGGATCTCAATAATCATCATCATCATCATATATGTATCTCCATCCGGGGCGAAATTCAAGCTAAACAAAGCAAAATTGATATGGAAAGCAACAGCTATAGGTCTTTGGATCAATTAGCCTGACATGAAGAAGCTCTCACTACCTGTATTCCAGATCTCACTATTCGAGGACACAGATTAATATATTTCTGTCCAAACATGATAATAAATCGAGCTCCAAAGAGCCAGATATTCAATAGAAGCCGCTTACGGAAACCATCACCGCGAAGAGTTTAGTTTTACTTGAAAATGTTGGGATTCAGCCAATCCCTGCAAAGCCATGCACAAAATAAGACAGGAAAACAAAATAAAAAAGAAAAAGTACATGATCCATCATTAAAGACATTGGTTTTGAGAATTGGTTGGTGATGTATAAGGAGGGTGTTACTAAAAAGTGCAAACTTACTTGCTGATATCATCAAGATGGTCTTCGAAATCAACTATTTCTTGCCATTTTTTCGTACTGATGTAATCCATTAGGACTACGTTGGCGGAGGGCTCTTTTAGGACCAGCTGACTGCTTCCATCTGATCCCGCTTGACGCCACGATTTCGATGAATCCCTTGTGTATAGCTGCAACACAAGGAGTGAGTGAATGTTAAAGGAATGGACCAGTAGATTGAAAGCTCGCAATAGAGATGATCCATGAGATCTCAAAGATGACATCCACAAAGCAGAAGTATACGATGAATAGTTAGACATCAAAGAATTATGTTAAAACTGTTAATTATCGATCATGTTAATGGTTCTACCGATGCTACAGTAAGTTGGTTCATTCTCTGTTGTATCATTGTTGTAGTTGCTCTTGCTATAGCACAGTACTATATATGGTACAGTAGCTGAGACTTATTAGTTATGACTTGTATTTTAGCTTAGTTCAGCTAGTTTTAAATTACTTAATTTACTATCTCTACTTTCTTAGTCAGTAGATGCCTAGTAGGATTGGACTTATTCGACTGTAAAGCTTTCAGACACCATACAGTAGGCCAATTAAGAAGAACATGAGGCAAAAACGTCAAGATGCGCACAACCAGATTCAGTTTCTCTTACAACTAATCCACTTTAGTCTTCATGAAGACCACCTATTTCTACTCTACTTTTTCAATGCTATCTTCATTACTTCAAACTAACCAATTCCTACGAGCTCCTGATCTATTGAGGTAGTAATTTAATCTTCTAAATATGAACTATCTTGGCTTTTAAGCAAAAGACTTCATTTCGTAATCACCAATTAATCACCAAGATCATCCCAAAAAGCTTTTAAGTAAAGTTCTCTGCAACACTTCCGACAGTAAATACTCTAGTACGCCTCATTTTATCCTTAATTTTCCACAATAAAAGATTACTTTCCACTTTTCCCTGTTACGAAGATACTGTGATCCTCTTGTTCAAAAGAGGAGCAAATAACACAAGAATGCAAGTCTATAAACAATAAAAGTAGCCAAGTACGGGTGATAAAGTGGTGATTCTCAGTCTAACCAACCAGGCCAACACACATTATCAATAAGGTCGGTAGGCAGTTCTTCATAAAGTATAGGGTCCACATAGAGAAATCCAAAACTAGCTCAAGTTGGCATTGGATTACACTTGAGCCTGGATGTAAGCTGAACTCGACCAGCTTTCAGCACAAAAGTGAACCACCGTAAATCAATAAAATATAAATACTCGCATGCACAGGATTTTGCTGATATTTTCATTCAGCATATTCGTGCTTCATGAATATATATTTACAGTGTATTTTCAAGGTGACCCTGATTACTAAGATCCTTTTGCATCCTAACCTGTATATTTTTTATCTTTAGAGCAAAGAACGCAGATCGAAGCAAAGAGGAGGTCATGAACCTTATGCCTATAAAAAGTAAAATATAATTCTCTTTCTGCCATTAATACCTAATAATCTATCCTCCACACTATGACACTCTTAATCCTCCATATTTACCTCTCAATTCATTTAAGATGCAAAGTTCTGATCATATACAAGCCAATTGGAAGGCCAATATTATCTTCCAGTTTTCGTCAATCGATTCAAGCAGATCAACAAAACTAAGCTCCAGTTTTCCCACAACAAAAATTTCTCAAGATCTCCACAAGGCAGTTAAGTGTATAGGAATCAATTGTTATCACAAAATAGCCATAAAAGTAATTGATTTCTTTTCAGGATTCTTGCTTGTAAAGAGAGATACAAGAAGAGAACATCGCAGGTACCTGCACAACAGGATCGCGCCCTTTCCCCTTCACCAACTCCTCGAGCTTCTTATTATCCAACTGCAGAATCAAAAAACCCTTATTAGAGGATTAAAAATCGCCAAAGACACTAAAAACCTAGGGCAAAATTCAGGGGCGGAGAACTCAAACCAACAGCACGGCGGCGCGAGGGAAGTATCGGAAGATGTGATCCCCGATCTTCCTCGCGGCGCTCCCGAGCTCCGCGTCGTCGAACCGCTCGTTGGCGTGGTAGTACCCGACCACGCCGACGCCCTTCTCGCCGCCGAAGTGCTCCTCCACCTGAAGAAGAGGCGGCGGGCTCATGGATCTAGATCGGATGAAGAGGAGGGGGATCAGAGGGTTAGGGTTTTGAGACCAGTACCTGGATGAGGGCGAGCTCGAGGGATGGGAGGAGGCCGATCTGGGAGTGGGAGAGGGGGACGGCATCGGAGACGACGACGGTAGCGGCGGCACCGGCACCGGCGCCGGCGCCGGCGGCGGTTTGGAGGGGGCCGAGGAGGAGGCCGTTGACGGGGGAGGAGGGATGCTTGAGGGCGTGGAGAGCGAGCTTTATGTAGGCGGTTTGGGAGAGCTCGTAGCGACACTCCCCGCCCATGGCGATCTCTCTCTCTCTCTCTCTCTCTCTACCAAAATTAGGGTTTCGGAGGAGGAGGACGAAGAAGACGAGGGCGTGACTCTATGAGATCGATGCATAGAAGAAGAGCCGCGCACTTTACATATTAGTCCATTGAAAGTCGCTATTTTCACGATAGTCCTCCCTTAATTATAGAGGCCCCTCAACTATAAGCTATTTGAGACTAGATCCGGTAACTATTTTTTCATTAATTAATATCTTTATAATAAATTTTTTATTGCCTAATTAAAATTATTATAAAATTTAGGATTATTAAATCTAATAAAATCATCGTTAATTTTAAAGTATTGCAAAAGTGCGTATAGTTGAGGGGTGTAAAAAAGGCATTTTCTTTTTAATACTATTATATTCGACCGTTGGAATCGACCAAATCACAAACACCTGGTGTGCGCTCCTCCTCCTTCTCCCCAAGTGCGTGCGTTGTGAGCGAGCACCAAGGGCGACGACCCAGTTCGCTTCTCCACCCCCTCTTCCACAAAGTCGTCGCTTTTCGCCTTCTCCGGTGCGCGAGAGCCGAGGAGGAGGAAGGGCGGCGGTTAGGGTTCAATCCATGGCGCGTCACAGGGCGGCGGCGCGCGGCGACGAGGTGGCGCCGTCGCAGAGGCTGGTGGAGGCGGCGCTGAGAGGGGACGCGGCGGCGGTGGAGGAGTGCCTCGTCGGCGCCGGGGCGGCGGTGGCGGTGGATGTGAACGAGGTGGGTGCGGTGGTGCTGAGTGTGCGGTGCGTGGAGATTACGATGCGCGAGGAGGCGGCGGAGGAGGTGGAGATCGAGCGCCGGGAGCTCAAGAGCGACGTCACCGCCTTGTTCGCCGCCGCGCACTCCGGCCACATCGACGTGGTGCGAAGGCTCCTGGTAAAGATCCAATCTTTGTTCTTGCTTTTAGCTCTTTCGTTTGCTTATACAATTCAAATGGGTGAGCTAAACTGGGTTCAAGATTAGTATTTGATCATTTGAATTGCAAAATGTAAGTTCAAATTGAATGGAAATGCTCTTCCATTTTACTGTTTTCATGGATTTTTATTTGGGGGTTTTAGTGTGGTATATAAGTTCTAAATGTGGCATTTTTTGTGTATTTTTTGATAACTCAAGAAAAATGATGCAGTATTTGTTAGTTATTATTCAAGGAAAAGGAGTTGTTGGTGTTCTTCATTTCCTTTTCTTTTCTTTTTTTTTTTTCTGAAAATTTTCAAATTTATTGAGTTTGGTTGTTAAGAATCTTAAGATATGATTTATGTTGAATCAGTATTAGAAAAAACTGATATCTGCGTAATCGACATTAGTAACACTAGTGGTTGGATAATTTTGATATGTAGGAAAAAAAACAAAAAAAGGCGGTTTACGAATTATTATTGATTTTTGATTGATTAGATAACCAGATTCTATAGTTTTATTGCTTTTGCCACACAAGAACAAAACCTCGAAATCAGTTCACTTATTCTTCTGTTTATATATAACTAGTGCTTCTAGCAGCGGGCGGTTATCGTAATCTAGAGATTTGTTGTTTGGTTATGTATCTGCTGCTTAAAATTCAAGCTTTTGCTGCTTTTTCACTGTAGAAAGCTGGAGCTGATGTCAATCAGAAGCTGTTTCGGGGCTATGCTACGACCGCTGCCGCACGTGAAGGCCACTGCGACATCCTTGAAGTGCTCCTGAAAGCTGGAGCTTCTCAACCAGCTTGTGAAGATGCTTTACTCGAAGCTAGTCTCATTGGCGAGGCCGAAGCTGTTCAACTGTTAATTAGCTCGGAGATGGCGAGGCTCGATTCAGCGGCTCATGCTATTGTGACAGCTTCTTCTAGAGGCTTTGTCGATGTAGTGGACGCACTAATCAAGGTACAAGTAACATACTTTTTGTATTTATTCGCGGCTCTTTTACTTGTATATTCCTACTAAATCCTCCATTTACATGCACTTGTAAAATCTTAATTTCTATATATGCCTCTCGAAGCTGCAGTTTCTTACAGAAATAGCGTTATGTCGAGTTGGGGTGAATCATCCAATGCATGAAAAAAGTTGCTTTTGTACTGAGAAAAGTTTTGTAAAGTGACGCACATTTGTAAGTACAAAAGAAATCAAGATTTTTTTGGGCATATATAAAAATAAGATTTTGTAGGAATGTTGTTAGTTACGCCGGTTATAAGGATATATGTGATCGAAATCTTTTTGCTATTTTAAAAGTATCTTGTGTGGTAACTGGGCAGAACGGAGTGGACATAAACTGTGTGGATAGGGTCCTCTTGCAGTCAATTAAGCCTGCACTGCATGCAAATGTAGATTGCACGCCTCTTGTAGCTGCGATTGTGAGCCGACAAGTTTCTACTGTGAAATTCTTACTAGAGGTAATGTTTGTTCTATGTCCTCTTTAACTTCTTGTTGAGAAGGGCATTTTCCTTATCTATGGTGTCGTGCAATGTTTTCTTTTTCTTTTCTAAATGCCGTATAGATTAGTTTTGTTTGAGGCTAAATATCGTTATTAATTTTTAGTTTGTCTCTGAAATATTTAAACCTATGTATTACCCTGTTAAACCACAAATGTCACAAATCACTTAGCTTATGCTGGTTTAAATATATCAAGTGTAACCTTACAGGCTTTCTTTCAATTTGTTGTTTTCTAAAATCTGTTAGACCTGCACGGTTCAAAATATGAAACTCTACGTGCAGGCTGGTGCGAGGACGGACTGTCTAGTTCGGCTCGGGGCGTGGTCGTGGGACCCGATAACCGGCGAGGAGCTCAGAGTTGGCGCCTGCTTGGGCGAGCCCTACACTGCAGCGTGGTGCGCGGTTGAGTACTTTGAATCTAGCGGCGAAATCCTTCGACTTCTTCTTCGCCATGAACCACACTTACTTGAAAACCCGCATCTTGACCGCACCCTTCTCTGCCATGCCATCCTTTGCCGGAACCCTAATGCGGTGAACGCACTCCTCGAAGGCGGTGCAAACTCCAAGTTCCCAATAAGAACCAAAAATGGGTATGAATCCCGACCCATTCACTTGGCGGCGAGACTGGGCTGTGTTGACATTCTAAGGCAATTAATGTCACATGGAACGGATATCAATGCGAAGACGTCAAACGGCGTGACTCCTCTAATGATCTCTGCAAAGGCCGGCAATGCCGATTGTTTTCTGGAGCTTATTATAGCTGGGTCCGACTTAGGGCTTGTTAGTGATTCAGGTGAAACAGCAGTGCAGGTTGCAAAAACAAGTGTGTTTTCGTCATCCCTCATAGACATCATGACGAAAGCTTTGAATGCGGGGGCGAATTTGAACTCATCAAATATTCATGCCTTCTCTCCATTACATTTTATCGCCGAAAGCGGTTCCGCCGAGCCTCTTCAGATGATTCTCCATTCCTCAACTGCGGATATAAACAAGACGGATGGTTCAGGGTTTACTCCCCTCATGGTCACGGCAAAGGCCAAAAAAATGGAAGTTTTCCGGCTTTTAGTAATGGCCGGAGCAGATATTTCAGTAAAGAATTCCGAAAATAAGACTCTAATGTCCATACTTCAGAACGAAGATCCTTTAACAAGGGACTCTTTTGAACAGATTTTGCTCGAAGCAACACTAGCCGACATTATAGCCGATCGAACGTCATTTCGAGCTCTTCATTATGCAGCTCGAAAGGGTGACACATCATCATTAATTCAACTCTTAAAAACGGGATGGAAAGTTGATTCGTTCGACGAAAATGGTTATTCACCTCTAATGCTCGCGGCCATGGAGGGAAAGTCGGAGGTGTGCAAGGTTTTAATACTACAAGGAGGGGCCGACTGCGGCCTTACCAATACTAGGAACGAGACGGCTTTAACATTGGTGAGGATAGCCCCTAAATCAAACAAGGCGACCGAGGGTTTGATACTCGATCAATTAGCTCGAGTTCGTGTGATCGAAGGGGAGGAGCTCATCAAGCACACGAGGGAGGGGCGGGGCACGCCACATTTGAAGAACGTCCGGATGCTAAAGTCCGGGGTTTTGACGTGGGGGAAGAGCGAGAGAAGGAATGTGGTGTGTAAGGAGGCGAGTGCGGGGCCAAGTTTGAATTTTTCTAAGAATAGGAGGAATGACAATAAAGATGGTGAGGCGGCGCCGTTATTTCGGGTGGTGACGATCGGGGGCCGGGAAGTCCATTTCGAGGCTAGAAATGCATCTAATGTGGAATTATGGGTTCGCGGCATCAATCTCGTCGCAAAGGAATGTGCTTCTTCAGGGGATTGAGGGGAAAATCACTAGTGAACTAGAATTCTTGTAATATTTTTGGTCTCTTGGCTATTATTGTTTTGGTTGAGATATATTAAGATGGCCAATGTTGTTAATGTTTCTTTTCTTCTTCTTCTTCTTTTATCAGGCCATAGGAATGCTTTAAAGCAGTGAATGTATAGTGTGGCAATACTTTATGTTTTGGTTCTTTATTACAATTCAAGTTTGTTTAGTAAATAGAGGGATTAGAAAGCAGTTTAATTTGGTTCAATGCAACCAAATTCCACAAACTATAATTTTATACTTTTATTACATACAACCAAACTCAAAGTACACTTATTTTTGATTCGTTTGACGACATATAATCGAGCACCGAGCTATCGAGAGCTTGCTGAGGTTGTGTGCTTAAGAGGTGTCTGCGTAGTAATCACGAACTACGATTCGAACCGCGATGGGTATCCTGACCCAGTGGTTCGCGCCGTCGAACCAAGTCAAGCTCCCGAACATATAACTCCCCTGCAGTTTTCGCGCCGATTTGAATGTCACCTTGAAGCTCTGCACCTTTGTATACTCGTCAAACCGCAGAATCGATGGCTCCACAAGCATTTCAACTCCAGGGGGGCTCTGGAACTGTGCCTTGTACTCTGCATCAACTGGGCCCACATTTGTTACTGTCCTTTTCACCGTCACTGTTGCTTTAAGATTCGGAATGGATATTGACGGAAGGTTCAGATTGTGCAGAGACCCCTTCGCGTATTGACAATCGTCAGATGGGCCGAGGGTGCAGTTAAAGAACTTGAGATAGTCTTTCGGATCGATGTCGTAGACTAGACCCGGGTCAGCTGCCTGGTTCGGGCTGACGAACCCGCCACCAAAGTCGAATGGATCTGCAATCTTTGTCGGTGTCCCGTCCGCCAATATCGGTAGGCCAAAGCTATCGGTAACAGAGGCTGCACGGAAATTCAAATCAACTGTTAGTACTTAGTATCTACAATAAACTTAATAAGCTTGTATATTAAATTGGCCATAAGTTACTACTTTTAATGCTTAAGACACCATCAGAGTAATAATTGTAGATTTTTTATTTACCAAATACTCGAATGCAGCATCTCAGTGCAGAAAAGCAAAGTAAAATTTGTTGCAAATACGTTACGCACCGGTGGTGACAAGGGCGGATTTTATAGCGGCGGGAGACCAATCTGGGTGGATCGATTTGAGCAACGCAACCACACCAGAAATATGGGGGCACGCCATGGATGTTCCTGAGTCGAAAATATATGAATTCTTTTTAGCTGCCAAGATGTTAACTCCTGGTGCAGCTATATCCGGCTATTCAAATTTGACAATTTGTTAGTATATATATATATATAAATATACTGCATAAATAAATTGAAAAAAATATATATATAACATGTTATAAAGATAAGGAGGATATAGATAGAAAGAATGCCCTAGTGCAAGCCCCAAATTTCAAACGAAGTGATGGACTAAGTTGATAATTAGAAAATTCTAGTAGAGAAAGGTGTTGAGATTTGACTACAGGATCATGAGTCAATGAAATAGCCAAATCTTTTAAATTTTAAATAATATAAATTATGTTTAATAATACTAATCGTCAATTTAGATATTTCACCAACAAAAATGAGGTAAAAATAAGTGGCTAATTAATAGTTTGGAATTTTCTTTTTATTACCTTGAGAATTCCTGGATAAGTTGCACTAGGCCCTCTGGACGAAAAAGTTGCTATTTTTGGAGCAAACACTTCACTTCCTACTGTATTACTCGTCGGAGACACCCTCGCTACCGACGTATCCCTATCGATAAGTTAACGAAGAAGAATCAAAAGATCAGTTTACTATCAAGCAAAACTAAAAAAATTTGAAATATAATAGTCACATGGTTGATGCGGTGTCTTCAACAGACTAAATTTAGCCCTTGAGATTCACTTATTTCATCATAATTTTTTAAAAAATATTTTTACTGTTCTTTTCTCTTGAAAGAAAAGACGAGATTGACTAGACTATTAGATGTAAAAAAAGAATTGTTTATAGTTAAAAATTAAGATTTGAGAATATTTTATATCAAATTCAATTATTTTTTTTTTTCACTATTTTTTATCATTTTATAAAATTAACTAAATACAATTTGACCAATAATTTTTAAAAATAATAATATTATAAACAAAACATAATCTTATATCTTTCTAACAATAACTTCAAATTAATAAGCTAGCTATTTATTTTCAAAACACATAGGTTACCTAAGCCTTAAATAAAAAGAAAACAAGGAGATCTAGTACTATAGTAGTGTAGTTACGTACGAAGTTTCATAATAGTTCAATATCTGCGTGGCGATTTCGAAGTCCACGAGAACGCACGGAATTTCTCCACAATCTGTAATAACAGAAAAGAGAACATCGGTGGTGTACTGCGCGTAGATGAGGCCCTTCCCTCCAGCTTGCAATACAAATGCAGCGGCGGTGCCAAGGTCGTACCGCGGCAGCGTCGACGAAGCTAGATTAGGAGCGTAGCACATCAGAATCTTTCCGGCGATGTCGGTGGCGTTGATGGAATTGTTGTCGCAGCTGTGAATCAATGTGCATGTTTTATCACAAATGAGAAGAGCATATAGGGAGCTTGCAATTTGATGTTTCGTAAGTAACAATGTGCAAAATTAAGTTAAATTAATCACTAATTATTATATACGTACATTAATTCTAATTAAGTATATATATGAATTATTGTATACATAAACTATAAAAGTAATAATACCTTTCTCCGGAAATAACTATAATCTCTGTAAATTGGTCCTCTTTCTTCATCTCATAGAAGATGGATTGGCCCTGCAAGTGAAGACGTACACGTACACGTTACGTAATGACTAGGACGAGTAACTACGTACGTACTGACCCTCATATAAGTAGTTCTGATCGAGATCGAAGCACTTCAAAGCAATAAGTAATATATATATACTTGTTAGATTTTCTACTGCATGCATGCATGCGTACGCACCACGAGTGTTTGATTATTTCCGAGTGTGATGACTGTCGGAAAAGATCGATCAATCGTGCTCGCAGCAACCGTTATCAACCAGGGGGACGAATTGTCAACAGTCTGGGGAGCAGGCCCGTCGTTCCCGGCGGAGAAGACGACAGTTATGCCGCTCAACACTGCGTGTAATGTGCCGGGGTATTCGGACGGCCCGCCCATTGACATAGAGAGGATGTCGACGCCGTCGTTGATGGCATCGTCAATCGCCTGTAGGACGGGCGCGTCGGTGCAATACCCGCTCCAACACGCCTTGTAGACCGCTAGGCGGGCACGAGGGGCGCCGCCCCGAGTAGCTCCGGTGCCCAGCCCGTGGAAGCTGGCGTTCGGAACGAGCACCCCTGCGGCGGTGGAGGACGTGTGGGTTCCGTGGCCATTGGCGTCGCGGGGAGAGAGGAATTCCCCTTGGAGGTCCGCCGGGTCGAGGCCGCCTGCGTACCACCGCGCCCCGATGATCTTCCGGCTGCAGTTACTGGCGCTGAAACCCTGTCCTTCTTGGCACACGCCTTTCCACTTCGCGGGCACCGGACCGAAACCTTCGTCACTGAAACTTTTCGATTCGGGCCAAATACCTGCAATTAGGTGAATGTTCTAAAGAAATTAATTAGAAGATCACAGAGATTTATTGTGCTTGGTATGGTTGGATTGTCCTCTTAATTCCGATTCGATTTTGATTTCATAAATTGATTGAATCGGTTTAATATGGTCTGATTTGATATTTAAATATATTTCTCAGCTAAAGTATATGTATGCGTACTACTTCGCTGAGTTTTGGCTCACCTGTATCAATTACGCCGATGATAATGTCATCACCATACTTTGCCTCTGCAAGTAATTCCGAAGGTTGGTAGTAATTTAGGCCAAGAAAATCCCAGCTTCTTGTTGTATGCATCCGGTACTTTTGGCTTGGCTTTATGCTGAGCACCTCACCTAGCTCTACATGCAAAAAAAAATAATAACAATAGAAATAAAAAAACAATTATTTAAAAACCTACCATATTAATTCTATGTACAAACTTGGTACAATTTGAGAAGTAAGTAATATTGGATGAATTGAATGAATCTACATGTTAATATTCAATCAACTTAAGTTATAACTTGTAGTATTGTAAAAGAACAATTTGGAAAATAATATAATAGAGTAGGCCGGTATCATTAAATCTAGTCAAATTCAATGATTAGTTTGGATACTCGTGAAAAATGGACTTATTCAATATATATATATATATATATATATATATATATATATATATATATATATATATATATATATATAAATATATATATATATATATATAAATCAGTTAATATCAAAATTAGTTTTTCTTATTAATTGTGAGAAAGCAATTAATTAATTGCAACCAATTAATAAGTGATAATTAATTTACCTGAAATTTTCTTAGCTTGAGTTTCTGTGAGCATTGCTGCAAAACCTGAGAATCCATATTTGTAGCTGTACACTATTGAATTGAGACTTTCCTCCTTGCTATATATGTAAAGGGACAAAAATAAAACATTAATTATCAAACAAATAATTTATATTTGCTCGAAAAATAAAATTCAAATAATTATCAATATTTCTTCAATGAAAAATAAGAGAATAATAAGTTGTATTACATATGCCTTATTATAATTAGTATATACCTCCCAAGGATTGAAGTGAGCAATTCATGGTGTGATGCAGTAACAAGCGTGGATCGTCGTGCCTCTTCTCTCCCAAATACACAATATATAACTGGTATATACATTCATACATAGAAGCAAAATATTCGTATAATTAAGACGACACTCAAAGTATAATATAGATTGTTTAATTTATGGAACAATTTTGCTTTAAAATTTTTACAAATAATTCGTATATTTCATGACTAGAATTAATCTCTGGTTGTCCTAAATTAATTAAATGCTATATTAATAAGTGGAAATTCTTACTTTCTTTGCTGCTTCTTCTTCGTTTGCTCCGCGCGAAACGGAAAGTGTAGCTAGAAGTAGTAGAGATAAGAGATAGAGCTTGGATCCCATGTTTTAGATGTGGAGTTGAAGTAATTAACTAGGGTGCTTTACATAGCCCTACTTATAGACACATTATATGATCAATTAGAACAAAAGCATGGTTTTATGTTATTTTATTTATACATTTTAATGCTTTTCATGGGAATGCATGTGTATACCTAGTCAATTAAGCACTCTCTAAGCTAATATAATATATATGACCATTTCACTAATTGGTTAAGTCATATGAATCACAAAATTAATGTAGGGTTTAGGTATATATACGTAGCCATTATTACTTTTAATACCTGACCAAGTTGTGTGCATGAAAATTTCAACCATTGACTAAAAAAAATTTAATCAAGAATTATCACAAAAAAAAAAATGGTATCATTATCAGATGGTCACAGCTCACGCAGTTGTTACTCAAAAAACTTTAGTTCCTTATTGGTAAATATGAGTATATTATTAATTAGTGGATATTTTACTTAATTAGTAAAAGGTCTACTAAATCACTAAATAATTTGAATATATATTAGTGGACCTATTGGCAATAATTTTTTTTTTTCTTGTAGTTAATTATTGTAACATATGCAGATGCAAAAGTAGTTTAATTTGTTAAGTGAGATAGCATGAACACAATTAATTATGATTTGGTCGATTATATTATGTTTATTTGATCAAAAATATTATGTTTATTTTTTGTCTAAGTAATTACTTGGTCCAACACGTCTTTGCCTATTTTTTGTATAAGTTATGATGTTGATTAATATAGAAATAGACCTTAAGTTCTGAATAATAATTATTTTGAATTAATTGGCCTATATATTCTAGAATAATTCATTTTGAACAGAACAACTGCTACAAATTAATGCGAGAGTTGGAGTAATTAATTTGTCCCCCAAAAAATTATGTTTATAAAATTAATTAAGAGCGCTATTTGTTATAAAATACGTCTTTATGTTGATTAATTAAGATATTAATTTATGTACGAGATAGTTAAAGGAGAATATATATGCTCGAATATTAGAATGGTTCAATCATTTGAGGTTGCTTTTTTTTTTTTGATTAAACAGGGTTAAACCCTATTTCGGAGAACACAGAGTAGATCCCCCCCCCCCCCCCCCCCCCCCCCGCGCCCGCGAGAGGGGAGTTACAGTCCCAGAGTAGAAAGTCAGTACACTCCACAAGCCACCCTCACTTAGCCAGTACCTCGCTAACCAAACAATAGAAATAACAAAACACTCAGACAAAAAAACAAAACAAACAACAACCAGAAAAGCTGATCCACCAGCACAATCACAAAATGTCTCGCCGCAACTTCGCTGCTTCTACGTGCCGCGCCGAAGGATTAGTCGAGCTCTAGTCGCCTTGGTCGCGCCCGTCGCCTGGCTCCCCCGGATCGCTGTTCGCAGTTCGCACTCCTTGTCCAATTGACTACCCTCCCAATGCCGCACTCCATACTGCCAGCGTGCTGCAAATACTCCTGCTGCATGCCCCCGTAGTAGTGGTCTGGTTGTCGAATATCCTATGGTTACGCTCCATCCAGAGTTCCCAACAAGTGGCTGCGACACACGCGTCGAGGTGGGCCTGATTGTTCCGACCGGCGATCAATTTAGTCATCTTCCATCTGGTCGGTAAATCCCCGTGTTCTTGCAGTAGTGTAGTCAACAAAAGTGGGTTGCCCTGAAACACCCTGCTCCAAACCGAGCGTGCAAAGCAGCACCGGAAGAGAAGGTGCTCCAGACTTTCTTCCTCGCTGTAGCAGCAGACACAAACGGACGGTCCAAACCACCCTCGTTTGATCAGCCGGTCCGCAGTCAATAGCCTGTTCCTTGCTGCCAACCAAAGAAAGATTTTGATGCGAAGAGGTACCTTAATGCTCCATAGCTGAGGAACTCTGCGATCTTCGACGCCGTCGAAGACCAGAAAATAGTACGCACTCCGAGCACAGAACCCCCCATTGGTATTCCATCTCCACACCAAGTCATCCGCGTTGGGTAGCAAAGTGATATTCTGGATCAAGTTGGACAGTAACGAGAGTTCGTTGACCCCTGCTCGATCATGGTCCAAAAAGTTGCCAAAGCCCAAGTTGTCCCTGTTGGCGAAACGTTGCAGCCAGCATTTCACCGAGATGTGTCTAGTTGAAGATAACTTGAAGAGGGTCGGAAAACGGTTGCGCAGCAGCTTGTCCCCCGTCCATCTCGCGTGCCAAAAGGGAGTTGTCGCTCCGTCCCCGATCTTGAAGGAAACAGAGGTGTGGAAAGGTGCTGAGATGCTAAGAACGCCCTTCCACAGAGGTGCGCACTTCCTGGGGATTGCTCCGCCCGCACACGGCAACCTGCGCCTGTAGTGTTTACTAAGTAGGAACCGGACCCAAGGCCGGTTGTTGGCCCTATAGAAATTCCAAAGGCTCTTCATTAGTAATGCTGAGTTTGACGCTGTGAGATTTCGAATTCCGAGGCCTCCTACCGCCTTAGGGCGGCACACCTGATTCCAGTTGACCGAGCAATGAAAGCCGCTAGTCGGGACCTTGCCTTTCCAAAAGAAGCCCCTCCTAATTCTGTCGATTGCTCTAACCGCCCAAGCCGGGATCCTGAAAGCGGAGCAGAAAAGGGTGGGAACGCTCGTGAGCACCGAATTGGTTAGGATCAAACGTCCCGCTCTAGAAAGTAACCGGCCTTTCCAACCCGCCAAACGTTTACCGATCTTTTCAATGAGTGGGAGATAATCGGGTTTGCGCAACGATTTAGGTGATAGGGGAAGACCCAGGTAAGTAAACGGGAACCCGTCAATGGTGCACCCGAAGAAACTAGACAACTTGTTGGCCTGGGAAATCTCCAAGTGCACAGGGATAATGCGGCTCTTAGCAAAATTAATCCGGAGCCCCGAAGCCGCCGTAAAAGCCTCGAGCACGATCTTGATCACCTCTGCCGACTTCAAGCTGCCGTCGAAGAAAAGAAGGAGGTCGTCGGCAAATTGTAGTGTATGCATAGCGACACCTTCCACGCCAACCGGCGGCAACAGCGATTTAGAGACCGCCTCATGCAACATCCTGAACAGAACGTCAATACAGAGAATGAAGATTAAGGGGGAGAGGGGGTCCCCCTGGCGAATCCCTCGCTTGCAATGAAAGAAGACCCCCGGGGTTCCGTTGAGAAGAACCGCGTTAGAAGAAGAATGCAGGATCGCTTTAATCCAGCTAATCCATCTGTCGCCAAAGCCCCTCGCATGTAGAAGATCGACCAGGAAAGACCAACTAATGTGATCGAAAGCACGCTCGAAGTCAATCTTGAATAAAGCCGCCTGCCGAGAGGTGGAAAAGAGATGGTGAGTAAGGATGTGCGCTGTGAAGAAGTTGTCGAGAATCGAACGCCCTTTAATGAAAGCCGTTTGGAAAGGGTTGATGAGCGCCTCCATAAACCGTTGTAGTCTAGTCGCTAGCACCTTCGAAATAATTTTGGTCAATCCATTAATCAAACAAATCGGTCTAAACTCCCGTACATCCGTCGCCCCGGATTTTTTTGGGATAAGACAGATCCACCCTTTGTTGATTTCCTGTAGATCCAGGCGTCCATCATGCAGCTTGAGGAAAACCTCCACCAAGTCGTTCTTTAAAACCCTCCAGAAGCGCTGGTAGAAGAGAAGAGAGAGCCCGTCAGGCCCCGGAGCCTTTTCAGGCGCGCAGGAGAAGACGGCGCACTTGATTTCCTCAGCCGAGAAGGGATCCTGCAGGCTCCCTAGGTCAACGGAGTCGTTAGCATAAAGAAAAGGTAGATCAATCACTGGAAAGCAGTTGGGCTCAGTCCCAAGATGATCTAAGAAGAAAGCAAACAGGAGATTAGCCATGTCAGCATGCCCCGAGTGTGTGGAAGACCCGTCGGTCAACCGGGTGATGAGATTCTTGCTCCTGCGACCGTTGGCGCAAAGATGGAAGAATTTGGTGTTCGCGTCCCCCGCCCTCAACCACTGTACCCTCGATCGTTGCTTCCATTTAAGCTCTTCTTGGATACTAAGCTCTTCGAATCTCTCCTTGAGTCTGGCTCTCAGCAAAAACTCTCTCGTCAGGAGCCCCCTGGTTTCTTCGGCCCTATCAATCCAGTTGATCCATTGGAGACACGAATCGGCTTGAGACTTTAAGGCCGAGGACAGTCCTGTACTCCACTCTTTTAGGGCCGAAGTCACACGCCCGATTTTAGAAGCGAAGCCGTCAGCTTGTGCAACATCCGCCGGACCAGTGTTCCAGGCAACGGAGATGACTTCGGCAATCGCTGGATGTCGCAACCAGAAGGTCTCGAATCTAAAGATACGCGAAGCCGGAATGAATGAGGATGCCGAAAGCACAAGGGGCGTATGGTCAGACCTAGGTCGCGGGAGGGCTCGAAGTGAAGATCTGGGAAAGAATGTCTGCCAATCCGGTGAGATGAGGGCCCGATCGAGACGTTCCAACGTAGGGGTGCGCCTTCCGTTCGACCAAGTAAAGGATTTGTTGGTGATGGGGAGGTCGAAGAGGCCAAGTCGATTGATGACGTCCCTGAAAGCCATCATGTCTGCAAGATGAGTGGGTGGGCCATTCCTATCGTTAACAGACAAAATGATGTTAAAATCTCCCAGCAGTGCCCACGCACCCACCGCTCTCGAGCCAATGGAGTAAAGTTCGCTGAAGAAGCCCCTCTTGAGTGATGAGCACGTGGGCCCATAGATATTAGAAATCGTGAATAGCGCTCCGTCAATCTTCCTTCTCAACACGGTGTTAAGCGAGTACCGTCCGACCCAATCAATGGTACAATCGAAAAGAGAAGGGTTACAGGCTGTCAGCAAGCCTCCCCTGGTTCCGGCAGCGTCAAGGGTGCGAAAATCGCGTAGGTGACGACCACAGAAAGAGAAGAATTTGGATGTGGAGGTGGACGCCAACTTAGTTTCCTGTAAGCAAACCACTCCGCACTTGCAATTTGTAACAAAGGTCCGCACAATAGAGCATTTGTCCCTCCCGTTGAGGCCTCTCACATTCCAGGAAAGAAACCTAAAGGTTCGATTGCGAGGCATAGGAAAAGAAAGACCACACAGACAAACCTCAGATGTAGAACGGTCAGCGGTCAACCCTCCACGGCCTCGCGTTGAGGCTGCTTTTGAAACTAATGATAGAGTATGCAATTGACTAGTCCTTTCTATTAACAACTATTTTTTGACAGGTTCCGAGGAATGAATATTATTAGAATATATGAAAACCTCAATTTGTGAAAAATAAATAAATATAAAAAATAAAAATTTATTGCATATATACTGATATTTATATCATGCGTCGTTGAGATATATTTTAATACTTTAAATTATCTTAATTTTTAAAAATTCGAACGTTTTAAAACATCAAAAAATTATAAATAATAGTGCAATTAATTTATCCTGATTTGATATAATAGAGAGCATTAAAGAGATTTTTTGATTATTGACGCTTTTTAAAATATCAGTATTTATTATATAATAATTTTTGAGAAATTCAAAGGCAATCCTCACCCTCGCCTCCTTACCCACCTCATTTCTCCTCTTGCTCTTCCCCGATCTCAAATCTTGACGTCTTCATCAAGTTCAAATCTAATCACAGATCATATATATATATATATATATATATATATATATATATATATATATATATATATATATATATATATATATTAATTTTGATGTATATATAAATGATCTGTGATTAAATTTAAACAAAATACTACACAATATTGGTAGGAATCATCTTTTAAACTCTATTGAAATCATCAGTAGGAGTTAGATGATTCCTACCAAATATTGTGTAGTATTTTGTTTAAATTTAATCACAGATCATTTATATATACATCAAAATTAATATATATATATATATATATATATATATATATATATATATATATATATATATATATATATATAGTGTAGTACTTTGTTCCGAATTACTATGCAGTGTAGGATTTAAATAGCGAGCACTGCTACCTGTACACCCCAATTGGGGTGTACATCCCACACCCACCCCATCCTGGGGTGGGTATTTCTCTACTCGTCCCATCGATGGGACGAGTGAAATTCATTCCATCCCAGAATAAAGTGGGTGTAGGATATACACCCCAATTGGGGAGTACATGTAGCATTAACCTTAAATAGCATGCGTTGTGTTGAAAAAGTGCAGTGTTAAGAATATTAAATTTGTATTGGATAAAAACGTGTATTCTAAACTGTGTGCTACGTAAAAAGTTTCGTCATCTATCATGTTAAAATATATTTTTGAATTGGTTCGAGCTCTTTAATAATGTAATATTTGTGACGCCATGGAAGGCTACAGAGAGAGTGATTTTTCACCTAGAAAAGAACATTAGTTCATTTATATTATTGCATAAGAACTTTTATAAGGTTCAAAGTGTTTCTAGAAAGTGACTTTTCAACTATAAAAGAACATTAGTTCATTTATATTATTGCATACCAACTTTTATAACGTTGAAAGTGTTTTTATATAATCAGTCGTCTCTATCACAAATGATAAAAAAAAAATTAGTGGTTGATATCGAGGTTTTAAGTTCAAAGCTTTGTTGCTTTTCATTTTCAGTTAAGTTTATTTTAAATTTTAAAATAAATGAAGCGGATAACATGTTATTTTTAAAAAATATATATATATTTTTATAATATTTAGATTTGGTTTGGTGTGGAAGAAATTTTAAATTTTTATTAAACTTTTTTGACTGATTTTTAAAATTAAAAAGAGACAAATTGAATGAGATCAAATCGACTAAAATAATAAATTGGAAACTATGAATATTACATTTCAATCTAATTAATGATTATAGTGTTTAATAAAAAAGCATACTTACTAGATTGAAATTATAGAGGTAATTAATTTAGACTTAGAGTCCCAAATTGTTTAAATTGAACTTAACTAAACTTTTGGTATGTACAATTCAGATTTAAGCAATTAAGATCCAATTTTTTGAAATGAATTATTTGAGTTTCACCCAATTTCCTCTCAAAACAAGTTAAATTAAAGCAAATAAGAAATTACTTAGTAATTTTTACCATTTGAGGCTCTATTGCATATATACATTTATTTTTTTTTTTAATTAACGTGACTAAATAATTATCAAACACGAACACGAACATGAACACGAACACGAATACGAACACGAACATGAACATAAATGGTTGGACCGAAGTCGGGCCTCTATTTGAATTTGGGCCGTGACCAGATCTTGACACTAGCCCAGCCCATTGTCGGCCGATTATCAATCTTAATTTGTTAGGATTATTAAAAAATTTACTGTATTTTTAAAATTTAATTAAGTACCTTTTAAATTTTATTCATTTTATTAGATTTATTAAAATTATATTTTTATTGTATTTTTTTTTACAAGAAAAGATATATTTGACTGGATAGTAATAGAGAAATATTATTCGTGCACCAAAATGCAGGCGGTAAGTCTGTAAGTATTCCCATTCATAAAAAATAAAATAAAATAAAATAAAATAAAATTTTATTATTAAACAAAATTACTAAGACTGGTGTGATAATATTACTATTGCGTGCACAAAGTTACAAAATTCATCATCTTTATATGTGTCATGGGTAATAACATGAAATACAAGACACAACACGATTCAAATACGACGACTCAACAAATTCTAAAAAATAAAAACACAAACACGACTATTAAAATATAATAACTTTAGTATAATAATACATATTTATTATATATAATATATTAATTTTATAAATAAAATATTATATTTTTTTATTAATATAATATTTTTTAAAAAATATTTTTTATCAAACATGATTTATTTAGATAAAAAAATAAAATATTTATAAAAAATATTATATTTTTTAAACGAATAAAAATTAATATAATATTAAAAAAAAAAAGGGGAGGAGGAGAGAGAGAGAAAAATTAATGTGACCAATAAAAGCTAGTAAGAGAAGATAAGATTCGGTGAAAAAATAGACAGTTTGAGAGAGACACCTAATGGAATAGAGGCAGACTTGATCGGAGGAGAGGGGTACATAAAAACGAGTGGAGAGAGAGAAAAGGTATATATATATATATATATATATATATTTAGATGCACATATAGCAGCACTAACAATAAGTGTCGATTTTTTTATCAGCGATATTTTTTTTTAATTTTAAAAATATTTAAAAATATCGCTATAATATAATTTTATTATAGTGATATATATATATATATATATTTTTTTACAACCATCGTGGCACAATCTCCCTCCTTAATTTTAAGAATGTGCCCCCACCAATCTCTCTCTCTCTTTTTTTTTTCTTTTGATGCTCATCGTATTTCACAGTTGTTTCTATTTTTTTTTTATGCTGTAATTTTTTTATCTTTTTATTCTAAGATAGATATTTTAATTCTTTCTCAGTATGCGATTTTCTACCATCATATTGGATTTTCACTAGTTATAATGTCGTAAAGGGTCTACCACGTCCTCCCCCTAATTAACCCTAGCGCGAGCAATAATGACGTTCTCTATTAAGGTATTCGACAATGAGGTGGTGCTCTCCTCGATGAATAGCATCTGTATCATAACGTTCTCTATTAAGGTATTCGACAATGAGGTGGTGCTCTCCTCGATCAATAGCATCTGTATCATACTTCGCGTTGTTGTTTTAAAATTTACCAACTAATTCTGAAAACTGATTATTATATTATTTGGCTTAATTGTTATATAGACTATTCAATGGTCTATTTTGTTGCACCGGTAGTATTTTTTAATCCTCAACGCACTTCTTAGTATGCTATTGTGTGTAGACAAAACTTTTATATTGGAGATGTTTCAAATTTGTGTTGTCTTTTTTTTGAGATCATTAACAATCTATGACGTAATTTTTTTCAATACTAATATAATTAGGTTTAGTTGAAAAAATATTTAAATCATTTTCACTCTAATTATATATTTACATGAAAAAAATAACCTTTCATATTTTTATATTTATATTTAGTATGCAAATTGTCATTCGTAATTTTTATTATAATTTTATATTTTAAGTTTATATTATTCCTAAAAAATTTTGAACATATATTTTTTTTTCTATTCTTCAGTTTATATTGCGAATACGGTAATAAACAGTAATATAGAAGATACACTAAATAAATCACAAAACACCAAGTCAAAGAGAACAACACATATTAAAAATAGACAGTTTAAAGAGATAACCGTTTTTGCTCTATTAGTATGCTTATTTTGTCTTTATTTTTTTTTATTCTTATATTTTTATTCTTCTTCTATTTTTACTATTGTTGCTTTTTCTCTAATTTTCAACTTCTTTTATTTTTTTTACCTTTTTTATTATTTTTAAATTTTATTTATTCATTAACGGTTACCAAATCGATCCGCCGCAACACACGGTATTTTCACTAGTTAATGATAATGTATGTCTATAAATAGGGCTATGTAAACCACCCAAGTTAATTAATTAAATTTCAACTACACATCTAAAACATATGGGATCCAAGCTTTATCTCTTATCTCTACTGCTTCTACCTACTCTTTCCATTTCGCGCGGAGCAAACGAAGAAGCAGCAGGAAAGAAAGTAAGAATTTCCACTCATTAATATAGCATTTAATTAATGTAGGATAACCAGAGATTTGAGTCGTCGAGAAATATATGAATTATTTGTAAAAAAATTAAATCAAAATTGTTCCATATATATATAAATTAAACAATCTATATATATTATACTTTGAGTGTCCTTTTATACAAATATTTTGCTTCTATGTATGAATGTATATAGCAGTTATATATTGTGTATTTGGGAGAGAAGAAGCACGAAGATCCGACGCTTGTTACTGCATCACACCATGAATTGCTCACTTCAATCCTTGGGAGGTATATACTAATTATTATAATAAGGCATATGTAATATACAACTAATTAATTATTATTCTCTTATTTTTCATTGAAGAAATATTGATAATTAATTATTTGATATTATTTTTCGAGCAAATATAAATTATTTGTTTAATAATTAATATTTTGTTCTTTTTTTTCCCCCTTTTTACACAGCAAGGAAGAGGCTCTCAATTCAATAGTGTACAGCTACAAATATGGATTCTCAGGTTTTGCAGCAATGCTCACAGAAACTCAAGCTAAGGAAATTTCAGGTAAATTAATTAATTATCACTAATTATTAATTGGTTGCATGCAATTAATTAATTAATTGCTTTCTCACAATTAATAAGAAAAACTAATTTTGATATTAAATAAGTCTATTTTTCACAAGTATTCAAACTAGCTAATCATTGAATTTGACTAGATTTAATTAATGATACCTACTCTATTATATTATTTTTTTGACTAGATTTAATTAATGATACCTACTCTATTATATTATTTTCCTTGAATTTGTTCAATTGAATATATCCACTGATTCATCCAATATTATTTTTCTGGGTTTATATATAGTGTATATCTTATTTGAGGTGTACATCTTACGTCCTATTCATTCTAGGATGGAGTGAATCTTATTCGTCACTTTGAAATGACGAATGGATAAATACCCACTTTATGATGGATTTAGATATAGAATGTACATCTCAATAGAATGTACAGATAGTATAGCTCTATTTTTTAAATTATACTAAGTTTGTACATAGAGAATAGGGTGGGTTTTTAAATGATTATTATTAATTTTATTGTTACTATTATTTTTGCATGTAGAGCTAGGTGAGGTGCTTAGCATAAAGCCAAGCCAAAAGTACCGGATTCATACAACAAGGAGCTGGGATTTTCTTGGTTTAAATTACTACCAACCTTCGGAATTACTTGCTGAGGCAAAGTACGGCGATGACATTATCGTTGGTCTTATTGATACAGGTATGCAAAATTATATTCAACATGTAACATAATCAATGTGCATGTGCCCAAATATGCTCAACAAGTAATAAAATTAATGTACATATCCGTATATACACGTGCACAATATATATATAATATATATATATATATAATATATATATATTATATATATATATATATATATATATATATTGTACATACAGTATGTGCATGTGCCCAAATAACTCGGTAATTGTTGCCCAAGCCATCATAGTGATTTTTTTTTTCTCTTCTTTCCATTCCATATATACTGTTTTATTTTTATTGTTTAATTTAATTTTTTAATGAATGATAACAGGTGGGGTGATTTATTTTTTTTCTTCAAAATTGTGCTGTCTTATTTTTATTGTTTAATATAAAATTTTAATAAATGAAAGCGGGATAGAGTGCTTATATATATATATATATATATATATATATATATATATATATATATATATATATATATATATATATATAGTGTTTGTGTGTGATAGGCTTGTGTGCTTTTAAACGTACGAAAATTTTTATTTTCAAATTATTTTTGATGTTGAAATTTTCGAATGGACAATCGGCTTTGTTAAACTTGATTTATAATATTTAAAAGGTTTAAAAATTAAACTTCACAAATTTTTTATATTATTTGCCTAGTGATCAAAATTGCTCAAATTCAACAATTTTAATAGTTGTGGTGAGCCGTTTGCAAGTTTAACGATATAGAAATATCTAAATTACGTAAAATTTTTGATAAAATTTTTTTTTATACTATATAGAATAAGATCAATATTTTTAATCTAAAATTTTAGTATCATATCATCATATTTGGAGAGATTTTTATTTTCAGTCGTTAATTTTGAATCATTTCGATAACTAGCTAAATGATATCGAAAAATCACAAAATTTAGTTTCTAGATATTTCAAATATTATAGAGTAAGTCTAGCGGAACCGATCATCCATTTGAAAGTTCCAAAATTAAAAACAACTTGTGAGCACGGATGGCTCCGTACTTCTAAAAGCACACAAGTTATACTCTCTCTCTCTCTCTCTCTATATATATATATAGTCCGGCTACTATACTATTAATAGTACCAAGTTATTGGTACTATCAAGTTTTCTATCCTTAGATCAAGTACCCCTTTGATCATTTTCACCCGTTAGATTTTACTATTTTTTCAACTACCTATTAAACCCAAGGAGCCCACTATTATCTCAACCACACATTTTTTAATCCAATAGTTAAAAACTTAATAGCACCAATAACTTGGTACTATTAATAGTATCCACTCTAGCCCTCTCTCTCTCTCCTCATCTCTCCCTCTCTCTCTCTCTCTCTCTCTCTCTCTCTCTCTCTCTCTCTCTCTCTCTCTCTCTCTCTCTCTCTCTCTCTCTCTCTATATATATATATATATATATAAAAGTTTGTATTGTCATCTAATTGTTTTCGATAATAAAATTTTTAAATCGACAATCGGTACTATTGAATATGATATAGTTCATCTATACTATTTGAAAGTTAAAATTCATACTTTTTAGATATTCTTTTTTTGTTTATTAAGTGGACATAAAAATTAACGGTTGAAAATAAATATTATTAAAAACTGATGATAATAGCCTTGTAATCAAAATGAAAAGTATAGATTATGTTTTAAATAGTAGTTTATTTTTTTAATCAAAATTTAATTAATTTATATTTTTTTACGTTGTTTGACAAATAAAAAACTCACATATGCCATTAAAATTATAAATTTTACAATCCTTTAATTCTTAGGATATTGATATCGAAAATATTTTAAATTTAATTTTTAGATATTTTTAGTGATTTAGATTATGTTCAACAGTGCCAACCAATCGTCGATTTGAAAGTTCTATCATCAAAAATAAATAACTAGTAACAAAATTCGTTTGCTACTGATAGCATTCCTCAACTATATATATATATATATATATATATATATATAGTTTATATATTTTTTAAAATATAAGACCAACTATATTTGTGAAATTTTTACTATTAAATTTGTATTGAGATTTGTGCTATTATAAAATTAACTAAAAATAGAGAAAGAAAAAGTATAATATTATGGATCTCAATATAAATTTAATGATAAAAAATTTACAAATATAATTAGACTTATATTTTGAAAGTATATAAACTCTCTCTCTCTCTCTATATATATATTAAAATTTTAATATTATTAAATTATTAATAGTAGTGTCTATTATTAATTTTTTACTCGTTAAATGTTTATGAGTCAGTAGGAGTTAGTGAAATAGTAATAATTTAAAAATAAAAAATAATAATATCTAGTAAAGTAGTAAATATTATTCAAACATTACACACACATCATTCAGATGATCAGCTGATCAGAAATATATTTAGTCATCCGAACTTTCACCAAATTGCAGGAATTTGGCCCGAATCAAAAAGCTTCAGTGACGAGGGTTTTGGTCCGGTGCCTGCGAAGTGGAAAGGTGTGTGCCAAGAAGGACAGGGTTTCAGCGCCAGTAACTGCAGCCGGAAGATCATCGGGGCGCGGTGGTACACCGGCGGCATCGACCCGGCGTACCTCCATGGGGAATTCCTCTCCCCGCGCGACGCCTACGGCCACGGTACCCACACGTCCTCCACCGCCGCAGGGGTGCTCGTTCCGAACGCCAGGTTCCACGGGCTCGGCGCCGGAGCCGCCCGGGGCGGCGCCCCTCGTGCCCGCCTAGCGGTCTACAAGACGTGCTGGAGCGGGTTTTGCACCGACGCGGCCATCCTACAGGCGATCGACGATGCCATCAACGAAGGAGTCGACGTCCTCTCTTTGTCGCTGGGCGGGCCGTCCGAATTGCCCGGCACATTACACGCAGTGGCGAGCGGCATAACTGTCGTCTTCGCCGCTGGAAACGACGGGCCTGCTCCCCAGACTGTCGACAATACGTCCCCCTGGGTGATAACGGTTGCTGCGAGCACGATCGATCGATCTTTTCCTACCGTCATCACACTCGGAAATAATCAAACACTTGTGGTGCGTACGCATGCATGCAGTAGAAAATCTAACAAGTGTTTCTTGATCAGAACTACTAATTATATGAGGGTTCAGTACGTACGTACGTAGTCACTAGTCCTAGTCATTACGTAACGTTCATACGTGTCTTCACTTGCAGGGCCAATCCATCTTCTATGAGATCAAGAAAGAGGACAAATTTACAGAGATTGTAGTTATTTACGGAGAAAGGTATTTTTATTTTTGTTGTTTATGTATACAATAATATTCATATATATACTTAGTTAGAATTAATGTACGTAATAATTAGTGATTCGTTTAGCTTAATTTTGCACATTGTTATTTACGAAACATCAAATTGCAAGCTCGGTATATGCTCTTCTCATTTGTGGTAAAACATGCATGCACATTGATTCACAGCTGCGACAACAATTCTATCAACGCCACCGACATCGCCGGAAAGATTCTGATGTGCTACGCTCCTAATCTAGCTTCGTCGACGCTGCCGCGATACGACCTGGGCACCGCCGCTGCATTTGTATTGCAAGCTAGAGGGAAGGGCCTCATCTACGCGCAGTACACCACCGATGCTCTCATTTCTGTTATTACATATTGTGGAGAAATTCCATGCGTTCTCGTGGACTTCGACATAGCCACTCAGATATTGAACTACTATGAAACTTCAACGTACGTACGTAACACTACTATAGTACTAGATCTCCTTGTGTCCTTTTTTATTTAACGCTTAGGTCCTATTTGGTTTGAAAATATAAAATTATGTTTTGTTTGTAATATTAATATTTTTAAAAGTAACTGATTAAATTATATTTGACTAAATTTATTAAATAATAATAATAATAATAAATAGTTATGGCTAAATTTAATATAAAATAGTTTCAAATCAAATGGCTAAAGTATTAGTTTTTATATGACTATATACAATTTTTTTTATATCTAATATACTGAGAAAGTTTAGTATGTATAGTTATTCTATATGTAGTAGTTATACTATATAATCTATGTCCAGCTAATCATCTTTTTTTTTTTGAAAGAAAAATACAATAAATATATATATTAAATTATGATGGAATGGATGAATTTTATGGGCCAAATGTAATTGGTTAGAGACAATGCATCAGCCATGTGATAGTCATATTTTAAATTTTTTTTTTTTCACTTAGTAGTACTTAATTTAAGCGTATAATATGGTAAAACTGATCATTTTATTTTTCTTCGTTAACTTATCGATAGGATACGGCGGTGGCGAAGGTGTCTCCGACGAGTAATATTATAGGAAGCGAAGTGCTTGCTCCAAAGATCGCAGCTTTCTCATCCAGAGGACCTAGTGCAACTTATCCAGGAATTCTCAAGGTAATAAAAATACCATCTAAATTATTAATTAGCAACTTAATTTTACCTCATTTATGCTACCCATATAAGAATAGAGTGTAAGATTCATTTCATCTTTAAATAAATTGAGTACAAATTGTATATCCTTTTCCTTTTAGAATTGTACCAATAGAATTTCTAGCTATATCCTGATCATCTTTATAACATGTTATACTTTTTTTTTTTTTCAATTTATTTATGCAGCATATATATATATATATATATATATATATATATATATACTAATAAATTGTCAAATTTGAATAGCCGGATATAGCTGCACCTGGAGTTAACATCTTGGCAGCTGAATTTAATTCGTACCAATTCGATTCGGGAACATCCATGGCGTGCCCCCATGTTTCTGGCGTCGTTGTGTTGCTCAAATCGATCCACCCAAATTGGTCTCCAGCCGCTATAAAATCTGCTCTTGTCACTACCGGTGCGTAGAGTATTTGAAACCAGCTTTACTTTACTTCTCAGTACTGAGAAGCTGCATTTGAGTATTTAGCAAATAAAAAATCTACAATTATTACTATAGCGGTGTCCCAGGCACTAAAAGTAGAAACTTATAACCAATTTAATATATAAGCTTCTTGAGTTTATTGCAGATACTAAGTACTATCGGGTCGATTTGAATTTTCGTGCAGCGTCTGTTACCGACAGCTTTGGCCTACCGATACTGGCGGATGGGACACCGACAAAGATTGCAGATCCATTCGACTTTGGTGGCGGATTCGTCAACCCGAACCAGGCAGCTGACCCGGGTCTGATCTATGACATCGATCCGAAAGACTATCTCAAGTTCTTTAACTGCACCCTTGGCCTATCTGACGATTGTCAATTCGCGAAGGGGCCTCTGTACGATCTGAACCTTCCGTCAATATCTATTCCGAATCTTAAAGCAACGGTGACGGTGGAAAGGACAGTGACAAATGTGGGCCAAGTTGATGCAGAGTACAAGGCACAGTTCCAGAGCCCCCCTGGAGTTGAAATGTTTGTGGAGCCATCGATTCTGCGGTTTGACGAGCATACGAAGGTGCAGAGCTTCAAGGTGACATTCAAATCGGCGCGAAAACTGCAGGGGAGTTACATGTTCGGGAGCTTGACTTGGTTCGACGGCGCGAACCACTGGGTCAGGATACCCATCGCGGTTCGAACTGTAGTTCGTGATTACTACGCAGACACTTCTTAAGCACACATCCTCAGCAAGCTGCGAAGTGTCGAAGCAAGTTGTCGATAGCTCGGTGCTCGATTATATGCGTCAAACGAATAAAAAATAAGTGTATTTTGAGTTTGGTTGTATGTAATAAAGGTATAAAATTATAGTTTGTGGAATTTGGTTGCATTGAACCAAAACTACTTTCTAATATCTCTATTTACTAAACAAACTTGAATTGTAATAAAGAACCAAAACATAAAGTATTGTCACACTATACATTCACTTCTTAAGGCATTAATTCCTATGGCCTGATAAAAGAAGAAAAAGAAAAAAAAAAATGAAACATTAACTGCATTGACCATCTTAATATATCTCATCCAAAACACTAGCAAGACAAAAAAAATTTACAAGAATTCTAGTTCACTAATGAATTTCCCCTCAATCCCCTGAAGAAGCACTTTCTTTTGCGACGAGATTGATGCCGCGAACCCATAATTTCACATTATTAGCATTTCTAGTCTCTAGTGCAAGTGACAAAGGACTTGGTGGTTGATATTCGTGATCCGAGTTCGAAGCCTAGTTGCTCACATTTCCAGTTAAATTTATTTCAAAAATAAACGAAGCGGGTAGAATGTTATCTTTCTCTAAAAAAAAAAAAAAAAACATTTCTAGCCTCGAAATGGACTTCTTGCCTCCCAACAGTCACCACCCGAAAGTCCGCCGCTTCACAGTTATTTTCGTCATTCCTCCTATTAGAAATTCAAACTCAGCCCCGCCCTCACCTCCTTCACACACATTTCTTCTCTCGCTTTTCCTTCTATTATTCAGGAAATTCAAACGCGGCTCTCGCCCTCGCCACCTTACACATCACATTCTTTCTCTTGCTCTTCCCCCAGCGTCAAATCCCCAAATTTTAGATTTTGACGTCTTCATCGAGTTCAAATCTAATCACAGATCATAGGTATAAACCAAAATTTTCAGATGGCTTCTACAGGGTGGCTTTTACGGAGTTCAAAAAATGATTTCCACAAAATTCATGGTGTAGCATTTTGTCTAAATCTAATCACAGAGCATAAATATAGACCAGAATTACTATATTGTGTAGCACGCCCGAATACTTTCATTTATATTATTGCATACAAACTATTATAAGGTTTAAAAGTGTTCCTATATATATTTAGATTTGGTTTGGTGCAGAAGAAATTTTAATTTTTTATTAAATTTTTTTGACTGAATTTTATAATTAAAAAGAGACAAATTGAATGGATCAAATCGAGTAAAATAATACTCTGAGAATGCAATAAAAAATTCGTGCATCTGAATATATAATAGATTGGAAACTATGAATATTACATTTCAATCTAATTAATGATTAATTATAGTGTTTAATAAAAAACCATACTTACTAGATTGAAATTATAGAGGTAATTAATTTAGACTTAGGGTCCCAAATTGTTTACTTAACTAAACTTTTGGCTTGTAAGATTCAAATTTAAGCGCAATTAAGATATATCCAATTTTTTGAAATGAATTTTTTTGAGTTTCACCCAATTCCCTCTCAAAACCAGTTAAATTTAAGCAAATAAGATATTACTCGGTAATTTTTACCATTTGATCGAGGATCTATTATATATATATATATATATATATATATATATAATTTTTTAAAAAAATTGTCGTGACTAAATATTTGTCGAACGAATACGAACACAAATGGTTGGGTTGAAGTCGGGCCTCTATTTGAATGTGGGCCGTGACTAGACCTTGACACTAGCCCGGCCCATTATTGGCCCATTATCAATCTTAATTTGTTGTGAAAAGGCACCACTAACTCAAAAAACAAAAAAAACAAATAATGAACAAAAAAAAAAGATGGATGCTAGGTGTACACCCGTGTACATCCTACACCCCACTCTATCCTGGGGTGGGTATTATTCCACTCGTCACATCGAGTGACGAGTGAAATTCACCCCACCCCAGGATGGGGTAGGGTGTAAGATATACACCCCTAATTAAAGGGGTGTATACTTATATATACCAAAAAAAAAAAAATACTATGGCATGGCGGATAAGACCCTACAGTGGGGTGTCCTTGTGGAATGGTTGTACTACGCACGGAGGAGGCTTCTAAGTGAAGGGTTTCCTTCAAACCCTATTCATAGTGGTGGGGGAGTGTCTTAAAGATAAGAGATATTTTTAAATGCGGGATTTTTTTTTTCGGTTGGTGATGGTCCTTGTGTTAGTTTTTGATCCGAATCTCGAGTGGTAATGCCATCCTTTCCTCACTCTATTTGAGTATTTTTAAGACTGTTTTAAGCAAAAACCACAGGATGAGGGATTACTTTGGAAGTAACGGATGGAAGTGGGAGAAGATACTGCAGGATTTTGTGCCACGAACGCAGCAAGACACAGAACTGATTTAGGATTTAAAAGAGTCATCAGCTCTGCAATCTCACGCTACACAATAGAACGAATGAAGTTAGATGGAGATGAACTAAGTAGGAATCTTTCTTGATTAAATCTCTATATAAGTTCTTGCAAAATGGCGGTATTAAAGGTACAAAGTTTTGTTCAGCTATGGAAAACTATAACCCCTCTAAATGCTCAAGAGTAGAGTGCTAACGAGAGATAATTAACATGCTAAAATGGGGGTGGACAGGCGAACTTGTGCGTGCTTTTTGTACGGTTGAGTCTGAGACAGTTGACCACTTATTCATAAATTGCGCGATTACTAAATCTTTTGCTGTAGAAGCGGCTACCAAACAAGCGGTTTCTCATATATTATGACTCGGCAAAGAGTCTTTGGGAAGGGATCAACCTTAAGGGTCAAATGTTGTTAGATGGTTTATTTGGTTGGAAAGAAATAGAATATTTTTTGAGAAAAAAGAGAAATACCTTGAGTCATCTGATTTGGATATTCATACTTGTCATTCTCTTTGGAACTCTTTTTGTGTTTAGTTTTTTTTTTTTTTTTTTTTTTTTTTCTCCAAAGTCTAGCTGTTTCACTTTGTAGCTCAGTTCAAATTTTATTTAAATAAAGCGATAGCATGTTATTTTTTTTTCTCATAAAAGAAAAAAAAAAACACTATGGCAACAATCTCCATAATATAATATATTAAATGACCTTATTTCATTATCTATTAAGTTCATAAACAAAAAGATAATGCGGGGGCGGTTTTTGGGTGGTGACGGTCGCGGGGCGAGAAGTCCGTTTCAAGGCTGTAAGTGCTTCTAATGTGGAATTATGGGCTCGCGGCGTCAATCTCGTTGCAAAGGAATGTGCTTCTTCAAGGGATTGAGGAGAAAATTACTAGTTTAGCTACTTCACATTTCCAACTAAGTTTATTTAAAAAATAAACGAAACGAATAGCATGCTACCTCTTTCTCAAAAAAAAAAAAAAAAAAAACTAAAATAGTTTATGCTTTGGTTCTTTATTACAATTCAAGTTTGTTTAGTAAATAGAGGGATTAGAAAGTAGTTTTGGTTCAATGCAACCAAATTCCACAAACTCTTATTTTATACCTTTATTACATACAACCAAATTCAAAATACACTTATTTTTTATTCGTTTGACAACATATAATCGAGCACCGAGCTATCGACAGCTTGCTTCGACACTTCACTGCTTGCTAAGGTTGTGTGCTTAAGAAGTGTCTGCGTAGTAATCACATGTTATAATAAAAGCGGAAAAAATCTAGTTCGTTGGGCACGAAAATACCAAAAGAGAATCGAGAAAGAGAGAATAAAAATAAAGCACACAATATTTACGTGGTTCGGCCACTGGCCTACGTCTACGGATGAAGACGGAGCGGAGACTTCCATTATAATCAAAGTGGTGTACAAAATATGTCTCTCTCACAAAACCCTAATCCCAAAAAATACCCATACTCATTCTCACCCGCCGCGCTAAATTAATGGAATAATGGTATATTTATAATAGTGGCTAAATCCTAATAAAACTAGAAATACGAATCCACTAAGATTAGGAATAATCTTAATAAGATTAGGCATAATCCAAACTTATCTTAATTGAATAAGCTAAATAGAATAGGGTTAGAAAACCTTTCGGTTTTAGAATTCGATACATATCTAACATCACGAACTACGGTTCGAACCACGATGGGTATCTTGACCCAGTGATTCGCGCCGTCGAACCAAGTCAAGCTCCCAAACATGTAACTCCCCTGCAATTTTCGAGCCGATTTAAATGTCACCTTGAAGCTCTGGACCTTCGTATGCTCGTCAAACTGCAGAATCGATGGCCTCCACAAACATTTCAACTCCAGGGGGGCTTTGGAACTGTGCCTTGTACTCTGCATCAACCAGGCCCACATACATTTGTCACTGTCCTTTCCACCGTCACCGCTGCTTTAAGATTCGGAATGGATATTGACGGAAGGTTCAGATTGTACGAAGGCCCCTTCGCGAAATCACAATCGTCGTATGGGCCAAGGGTACAGTTAAAGAACTTGAGATAGTCTTTCGGATCGATGTCGTAGACCAGACTCAGGTCAGCTGCCTAGTTCGGGCTGACAAACCAGGCCACCACCAAAGTCGAATGGATCTGCAATCTTTGTCGTTGTCCCGTTCGCCAATATCGGTAGGCCAAAGCTATCGGTAACAGAGGCTGCACGGAAATTCAAATCAATTGTTATTACTTAGTATCTACAATAAACTTAATAAGCTTATATATTAAATTGGCGATGAGTTACTACTTCTAATGCTTAAGACACCATCAGAGTAATAATTGTAGATTTTTTATTTGTCAAATGCTCGAATGTAGCATCTCAGTGCAGAGAAGCAACGTAAAACTTGTTGCAAATACATTACGCACCGGTGGTGACAAGAGCAGATTTTATAGTGGCGGAAGACCAATCTTGATGGATCGATTTGAGCAACGCAACCACGCCAGAATATGTGGGCACGACATCGATGTTCCTGAGTCGAATTGGTACGAATTAAATTCAGCTGCCAAAATGTTAACTCCCGGTGCAGCTATATCCGGCTAT
>CM054931.1:31097383-31363254 GCA_029168755.2 Tillandsia fasciculata
AACCTTCTGTTCTGATACCATGTGAAATTATATAAAACAATCGTTATACTCCAAAAACTTAAACTATTAAAAAACGATATTTATATATTTTGTATTCAACATAAATATAATTGGTTATTTCAAAATAAAAGCTATTGGATGCAAAATATATATATAAAAAACTCCAACAACTCTTGAATTTAAAGGAGTAATATATTTACTTTCATGCTCAAATGTTCAGTGCTGCAAGTAAATTAAAAAAGTTCCATAATTAAGTAATTTTTTTAAGCTAGCTTTTGGAATTTGGAACCTTCCTGTCAAGGTATTAAGAACAGCAATTAAGTATAACAAAAGTAGAAACTCAACGTAGATTTCTCTATCAAATTCAATTAATTGCTTTGTTTTGTTTTGTTTTTTGTTTGTTTGTTTGTTTTTTTTTTTTTTGAAGATGTGCAATAAAGATTCAATTATTTATGGGACCAAAAATTAATGCTCATTATTATGTGTCAATTTACATCATCTAATGATGAGTTTTACAATGTCATCATACTATAATTTATTTGTGCACTACTAGCTACACTACAATAAAACTTTTTTTTGAGAGAAAGGTAGCATGCTACCCGCTTCGTTTATTTTTTAAATAAACTTAGCTGGAAATGTGAAGCAACTAGGCTTCGAACTCGGGTCTCGGATATCAACCACCAAATCCTTTGCCACTTGCACTAGGGACGGTTGATTACACTACAATAAAACTATAGCGACATTTTTAAGTGTTTTAAAAACTAAACAAAATACTGTTGAAAAAAATACCGACACTTGTTATTAATGTGGTTATATGTACTGTCGCTAGGGCGACACATTATTATAATGTGTCTCAAAAATGTGTCCCTACAATCTAATTTTAGATATAGATGGACTATAAATGAGATATTTGTAAAAAAATGTTACAAACATGTGTCCCGATAACCTAATTTTATTGTAGTGCTAGTTACTTATATTATCCTTAATTAATTATATTGACACACTAATTGATGTTTGTTTTTCAATCAATGATATATGTTTTATTTAATTAATATAGTAGATAACAAATTAAAGATATATTGCTTTCTTAGAGAAGAGAATTTGTTGTTATTACTAATATAAATAGATATAAAATTGATTATTTGTGAATTTAATTAGTCCATTCCATGATTCTTACCCTTTAGGCACTTGAAGAGCCAAATCTAATTTTTCTCCATTTGACTTAAATCAACGTTACCTTTCAGATACCAACAAATCATATTTGACCTTGAATTCGTCGAATTTTTTGTTTCTTATGTTCATAATTAAAATCATTCAAATTTTTGTTTCTTACATATAAACGCGTAAATTTTATTTTTTACATTTGAAAAAGTAAAATAAAGAAAAATAGTAAAATTTAATAAAGAAAAAGTCAAAAATCGAACAGGGGCACGGAATTTGCTGCAATTTAATTCGGAAAGAGTAATAAGCCGTACAGATACTAGTCCAATCAGAACACGCCACGTGTAACACACACAGCTAAATAGCACGTGAAAAACCGATTCGGCGGGCGCGGCAACGTGGAAAACGATGAATCCCTAGAAAACGTGTAAACTGTTGCGTGCACCGAGTGTATAAATACACTCCATGCACCTCGCCTAGTATTTTAATATCTCAAAAATTAATAAATCATAGAGATTGTATATAAAAAATTTATGCATTTTAAAAAAATCTATAACCTTAAAAATTATGATTTTATAAAAAATCAGCATTTAAATTTATATATATATAGAGAGAGAGAGAGAGAGAGTTCGACTACTATACTATCGATTACACAAAGCACTTGGTGCTACCAAATTTTCCGTCGTTAGATTTATTTTTTTGATCATTTTAATTTCTTAGATCATATTATTTCTCTAAATATCTACTAACTACGCATCGTTTCATTTAAGGATAAAAAACCTAATAGCATCAAGGATTATTTGATGCTATCAATAGCATAATAACCTAGTTATATATATATATATATATATATATATATATATATATATATATATATATATATATATATAGAACTAGGCTGTTATACTATCGATAGCACCAAAGTATTGGTGCTATTAAGTTTTTAGTTCTTGAATTAAGAGTGTTAGATATGTCTCGAATTCTAGAACCGATAGGTTTTCTAACCTTATTCTGTTTAGCTTATCCAATTAAGGTAAGCTTGGATTATGCCAAATCTTATTAAGAATATTCCTAATCTTAGTGGATTTGTATTCCTAATTGTATTAGGATTTAGCCACTATTATAAATATACCATTATTCCATTTATTTGGTGCGGCGGATGAGAAGGAGTATGGGTGTATTTTGGGATTAGGGTTTTGTGAGAGAGGCATATTTTGTACACCATTTTGATTATAATGGAAGTCTCCATTCCGTCTTCGCCCGTGGACGTAGGTCAGTGGCCGAACCACGTAAATATTGTGTGCTTTATTTTTCTTCTCTCTTTCTCGATTCTCTTTTGGTATTTTCGTGCCCAACGAACTAGATCTTTTCCGCTTTTGTCCTAACAAAGAGACGTGTAGTTAACATGATAGTAGTTCTTTAGGATTTAGTGGGTGATTTGATGGAATAGTGTGATCTAATGGATGGAAATAATCAAAAGAGTAAATCTAACGACGAAAAATTTGATAGTACAAAGTGCTTGGTGTTATCGATAGTATAGTAGCCGAACTCCTTCTCTCTCAGAGAGAGAGAGAGTTTGGCTACTGCTTGTAAAGTACTAAGTCAATTGGTACTTGTAAGTTTTCTACCGTTAGATCAATTCTTTTGACTAATTTTCTTTCTTAGATCATGCTATTCCACCAACCATCCACTAAACCCAAGGGCCTCACTATCATCCTAACTACACATTCTTTCATCTAAGGGCTAAAACTCTACAAGTATCAATGATTTAGTATTTTTAAAAACATAGGAGCTCAATTATATATATACTACAAGTATCAATGATTTGGTATTTTTAAAAACATAGGAGCTCAATTATATATATATATATATATATATATATATATATATATATATATATATATATATATATATATATATATATATATATTCAGCTGTGTGCTTGTAAAATACCTATTCTTTTAATCAATTCCACCTTTTAGATCAATTATCCCTAACGCAAATGACAAAAGGTTTGGTGGTTGATACTCGAGGTCCCGAATTCGAAGCCTAATTGCTTCACATTTTCAACTAAGTTTATTTCAAAAATAAAAAAAGGGATAGCATTCTACCTTTCTCTTATAAAAAAAAAAAAAAAAAAAAAAAAATGCTATTCTACTAAATACCTACTAAATCCTAAGGCTCCGTTTGGTTCGAGTATAAATTTAAGAGCTATAAATTTTTTTATACCTGAGATAGCTTGCTATTTCGGATTAATCAAGTATAAAAGTTAAATTGCATTTGGTTCAAAAGTTGGTATTTTTTGGAATAAAAAAAATTGTGTTTGGTTAAAATTATGGGATAGTAGAGAATAATAGAAAAAGTTGATAGATTTTTTTACCAAAATGCCAACTTTACCCTTACCTTCTATATATATAAATTAATTTTAATTATTATAAATTAATTAAAATGATAATTTAATTATAAATAATAAATTATATCTTACCTAAACAAAATAAATTTTTATATTTTATAATATATTTTAGTAAATAATAATTAGTAAACATAATTAGTAAACAAAATATAAAATAATTTTTTATATTTTATAGTATATTTTAGTAAACATAATTAGTAAATAGTATATTTTAGTAAATATAGTCTCAGATTGGAAGATAAGTTAAAGTTAAAACAAAAAAAAAAATTCATTCATTACTCCTAGGTGTAAATCTTATTCCGCGAAGTGGAATAGAGCTTAACGGGTTATCTGGGATAACCCGTTAAGCAGAAGATATTTTAAACCTTTATCCTTAGATTTTTTTTTTCCATTATTTGATAAGAATTGAAGGATGAAGGGAGTTATTCTCTTTTGAGTTGCCACTTGCAACTAAAGGCCACTTTGGTATTGAAATTTATCTAATCTTATTAAATAAAATAAGGTTGAAAAAATATATATAGAGAGATATATTTTTATATTTTTCAATAAAATTGTAGAAAATATATCACAACAAAACGTATGTACACAAACAAAAAAAATATTTTTTCCACCATAATTTTTTCACAATTCCAAACAAATTAAGCATAAAATTAATAATGTTATTCTACATAGCTTAATCAACAAATTTAAAAAATTAAGGATCATAGGATTTTAAAAGTGTGGTGTATAAAATGTATGCATACACCTGGTGCACGAAATAATAATAACTTACCCAAACGCGGTAATCGTAGCTCTATAAAACTCTCCCTATAGAAACCATTATGAGGACGCCCCACTCGAACCTCGACCACTCCCAAACCCTAAAAAGATTTCCATTTTTTTTGGACTTTTCTGCAAAATTTTCTAGTCCTTAGAACTCATCCTTATCTCTTAACTCCTCACAAATTTTTTTTTTTGAATACTTTTTTTCTTGACCTTTTGCTATAATATCTTTTTTTGCGCCTCGTCTCCTCCACAAATTCCCATCTTCGGGTGCAGAATTGGGGGTTGGAGGGCTCGTGGAGGCGATTTTGAGCCCTCCGCTTTGTTTCCGATCGATTTGGGGCAAAATTTGAGCTATTTTGGGGTAAAATTGATCTGGGTTGTGCTAATGGGGTTGATTTTGGATGCTTTGATCGAAAGCATGAATAAGCCGAGCTTTGGGAGCGTTTTCATGGAGCTGAGCCCGTTAATGGCCCCCCTGGGGATCGCCGTGCTCGTCGGGGTGCTCCTCGGGTGGGCGTGGAGGCCGAGATGGGCGGCGGAGATCGCGAGCGGGGAGAACGGCGATGTCGGTGGCCGCCGCGAAGCTTCTTCTGCGGTAAAGGAGCCGCCTTTGCCGAGCTTGGACTCGGTAAACAATAAGACTCCTGCTGTAGGCAGGTAAGGTGTTTGTGGAAATGCCTCAATGGAATTTGCTCTTTTAACTCGCGGGATTGCTATAATTGTAACTTTGTTGTTTCGGTTTCTGTAGTAGTCAAGTGATGGAGAATGAGAAATTGGTAGTAGGTGAGGAGGATGTACAACACCTTTTCCGATTAGTCGAGGAGAGCGACGGCGGGCCTGTGTGGCACAAGATGATGGACAAGTCCTTGCCGAGGATGAGCTACCAAGCTTGGCGGAGAGACCCCGAGGTTCGCATTCGGATGCTTGGAGAGTTATAGGAATTTGCTATGTTGCGGTTTTTTTAGCTAATGAGCTTGAAAAATTGCTACTTTTGGCTTAAATTGTGGTGCTTTTACTTTCGCAGAACGGTCCGCCGCAGTATAGAAGTAGTACTGTGTTTGAGGATGCTACACCGGAAATTGTGAGGGATTTCTTTTGGGATGATGAGTTTAGAACCAAGAATAAGTGGGATGATATGCTTCTCCACCATGAGACATTGGAGGAGTGCCCGAGAACAGGGACAATGGTAGTTCGTTGGGTTCGAAAGGTGAGAATTGGATTGCGTAGCCTTTGTTTTATTTTAAGTAATGAAATGTTGCGGGGTGCTTTGTTATGGTTGCTTACTTTTGTTGTTTTGTTCCTGCAGTTCCCTTTCTTCTGCAGTGATAGGGAGTATATCATAGGACGGAGGATATGGGAGTCGGAAAGAACATATTACTGTGTAACAAAGGTATATAATTCGAAACTGCCTTATTATCTCTTTACTGAGCATGAGAAAACTATAGACATGACGGATAGAGCTGTTTGTAGAAAGTGGTGTTGTATTAAAAAACTAAAAATGTCTCGGCATCCATGGAAACATGCTCCTATACCTGTTAATTTCTTTGACATTGTTCGGTGCTTTGTTCCTTTCTCGATTCAACTTGATGGGATATTTGTACTACACTGTATTCCTTAATTGACAACCAGTACTCATCCTTCTTGCTTGAAAGTTAATTTCTGTGCATCTTTGGCAATTCAAAGTATCTCTAATTTGTATCATCAAGTAGAAGCAGAGTTTAATGTAAACGACAGATATGATGCTAGTTTAGCTGTATTGACAATGTAGCGTAGGAACCGTAAGTATAAGAAAATTAGGTTATGCGAGGTTAGAACGCGCCAAAGAAGATGATATTTTTAAAAGTTATGGGACCTTATGCTGTTTCTGTTCAAGTTTGGGGTTGCCTAGAGAATGCGGGATTGATTTGTTTGACTAGTTCATTTCAGATACTATTATATAAGTAAAAGGATTTCAGAGTAGCAGAGGTGCTATAGACTAAGCCATAAGCTTCAAAGGTGCGATTTAGCGTTTCAGAAAAGGTGTTGTGATTATTCGGGTTTTGCCTGTGTGTTTTCATTAAGCATGGAAATCTTCTTTTTTATTTTGTTCTTTTAAAAATTTTGGAGATTTTGAAAGAGGTACCTCAAATTGGAATTGTTCAAACTGTTGAAATAACCAAATACTAAAGTCAAGGAGCCAGGTCAAAACCGCCAAACCATTGGGATTCCTAGTCGTAAGTCATGGCTGGTGTGGCCTATGGGGAGCTTGAGGTTTGGAATTAAGGGACCAGCTCCTGAGTCTCAAAACGAAAAAAAAAATAGGAGACAAGTCAAAACCGTTATTTTGAACCCGTTAAGCGTCAAAGTATACATATGTAGCACAAAAAATCTTGTTGAAAATTTTATTACTTTGGTTACTTTTTCACATTTAAGTTTGTACAAACTTTGAAATGGTGTATACACATTTGAGTTTTTGGTCTTTTCGGTTACTATGGGGCTTTTCCAGCATTTTTTTCCTTTGAATTTGTGTTTTGGTATTTACAAGGGTAGGTAAACACATCTTTCATAGGCATCTGGTAACCATTCTCTTGCTTCCACTTTTGACAATTTTCTCCTATGCCCTTTCGAGCAACGTGAGAATTGTTCCCTTCCACTACGACGCCTTAATCATTTTGCCAATTCTTAGTTTCATTCCTTCATTCCTTGCCTTTATGATTTAGATGTTTCTTTCTCATCCGATCTCTGCGTATATATACTTTTATTTTTGGAGTTAGCTGTCTTAGTTTGAAAACGTGTTATGTTTTAACTTTCTATCATAACTTTTTCTGTTTGGCTTGCTTTATTGACTTTGTTATGTTGAAAGGCCTTTAATGAAGCATTTCAAACCTTCTAACTTTTGTTTGGTCATAATAGCTGCTATGTCCCACTTCTTGTTTTCTGCTGTCAAAGCACTCAAAATTTTGTTTGTCGATATTCTGCTTCTTATGCTTCCTTTTCTCTATCGCTCTTCTTTTTTGGATCTATCTTGGCTTAAGCAATCTCATTTTTCCTGATACCTGTTATGCATGTACATCTCTGGCTTGTACCGGTATTTTCTTGTCAGAAAATTGAAAATATTGCTTGGTATTTATTCAATCTCTCATGTGATGTTCCAGGGCGTACCCAATTCCGCCGTTCCGCGCCGGAACAAGCCCAGGCGTGTAGACTTGTACTATTCCAGCTGGTGCATCCGCGCAGGTTTGTATCAATTCCTGACCCCTTCTTTCCTTCTTCAACTTCAGAAAGTCTTGCTTTGGTCTGGTGTATAAACCATCTTAAAGAAACAGCAATTTTGATGCTTGGACAGTCCATGGATGAAATGATAGACCTAATCTAGGCAATTCCAGGGTCCTTTTGAGTCCCCTTTTGATGCTTAGCTGAACCTATTAGGTGGATTTCAATGGAAAAAGTTGACAGTGCCTCTCGTAGTGATAGTACGTAGAGTAAAAGTTTGGCCAATTGGCCCTGCATTATCAAAACTTAACTCTTCTTCTTTTCGATCTACAGTCGAGTCAAGAAAAGGGGACGGGCAGAAGACGGCGTGCGAGGTGCTTCTGTTCCACCACGAGGACATGGGCATCCCATGGGAGATCGCGAAGCTCGGTGTCCGCCAGGGCATGTGGGGTTGTGTCAAGCGGATCGAGCCAGGCCAACGCGCCTACGAGGCCGCCCGTGCTTCTGGCGAGCCGATCTCGCGCTGCGCTTTCATGGCACAGGTCAACACGAAGTTCGACTCCAAATCCATGGACCTCGAATCCTCGCAAGAAACCGCAAGCCAATCCAGTGACATCGTAGAAGCCAAGAAGCCGAAGCACTGGGCGGGGAACATTCCCAAGCTCATATTGATTGGCGGGGCTGTGGCCCTTGCGTGCAACCTCGACCACGGCCTTGTGACCAAGGCGGTGATTTTCGGGGTCGCGAGGAGGTTTGCAAACGTAGGGAAGAGATTGTGATGAGAATGAGGGGAGGATAAAATATTTTTCTATGCTAGTAGAGTTTACGACGGTAGATATCTAACTCCGGTATCTCAGCAATTTGTTCAGATGAATTTGCAGAAAAGCTAAAGAAGTCGACGAAAACTGATACAGAAGGTTTAGGAGAGGAAAGAAGTGATCAGTTGTTTTATGAGTAGTGTTATAATCTATCCAAAAAGAATGTACTGCTGCTGTACGTAACCTATCCAAAAAAAAATGTTGATCTTTGAGTTTTCTGCAGGCCAAACCAAGAACAGTGAAGGTTTTTTTTTCCCTTTTTTATCAGTTTTCCTCAGAGGAAAGGAAAACTGTTCTCATTCTAGGTTTGTTGTGGCAGTTTTCCTCAGATTAATTCCCAACCAGTATATTGTATTACTTTCAGTCATTGTTCATTAGTTACATTTGATCAGATTAATAAATCAAACACAACATTGCCCATGATATCATTTCTCATGTTCTGTTACTGGATACTGTTTTAGCTCAGTAGTATTGAAACTTATTATGTGCCTATCAAAATTAGCTCGCTAAATAAATCCTCACAACTCTTGATAAGAGAATTATTACAACCTCCTAAAATTTAATCATAGCAAGCAAGACCTAAATAATTTTTAAGACTGCAAGCAATTCCCCATCCACCTACACCTAACAAATAAATGCCATCTACTCTCTACCAGTTCACCACCAAACCAACACAAATCCACATTAAAAACTGGTCTTTTGATTCATGCAACATCTCAATCCATGCTCTGAAAAAAATATATATAAATCTTCAAACAACTTTCCTATTGACTTGTAAACCCATACAAATCTTTCCTAACAAATTGGTTTACCAAACTCCCTCAAAATTCATTCTCAAAATCTTTGCTAAGACCACAAACAATACAATAACAATAAAACAAGGAATATATCAATTTCAAGAATTAGCAGAGAATACTAGTTCCTAGTATATCCACATTTTCACAGAATTAGGGGGGAAAGTTTTGAGTAATTCTCATATTCTCCCCATCTCAAACACTGCATTACATATCTTGTATTGCAAAAAAAAGCCTAATATTATACCAGGTGCATATGTACTGTTTACATAGATATCACATCTTTCCTCATTTATGTTTACTAGGTTGATACTAATCATTTAGATCTACAATCCGACACCATAAATCAAACACAACACAGATTGCAGAAGTTTATTGACTAAACCTCCAGTGAATTCATTTCAGGTCAACTTATTGCATAAGCAGTAGTATATACAAAAGCTGCAGCAGTAACCACCAATGATTGCATGAATAGAACATATATAGCTTTTTATTACAACAAAAGGGTATATCATATTGCATCAATCAAGTAGAACTTGTCTTTGTAGAGGAAACATCACTGAGATCAAATAAGCAGCAAACTCTAGCAATTAATGGGTAAATTTAATCCTATCATACCACCCTTAGGTTCTCTAGAAACACGACAAATTATCTTTTCTCATAACAGATGGACTAGCAGATTGACCAGCACAAAGGGAAATTTGATAACAACATAAGAATAGATAATAAAAGCAGCAACAACAGAAAAAAAAAAAGGTGGGGTTCACTCAACTTTGTGGATCACATCAGTTCAGCAAGGATTTGTAGTTCATAAAAGAGGCTTCTTTCAAACCTCTTTCTTAGACTTGAGCAGTGCCTTGTGTGAACTTGGGATCCTCGCAGCGGTATTTACCATCAGGACCAATACCGAAACCCTTGGGATCGGCAAACACGTTCTCCAGAAGCTGACTTCGAGGAGGATGAGGGCTCGCGTCCGCAAACTCCACGGCCTCTTCGATCTCATCATCGATCTTTTTCTCGATGGTCTTCAGCTCAGACTCGCTCGCCAGGTTGTGCTCGAGGATGTACTTCTTCAAGGCTGTGATGGGATCTCTCGTGGCATAGTGAGCTTTCTCATCTGTTCCAAAGGAAGAACAAAATCTAAATGTAAGTTATGTGGTATTACAAAGACGAAAAGAATGAAGGGTTATTATTCTGTGTTAAATATGATTTTCAGTGGAGTTTGCTTGGAGAGCTTCGATTTAAAGTGTTGGAATAAATATCCTCCCGCGAAATCCTGCGGAATCCTAGTTCAAAGTCTTCTCCCTTATTTCCTGCAATCACATATATACTTCAAGAAAAGGATGCTGCCAACAAAATAAGACTACTGCAGTTAGGTCACTTGTTATGCATTTCGTTTCGTGTTCTTTTACAGGATTAGTACTGCATTTTCTTCCTATAAATGGTTGGGATCCTATGAAAATCCTACACATATACGTTTTGCAATAAAAGAAGAAGACTTTTAAGTCGATCACAAATTGCAACGTCGCAAAAGGAGAAGTTGGAGATCATTACCGGGATTGCGAAGCTCATCCGGATCGGCGAGCGAATGCCCCCTGAACCGATAAGTCTCGCACTCCACTAGCGTCGGTCCTTCACCTCTCCGCGCCCTCTCAATCGCCTCCTTTGCCACCTCCCTGACTTTAAGAACGTCCATCCCATCCACATGAACACCCGGCATCCCGAACGCAGGCCCCTTCTTCCAAATCTCCGGATCCGAAGTAGCCCTCAAATGCGACATCCCGATCGCCCACAGATTATTCTCCACAACAAACACGATCGGCAGCTTCCAAAGCTGTGCCATGTTAAGGCACTCGAAGAACTGGCCATTGTTACACGTCCCATCGCCGAAGAAGGCCAAGGAAACATCGAGGCCATTAGGGTTCGACTCTTTAAGCACTTCATAACGGTATTTGGAAGAGAATGCGGCACCAGTGGCGACAGGGATCCCTTCGCCAATAAAGGCGAAGCCGCCAAGGACATTGTGCTCGGCCGAGAACATGTGCATGGACCCGCCCTGGCCACGGCAGCAGCCAGTGGCCTTGCCAAAGAGCTCGGCCATGACGGCACGCGCGGGAACCCCCTTGCTCAGCGCGTGCACGTGGTCGCGGTATGTGCTAATGACGCAGTCAGCAGGGGTGAGAAGCTTGATGAAGCCGGTGGAGACGGCTTCTTGGCCGTTGTAGAGGTGGACGAAGCCGAACATCTTGCCGCGGTAGTACATCTGCGCGCACATATCCTCGAAAGCGCGGCCGAGGATCATGTCCTCGTAGAGTACCAACGATTCCTCGCGGCTTACTGCCTAACAAAAACAACAATAAAATGATTGAATTCACTCACACAAACAAATATCCACCAACTTTGTCAAATCTGCGAACCAATTTTTTTTCAAGTTTGTAATTTTCGTTAAACGCACAAAGTCGAATTTTTACCAACAAAATTTGATTTTGTTACAAACATAAAATTGCCACAGCATTATATATAGTTGCACAAAATGTCAAACTAAGTACCAAATCACAATCACAATTAAGAGAATATCCCAAAACAACATGTACTTTTCCTGAATTGCAATTCACTACGTGAACTTCTAAAGACCAAATTTCAACATGTTATATAGTGCAGGGGTCGAATTACACTTGGGAACAAATTTTAGGTGGTTTTAATGGGGGTTCTATAATTTCACGAAACAGATCAGATCCGTGGATGGATAGCGCTAAAAATCAAGATTTGGGAGGAGGATCGTGATCAAAATCGGATCTCGAAGAAGAGGAGGCGAAGCGAGGGCTCACCGGATTGGCGACGAGGGGCTGCTGCTTCTTGCTGACGACATCGGAGGAGACGGCGAGGATCGGGCGACGGCGATTCCCGCGAGGAGGCGAAGATCTCAAAGACGACGACGACGACGACGACGACGACGACGACGACGACGACGACGACGACGAATTGGCGTTGTTGAAGGGCGAGGAGGGAGAGAGGGTGGAGGATCGGACGGCAAGGGAGGGGTGGGGGTGGAGGATCTTAACGGCGGAGAAAGCCGACATCTTCTACGGTGCCCTAGCGTGCTTCGGTGCTTCCTCCTCTCCTCAACAACAACAACAATGGCGATAGATAGAGATTACAAAAAAACCCTAGAAGAGAGAGAGGTGGAAGAGATGGTGAATGGGGAGAGGAGAGAGAGAAGGGGTAAGGGGATATAAGTAGGAGAGAGAGAGAGGGGTGGCGGAGTGAACGAGGAGGAAAATTTGGGAGTAATGGGAACTAAGTAGAATCCGCCACGAAAGTGGGGGATTGAGGAGGGTCGGCTTGGTTTTTGATGTACAAAAATTACATCACAATTTTGGAGCTAAATAAAATGAATGGCCTACAATAATTCTAAAAGGATTTAAGTGAAATATTTATTTTTTAATTATTTATTAAATATTTTTATTAATTTTTTAAAATTTTATTAAATTGATGAATATTTAAATTTTTGATACAAACATAATATCTATGGATCTTAACTGTGGCTCGATCTCACTCTTATTTTTCTGATCGATTAATTTAAAATATACAAGCATAGCAACCATGAGTTTCGATTATGATTCGGTCCAATCAATTTCACATGCATTTCGAACATGATTTAGTTTAACTCAGTTTTCACATCATTTCGAACGTGACTGGTCTAATTAATTTGACCTTATGCTTCAGAGCAAGATGTAAAGTAAAAATAAAAAATTTATATTTTTATTATTTATTTCTATAACTGTAAAATTAAAATATTTTAAATGAATAAGATAAATATTAGTAGTGTGATAAATTGATTAATATTTTATTTTTTTATAATTGACTTTGGCATATTTATTTTTTATTTTTAAACTTTATAATAATACTGTGGTTTAAAATATTATATTTAACTATATATATATATATATATATATATATATATATATATATAATTCAACGGATATAAAAAATGATTAGATTTATAAAAAATAGGAATTCTAGATTGAATAGGTTAAATATTTTGGATGGTGATTTATTTATCATAAATTGGTAAAGTAAAAATATGTTGTGTCACTTATTTTCATTTTTTTTTTTTTTTTTTTGATTTTTCTTCGGAATTGATTGTCCTACGTGGCAAGCTCGATCTTGTCAATAGTGATAAGATGGGGTCAATTTGTCCCACATTTGACAAAGAGAGTCAATTTGGGTTGAATCCACCACTTTGGGTTCATTTATTCACCAATTTGGTTAAATCCAATAGTCTAAAAGGTTCCTTTTTTTTTAATTAAAATTATTAATAACAAAGCTAGGGTTCTCAATATTTTGAATTCTTCTTAATAACTTCGATTAATGAAAAGGACTTATTTATTTGAAAAAGTTTAGAGAGTTTGATTGTTGAAATTGAGAATTCAAAAGCATGTTTATGAAAGAGCTAAAATTCAATTAATGGTGCGAGTTAATAAAGAATAGAAACCAATGAAAAGAAATAATATTGTTGCTTTTAAGAATGATACTGAATCATAAATTTGATCAGATTTAATGCATCTAAATTATTATCAAAACATTCAGAAGAATGGAGAATTTCACTACAAAAAGTGAGGCAAGCAAAAGCCCACTAACCTCTGATTCTGCACTGTGCAGGTCTCAAAGCAGTACAATCCATCCAATTCTAATGCAAACCTGGGACTATTCCCTCCTTGCTTCAGCTTCCTCTCATTCTCCTGTTTACTGCTTCTGCTTTCAGTAAGTAAGTATCTTGTTTTGTTCAACTTCTAAAACAGCTTCTCTATTTAAGAAGCAAAAAGTTTTTAGTAAATATAAAATGCTCTTTCGGCTTTCGACAATTTTTACTACGTAAGCTCCAACGGAGTCAAACAAGCGCCACAATAGCATGCAATATGGTAAAACCATAGTCATTATATATTAGTATAAAGAAACTAAAGCAGAAGCAAAAGGAGATCATCTCAAGCAGTGTGCACCTTATTTTGGAAGAGAGAGGGAATGAGTGCTGTTGTTGTTGCAGAATTCACAGCAACCAAAGAAGAGCTAACTCCACCTGTTGAAGCCATTAACTCACTCCTAAAAATTGCAATAATAATAAACTGAAGTAATGAAGCAAAATAGGAATAAGGGCTATAGGACTCAGTTTATAGAATAGCTCAAGGATGAGAGGGGGTCTTATGGTAACTGGGGGGAGAATAGGAAAGGCTCTTAAATTGGATAGGGTTGTTATCTGGGTTTCTTCTCAGGGAATGGGTACTAAACATGGCCACTTTATGATGTGAGAATGAACCACATAAGATCATACCTGAGGATAGAAGGAAGGCATTTTGCTCCATCTAAGAGGACAACTTTTAAGCAAATCAGAATCTGCAAGAACAAAAAACCCAGAAAAAACCACATAAGATCATACCTGAGGATAGAAGGAAGGCATTTTGCTCCATCTAAGAGGACAACTTTTAAGCAAATCAGAATCAGCAAGAACAAAAAACCCAGAAAAAAAATGTAGTCAAGTGTAACCTCACTATTGAACACAAAATAGTAAAAATACCGCACTCACTACCGATTGTTTCACATGGTATCAAAACTCGAGATCTTATACTATAAGCAAATAAGCGTTTTTAGTTACTAGTGTACATTCAACACCAACCAAACAATTAAAATGTTATGTACATACAATCCACTAAGAAAAATTCATATATTTATGTAGCCTTATATACATACATTCATAATGGCAAAGATCATATTCTGTATACATGACTGTGCCAACCTAGATAATTGGCAGTCTCAACACGAACTAAGAAGCGGGGGCCAAATAAGCACTGTTTCCTAATCTCTTCTAGAGAGCCTGCTAACCCCATTTTCCAACCTAGGGTTTATTCTCCTGTTTCCACACTCTGCTCATGGATTGTTCACTGTGCCTATTGATTAAGCTGAATTTCCAACATCCAATTTGACAGTGGAAATCACTTGAATCTTGAATATCATTAGTCCATCCCCCAACCTTGCGAAAACTACGGAAGTACATAACTTTTTACTTAACACTGCATGTAATGACATAATCCACTATCTCTAATAACTTGTTGGCCCACACCACTCGCCCAAAATGATTAGTCCAATTATTAGTATTAGGGTCCGTGATCGTCTCTTCTCAATTATAATCTATTTTCTCAGGCGTCGCATGGTGGACCCAAGCTTTACAATTCTGGCACACTATTAGAAGTTAGAACACGATCAAATCTCAATTAAAGTGTATCAGCTCCCACATTTTGAAGAATGTATCTTTCTTACAAGTAATTATGCAACAATATGCTACACTCAGCATCCCCTTTTCTGAACCAATAACATGGTGTTCCCAGAATCCAATTATATACTCTAACCAAGAAAATGTTTAAGGCCCTTGTCCTACTACCAATAATCACCACAAGAGCAAGATCCATCCTTAAAATGGTGGAACCTCCTCACATCCCGAAGAGCTATCTCCCGCCCGACTAGCCTCGAAATGAACTTGGCGGCCTCGTGGCAATCATTGCACACTCTAAGGTTCTTCGCAACTCTAATGGTTGAGCCGGGAGGGGTATTCAAAATCCCAAATGCTATAGCTAACTTCTCACTATGGCCGCGAAGAAGCACTTCCTTCTCATCCTCCTCGACATCGTGAAGCACGCACGAAGTGTCAGGCTTATAACCTTCTTTCCTCATCTCGTCCCATAGTGTCTCGAGGTATGAATGAAGCTGCGGGCTTTGTGGGTGAACTGAATCCGCCGCCATGAACCGATGGACCTCGTCCCCTACCTCAATCCAACTACAACCCGGTTCTTTCGTCACTCCCATCAGTTTCATCTTATTTCTTACCTCCATTGCCTCTTTCCATAGGCCCGCCGCTGAGTAGATGTTAGATAGAAGAACATAGTGGCTAGCCTCATCAGGCTCTAGCTCAAATAAATGGTTAGCCGCGATAGACCCTAGTCTAACATTTCGGTGTATTCTACAAGCACCTAGTAAGCTACTCCAGGCCCCGGCTTGGTGCAGGCCTGTGCCCATTTCGTTTATGAGGCGGTATGCCTCATCCAATTGCCCGGCTCGACCTAGTAGATCAACGACACAGGCATAGTGGTCCGGCGTCCGCTCAACGCCGTGCTTTTCCTCCATCTCATGGAACAGCTCCAACCCCCGGCCAACCATTCCTGCATGGCTACAAGACGCTAGGGCGGCAATGAATGTAACGTCGCTCGGTTTGGCTTCACCTCTTACAAGCATTTCATCGAACAGCTCAAGTGCCTCTTCTCCATGGCCGTGCATCCCATAGGCCATAATAAGCACATTCCAAGTGACGATGTTCCGCCTAGGTAGTCTATCAAATACCGCCCTTGATAAACCTAAGCTGCCGCACTTTGCATACATGTCCACTAAAGCGCTCCCTACTGCGACATCCGAATTGAGCAAGTGCCTTACAGCATATCCATGGATCTCTTTCCCCTTCGCAAGTGCCGCTAGAGACCCACAAGCAGGAAGAAGAGTCATGAGGGTAATATTATTAGGTTTGTAATACTTGCACCCGCCATCCTCTTCATTGCCTTCATCACCTCTTTGCATCTCGCTAACCAAACAGAAAGCCTCACTAAACCGGCCGCAGATAACGTACCCAGTGATAACGGTGTTCCAAGATACAATGTCTCTGCTCAGCATTTCATCGAATATCCTTTGAGCAACCTCCATTTTCCCAACCCTCGAGTACATATCCATGAGCGCATTTTGCACAAACTTATTCTTTTCCATTCCTCTCTTGACAACATATCCATGCATATCTTCTTTCCGCACGAATGCCTCAGACCGCACGCAAGCTGGGAGAACACTCGCCATCGTAGTCTCGTTCGGACTCAAATCCGTATCCACCAACATTTCCACAAACAGTTTCAATGCATCTTCGTCCACACCATTTTGAGCATACCCCGAAATCATAGCATTCCATAAGCCAAGCCTACACTCCGAGACCCAGTCGAAAACTAGTCGGCCCTTGTTGACTAGCCCAAAATTACAATACAAGTCGACCAACGCGCTTGCGACAAAAGAGTTGTCACAAAGATCATCACTCTTCAATGCACATGCATGGATTTCCTTCCCAGTGTGCAACATCTCCGAATGCGAGCACGCAGGGAGGGCGCTCGACAGCGTGACACCGTCGGGCTTTACTCCGGCGCGCACCATTTGATAAAGGACGGCGAGTGCTTCGATAAACCGATAGTTCTGCACAAGAGAGCTGATCATGGTATTCCACGTTACGACGTCACGGTTGTCAAACCGATCAAAGATTGAGACGGAGTCGGAGATCCTCCCCAATTTGGCGTACATGGCGATTACAGCATTGTAGGGGAATCTCTTCCCCTCATGAAAGAACCCATTACGCAAAGCGTACGCATGAGTCTCCTTTCCGAGCCGGAGCCCGTAGGGATTGCTAAGGTTGGAGCACGCGAGGAAGATACTAACGAGAGTGAACGAGCTCGGCAAGGCTCGCTCCGATACCATACTCCGAAAGGCCTCTAGGGCGAGGCCCCAGTGCTCGAACGCGCACAGCGCGGCGATCGCCGAGTTCCACGAGACCTGGTCCCTGAGGGGCATTGCGTCGAACACCTTGAGGGCGCCGTCCAAGTCGCCGCATCGCGCGTACATGGTGATGAGGGTGTTGGCCACGGCGGGGAAAGGGGACACGGAGGGGGAGAGGTAGCCGAGCTTGGCGGCGGTGGCGTGGATTTGGCGCCCTGATGCGGCGTCGCGGAGCGACGCCGCCGCGGAGGCGGCTGCGGGGAGGGAGAAGTGGTCGGGGACGACGCCGGAGGCGGCCATGGCGGAGAAGGCGGAGAGGGATGCGTGGGGGGCGCCGGAGCGAGCGTGGCGGCGTAGGGTTTGGAGCCATGAGGAAGGGGAAGGGGTGGCGGTGTTGGTGGAGTTAGGGTTAGGGTTAGGGTTTTGGGGGAGGTCGAGGAGGATGAGGAGCGGCGGGGACGAAGACGCCATGCGCGCGCGACGTTGCGTTGGGGGAGGAGGAGGAGATGATAAAGGACACGTGTCAATATTTGAGAGCGTTAATGGGTCGACGATGAGAGTAGTAGTATCTTGGGCCCATTTCCGGCCATGTAAGATTCAGCCCAATGGGCTTCAAATCGGACCACAGATCAAATCAAATCACCATTTTTTCATATAGAGGGAAAAAAAAAAAAAAAAAAAAAAAAAAAAGGAAAAAAAAGAAAAAAAAAAAAAAGGAGGTACATAAATTCTATAACATGTATTTTTGGATCCTACATTCAAGTCTAATAATATACACACACAGCACACAAAATAGGAAAGGAAAATAGTTAGCTAAAAAAAATTACAAGTAAAAAATATTTAAGGCATAATGAACAACTTCTTAAGTTGTTTTAATATTAGACTGCAGCAGAATGGTTTTGGGATAAGCTCTTCAACTTTGGAACCTTGAAGCTGGAAGAAAACAACATTGGGCTGACGAGCGGCGAGCTCGCCTTTCCGTGTAGCCGCCCTGAACATCGTCGGAGTCCCTAAATTTTAAAAAATAATAACAATTTCAAATGCTTCCAAGTTGAAGTAAAAATGAACAAAAAGTGATAAGAGAGAGAGTGCAGGTCATATGATTTTCTACACATGATTAAAAATATGTAATGCAGGGAGATTAATGTGAATTATAATATAAAGCTGCAGATTTTCAAGGGAAGCAGTGTAGGATCTTACTCGTAAAGTTAGAATTTAGGTAATGAAGCAACGCATCACAATTACAGTTTCGGGAGCTAATTTGGAAGTCAGGAAGAGTAGATTTTCGTTAACAAAAGCTAGAAAATTCTTATTCGACCGTTCAAGAGTGCGGAGAGAATTAAGGTTTTGCTAGACCTTCAGGGGGCCAAACCTATCATTTGACTTTTCTATGTATATTTGCACTAATATGCGTAAGTGCTCGATCCAAAATGAGGGATTGCTACATAAATCACTTTCAGTGGTTCTAATATTAGTCAGGATCCAAAAGAGTGTGGCGACAGCATAATGAGATAATACTTGAATTTTTCGTAAGTCCTGAAATATAACTAAAAAGAAGTGAACAATGTGGGTGCAAACCAGAAGATAGCTAAGCCTGCATTGTTGGATAAGTTTAGCTGACAGGATGATCAGGCCTGAAAAGAAGTTCTTGGTGAATCAAAAAGAAACAAAATCACAACACATGATATCTCTGGTTTGGAAGAACATAACAGGTTCACTTAATATTTTTTAATGGCATATTAAATACTACTGGAGGAGAAACAAAACCACAAGAAAAGATGGCGAGGCTTCCAAATATCAGACTTAGTTGATGATGTTAAGTAATACTTACATCAACTGAAGAAGAGGCCCGTGATCCAGAAGACTCCCCACGAACGAATTTACGCTTCCGAGTTATGTCGCCTTTCGCACTTCTCAAAATTCTTTTACCAATATCCCCTCTTGACGGATTCATGGACGGTGTACGTGATTCATTTCTCGTTTTCCTCCCAGACCCCAAATCATTTGAAAATCTCGACCTGCGACTGGTTCCTTTGACCAAATCGATCTCAATCATAGCAAGGTCATTTTTTAGCTTCCTAATGGTTTCATCCTTCACGTTAGCCAATGATTGCAGCTCCTTCATATCACGCTTAAGAACCTCTGTCTTCTCTTCAGCCAATTCAACTTCTCTGGAGTGCTTTCTCAGATCTGACTCAAGTCTAGCCTTTTCTTCTTCTAATTTAGCAATAATATCATCCTTTTCATTAGCCGATGCCCGCAACTGTGTTAAATTATGCTGGAGCTTCTCAGCGGCTTCATTGGCCTGCTCGGCTACTAATCTCTTGCTCCTGAGGAGACTAGTATAGTCACTATCCATTTTCTTGAACTGGTTCCATACAAAGTCCTTTTCTGCTAACAATGCAGAAACCTCAACGTCCTTTCTCGAGCTAAGGGTCTTGTAAGCTTGCTTTAGTTTTCGGATTTCGCCTCTTAGAGCTTGGGTGCTTTGATCAGGTCCCGAGAAATCAAGTTCTTTATCAGCTTCTGCTTCTGCGTGCTTCAGATTCTCCTATAGGACGAAAGGAATAATGTCGAGAGAAAGACACATTGAAGTAATCTAACAAGTATTCAAAAATTCAAAGTCTTGAGTACCTTAAGGTCGGAGATCTCAGCAGTCAAGACCTCCACACAAGTCTGGTAATCCTCCAAATCACTCTCAGCAAGTTCTGATTTTTTGTTAAAATAAATAAGATTAGTAATTAAGAATGACAGTAAGAATGTCTTGATCGATTCTAATAACTGAAATTCAGAAGTTAGACCATGCTATCAAGAACCCGAACAAAAACTACCATATTTTTATCATTAAAGCCATGAACTTCGACCACTTAGCCCTCCAAAAAGTACATTTTTATGGAACAAAAATCAGAATTCTTGCTCAAAAAAAATGAAAATCAATACTAAAAGAACCAACACCATGCTAAACTTGTCGAATGTAACTAGTACTAAACAACATTAAGAAACTCGTCTAGATCGCTCTCTGATTGAGGTAAATTAAATGGAGAAACTTAGTTAAAAAATAATAGCATAAAGACTAATTTCGATCAATTCTATTCAGTGATCGAGCTCTGATTGAGGTAAATCAAATGGAGAAACCTAGTGATAAATAATAGCATAAAGACTAATCTAGATCAATTCTAGTCAGTGAAATTCAGATGTTAGACCATGCTACCAGGAACCCTAGTATAGAAGTCTACATATCTTTATCATTGAAGCCATAATGTTTCACTATAAATAAAAGCAGAAGAACATTAAATTATATAGAGAAGTTTTGTAATTAAGAATCACATTAAAATTAGTGTCGATCGATTCTAATAACTGAAATTTAGAAGCTACAATGCGCTACCAAGAACTCAAACAGAAGTTTACACATCTTTATCATTGAATCCATACAAGGTTTCGCAACTCAACCGTGCAAAAATTGCATTTTATTGGAACAAAAGGCAGAGACTCTTCGCTCAAAACGATAGAGATTAATATAATTAAAACAAAGAGCTTAATAAGAAAGGTAATTCGCGAGATGGAAATCGAACCAGATTGCTTCTTGAAGCACAGAGCCTCTCTTTGCTTCAGGCCGACTAAAAGCTCCAACTTTGCCTCTTGGAACCGGCGCCCCTTCGCCTCCTCCACCTTCATCTGCGACCAGAAACCAACCGAATCAAAACAAATCCCCCCCAAAAAGAACGATCTTTGAACCGAAAATTCCAATAAAAGAGATCCGAAAAGGGACCTAGGGTTAGGGTTAGGGTTAGGGTTTCGATCGGCGCCCCACCTGTGCGAAGCGGGATTCGAGGAGGCGGATGCGGGACGACCACCGATCGCTCTGGGCGTGGACGTAGCGCTCCAGGAACTCGCGGTCGCTGACTAGGGTTTCGATCTGAGACTGCTGAGATCGCAGCATCTCCACCAAAGCCCTAAAGATGCGTTGCCATTGACGACGATCGGAGGAAGGGGACGAGCTCTTGGAGCTTCCACCCATCTACTGCAATTCCCCACGAAGACGAGCGCGGAGATCGCAATGGGATTCCGAATCGAAAACGAGAACGAGAACGCGAACGCGAAGGCGAGAGAGAGAGAGAGAGAGAGAGAGAGAGAGAGACAGAGAGAGAGAGAAAGGGACGACGGGGAAAGGGAGGAGGAAAAAGTGACCGTTGAGCAATTTAAATTAGATTGAAGGGGGGTTTAAACTTTTTAGTTTGTAGCGTTGGCGGAGGGGGAGCGCTCTTCAAATATGTTTTGTTCTTGGTTATTGTAGAGCTTATTGATCGTTTGATTCTCTTTGGACGGTGGTGATGTATCAGGTTGCGTGCGACTCGTTCGATGCTTATATTTGGTTGCATGTAGTTGTAAATACAAATTTAAATTTTGTATTTGATTTGATATATTTGTATATATCTGCTGCTGTTATTTTAATAATATAAAGATAATTATTTTTTTTTATGACGATATTAATATTTTGTGGTGCAAAATTTATATACTATGTAAAAATGAGTGAGCCAAAATCATACCTGAGTTATAATTTCGTAAATTATTATCGATCAAGAATTGAGAGAATGTCACAGATCTTGCAAATTGGCGCAAACAATAAATATTTTATTAATAATAAAAAAAATAAATTATAATTAAAAACACACAACTTGATTTGATCGGACATAATTATCGTGACAAAATGAATACTAAATTATTCTTGCTTACAGCAAAATCAGTTTACTTAATGCATCTCAATCAAACACTCCGTCCATATCATTGATAATGTTCTGTGGAACCCTCAAATTCTTCATCCATACACTATACTGTATTTTTAAGTAGGGTTAATTGCATACGGCTCTCTGTAAACATATCGAATAACAAATATATTCCTACGAAATTTAACTTTTCATATTTATCCCTTCAAAAGTCCAACGTTATTCATATATATCCCCCGATTTATTATCGTTAGTTCACTATTTATTTTTTAATAAATTATATATGAAATAACAATTTTGCCCTTTCAAAAATATTCCTCCAAAAAATAATGCAGAATTATCTGAAAGGGTAAAAAAATAAATTTATCTCACTAACTAATCAAGATTAAGTATTTAACCTATGGTTAACTAAATTTTTTTAACAGAGATAAACGGTAGGAATATATATGAATAACGTTGGACTTTTGAAGGGATAAATGTGAAAAGTTGAACTTTGTAGGAATATATCTGCTATTCGATATGTTTACAGGGAGCCGTATGCAATTAACCCTTTTAAGTATATATATTTTCAAATGGTAAAATCACCACATGAGCCTTTTCCATATGAAAGAATAGGAACCAAATTGTAATTTGCTGAAAACTATGGACTTCTATTCATTATAACCCGCCAACTTGAACCCTACTTCGCTAGTCCCCCCCCCCCCCCTCTCCCCAAAAACCCGCATCCAAACCTCGGCGTTCCCCGTGCCCACACGCTCCTCCTCCTCCTCCTCCTCCTCCTACTCCTCTTCCTCCACCGTGCTCTCGCCATGGACGAGGCCGCGCCCGTGGTGGAGGGGTCCGAGGCGAACCCTAGCGCCTCGCCCCTGAGCCATCCGTCCGATTCCGCCGCCCGACCCACGCCGGAGGAGCTGGTGGCGCGAGCCATCGCCCCCGTGAAGCCCGAGTTCCTCCGCCTCCCGCCCGTCCGGTCCGCCGCCGGCGCCGGAGACAGCGCCGCCGCTTCGGGCGTCGTCAAGGAGAAGAAGTCGCGGCGACAGATGAAGAGAGAGCGCAAGGAGGTTAGCGATTGTCTGATAGTTTGCTAGGGTTTCGTGTTTAGTTGTTAAATTCTAACTGTGATCAACTTTGGAAGCTATTATGAATGATAGATAATTAGATATGGATCACCATGACTGTTGTATTGGTTCTATAAGCACTTAATTTTCTCACCAAGAGTAGAATTATTTGAAAAAATTAGATTTTTGATATATGTGGAGAGAAATGTGAATATTTGTTTGCAAAATAGTTGGTAAATGAGTGTTTCGTCAGATCAAAGATGCATATCCTGCTGCGATTAATATGAGAATGAGGAATGTGTTTAATGCTCTGTTGTAATAACTGTCAAGGCTATTTCTCGGCCGTTTTCTTACTTGATTGATCTTTCGGGAATCATTGTAAAGGAGCTAGTTTTAAGTCCCCTTAAGCTTCCTCAGTTTGATGAGGTCGTCGGTTCAAATCCCAATTTTTTTACTTCTTAGGTTTCTTCTCCTGCAGTGTGAGTGTCATAGTTCATCCGATCTCCACCGTAGTTTTGAGTAGGGGTGTTTACACTATTTATGGGCTTTTTTCCTACTGGATTATTTTTTTGTGTAAGAACTAATGGAATTAACTAAGAGAGTAGGTCAATATGGCTTTACTATCTACAGATGGAGGTTATTAAAGAAAATATTAGAATTGATATTTAATATGAACACTCTGGAAGTTGCATCTCTCAAGCATACTTTGAGGATGTAACTTTTCGTCCTTTTGACCACGCGACATTCTAGCCATTTATGCCTTTTCACATCATTTTGAGACCCTTGCTGTATATTGCTGTATAGATATGTTTTGATGGGTCGAAGGCATATTCTGTTGAGAATTTTAATTTCTTTAAACGGATTAACAAAGGCGATCGATTAAAATGTACTAAGTTGTACTTGGATAATTATTACATCCAGTTCATATTCTTGGTAGAGTGGTTAGTTCGTGCCTATGTGAGTCATTTGTTGATATTTCATCTGCCACGCTAACATGCGACCAATTTAGAAATTAATATTGATCAGTGTTCTTGGGCTTTAGTTTTGATGTTTTGCTTGTCAGTTTATGTTATTCTTATTCATCTACGTTATTCAGGAACGAAAATCTGCAGTGCATATATGTACTGAAGTAGCAAAAAGCAGAAATGTGGATTCATGCAATTATGGTGATAAATGTCGTTTCAGCCATGACATGAATGCATACTTGGCTCAGGTTTGCTTCCTCTTGTTCTTTCTTTGTTAAGCTTTTCCTTTTTCTACTGTCATCTTCTGTAGTTATTGTATAATTTTACATCTAAATTTGCCAACCTAAGCATGATTCTTATACTTGCAGAAACCAGCTGATCTGGAGGGAACTTGTCCATTCATTAGTGCAGAAGCATCATGTCCTTATGGACTAACTTGCCGATTTTTAAATACGCACAAGGAAAATATCCCTTCAGAATCTCAAAATATTTCTAGGAAGAGCCAGGAGATCAATGGTTTGAGTAAAGACCTTCAGAAGCTTTTGTGGAAGAATAAAGTTGATTTTCCTAAGGCGGATGCTCAACTCAAACTTCTTGGTCTTCTAAAGGTATGTGTGCATTTGGAAGGATTGTCCTACCTAAATTTGTTCTTGAACTAAAAAACTATTTTAATCTCATGGTTCACCTAGCATTTTATATAGCCAAACCCACCAGCTTGCTAAATCACTATATCTTTTCTTCGTTAATCTTGTGAGCTTTCTTCTCTAGCACTTTAATTTTTTCCTTGTGGAACCTAAGTTCTAGTCAATAGGTATGAGTACGTACTTTATTGATTGTAACATATTCACTAAAGGGAGTCGATTCATGTCTTTGTTTTAACTTCATTTCTCTTGTGCTGGGGGCTGGGCTGGCCCTCACAGGCTGTTCAAAGTTTGTCAGTCCTGGTGGGAGGTTAGTTTGGTAAATAAATGTTGTTGTCCAAAATCAGCCTGCATGGCCAAAAATATTGCACAGGCCTTGTCTGAAACAAGGGAGTATTCTAGGTTTTTTCTTCTTTTTTTTTTGTTTTCATTATTTACCGTACTTTGGTTATATATATACTTGTTTGAATTCATTTTGTTTTTCTGTTCTCTTTTGATTTCATTGCCAATTTTATTCTGTAGGGTGATAAAAGCAAGAAGGAAAAGTCAAAAGTTGATAATGTAGAAAACCCACAAGATGATTTTGGCAGATCAAATAATCTTTGTAATGATGATAAAAGTGAGATGCTTTGCAAGGATGATGATGCACCATGCGTTGATGTGTCTAGTGAGCCAAGGCCTTTGAAGAAGACAAAGAGTGAAGTTGCTGAAAATGGTGGAAATGACATTGCTAATGGTTAGACTTTGCTTCCAGAATGCTTCTATTTAAGTATTTAGCAAATGTTGTAAGTGCTTGTTTGATCTAGTGTTTGGAGTCCTTATCTTCTTTGGAAAACATCGGCTTCCAAAAACGAGGCGTTTGACTAACAATAGTTTGCTGCTTTTGCTGTGATGGTAAACTAATGCCAGCTTTCAGATCCTGAAATCTTTAGATACAGTTAGAATTGTCGACTTCTGCCACCGCAAGAAGCCGTAAAGGAATAACGAAAAAAAGTTGTTAGTGATTCTTCAAAGAGCTCTACTGGAAGAGCACTTCTTTGGAGCGCCAGCTGGGCCAGAAAAGCCCTAGACATTTGTTTTGAATGTTGTGTCTCCCATGCTGATAATTCTTTGTCTGACATAAAAAACTGAAATCTGGGCAGGTTCACATTGCACGGAAACAGATCTAACAGACGGTACAGATAACTCTTCACCTAATACACTAAATTCATGCAAAGTCGATCTAAGTCCGAAGGCACATGCACGAGAAAAGAAGCTTATCGATTTTAGAGGGAAGCTGTACCTTGCGCCTCTGACCACTGTCGGGAATCTTCCTTTTAGAAGGATCTGCAAAGTCTTAGGCGCCGACATCACTTGTGGAGAAATGGCGATGTGTACAAATCTTTTACAGGTTTGCTCACTTAGTTTTAATCTTGAAGCTCTGCCTACATACCACAATCAATGTTCCCTGAACACCTCTTTCCTTATCCAACTCACTATAGACAAAAAAATTTCAATTTGTATGTTCGGGTCAGCATGACCATGTAAAATAATTGAGATACCTTTTAAAGCAAGCCTTCCCTGCATGTGTTGGTGGCATTGTGATGGGCGTATTTGCCTCTCTGTTGCTGCATCTAATCTGCCTATGTGTGTAGCTTTGTTCTGGACATTATTTATTGACTCTGGAATTTATGAAATTAAAAGTATTTTTTTTGTCCAGTAAGAGAGGAATTAAATTATTTCGCCCATATACCATTTTGATATCCTGCTCGTCTCTTGGGTTGTAATGGTTTGCCTCTACTTGCTGAGATAGAGTAATTCTTCTCATACATACTGTGCTCTAACTTGTACTCTTTGTTGTTTCTTCTTTTCTATTTACTGTAAAATCTCTTTAGACCAAGTTCGGATATTAATTTACAGAAAAACAAATTTTATTTTGCAATTTTCTTTGGTAAAGGGGCAAGCTTCAGAATGGGCATTGCTGAGGCGGCATTCGTCAGAGGATTTATTTGGAGTACAAATATGTGGGGCTTATCCTGATACCGTGGCACGCACAGTTGAACTCGTGGAAAGTCAATGTTCGGTTGACTTTATTGACATCAATATGGGGTGCCCAATCGATATTATTGTCAATAAGGGAGCTGGATCTTCACTTCTTATGAAACCCATGAGGATGAAGGGAATTATACAAGCAGTCTCCAATATACTTGAGAAGCCTTTAACTGTTAAGGTAGAATGCAACTATGCTCATATTGTCTCATAATTTCCTATGAATTAAAATATTTTCTATCTAAGTATATATTTTTGAAAATCTGAATTTTCATGTATATCCTTTAGAAGAAGCATTTCTTACATATACATACCCTTGTGCTTACAAAAAAATGCCCTTCTTTAGAGTAGTTCTTTATAATACAAACCAATTTCATTTCCTTTTAAGATATAGATATTCGTTGGAACTTGCACTTTCAGAGGAGTATATATTAACATTCAGATTGTACAAGGATACTCGTGCAAAAAGATGATTCTGCCGGGGAATATATATATAAAAGCACCTAAACTGAATTTTCTGCTTATTTCCACCTTTATTTTCTTATTCTAGGTGCGAACTGGTTACTTTGAGGGGAGAAATCGAATTGATTCCCTAGTTTCGGATATTTATGAGTGCGGTGCAAGTGCACTGACCATACACGGCAGATCACGGCAGCAGAGATACAGCAAGCTTGCTGATTGGGATTATATCTACCAGTGCGCACGCAAGGCCCCTAGTAATTTGCATGTTTTAGGAAATGGTGATGTATTTTCATACACCGACTGGAATAAGCATGCTTACGACTGTCCCGAGCTTTCCTCCTGCATGATCGCTCGAGGTGCTTTAATCAAGGTTTGTTTGTATCTTTCCTCTTGCATGCTTACGACTGGGGTTTCGAAAGTGAAGGAAAAATCAATAGAGCACTTTGAAGAAGTCTTACAGCGATTGTTTTAGAATCCTATCAGTCGCATATTACTGGAGCCAGAAGAAAAAGCTTAAAAAAAATCGGAGCTGCTTCTTATGTAATAGCCACTTATTCTTTGCTATGTTTCGAAACTCTCTTTATGCTTTCTAATTGTCACTTCTTTTACTCTGTACAGCCTTGGATATTTACTGAAATAAAGGAACAGAGACACTGGGACATTACATCCGGAGAGAGATTTAACATACTAAAAGATTTTGTACAATTTGGCCTGGAACACTGGGGCTCCGATTCCAAAGGTATCGTCGGTGCATCCACTGCTTTATTTTAACAGTACATTTCATCTAATGTGTGGATTGGTGTATGATGAATATATTCCAAACAAGTTTTCGTTGATATATTTTCTGTGATTTATTATCATCTTATATAATTTTCGAACTTGAAATCTTGCTGCTGGCTCATTCTGAGCAACCTGCTGGCATTATATTTTTTAACTACAAAGTGAATTTTTTGGATATGTTCATTGATGCTTGCTCATGTTATTACTTGCCTATAAAGAGAGAATTTCTGAGGAACTTCTTTGTAAACTCAGGTGTCGAAACGACGCGCCATTTCTTGTTAGAATGGCTAAGCTACGCTCATCGGTATATACCTGCGGGCTTGTTGGATGTCGTCCCGCAACGCTTGAATTGGAGGCCGCCGAGCTTCTATGGTCGCGACGATCTCGAAACCATAATGGCCTCCGACTCAGCTGCCGATTGGGTTAGCATCTATTTTTCTGCAAATTTCATTCTTCTAAGTTGATACTCACCTGCTTTCGTCTATCGAATGCAGATTAGGATATCCGAGATGCTGCTCGGTAAAGTTCCTGATGGCTTCACCTTCGCCCCGAAACACAAATCGAATGCCTACGATCGAGCAGAGAACGGCTGATGATCGAAAACGAGGATTAGTTGTTTGTTGTAACATTCAAAGTCCCTATTTGTTTAACTTCTTTCGCGTCCCTTTTAAATGTAAGAGAAAATTTTGAGATGTTCTTATGGTTGAGTTTGAAGATAAGGACCTGCAATGTGTAATGAAAATGTACAGAGACCCTAAATTTTATTAAATTTGACATTGGACTTTCTAAATTTTGCTGTTAAATTAAAGACTCTTATCTTATTCCAAGGCCAGCATTTGTTGCAAACATAGTTAGTTAATTCGGATTCGGCAAAAATTCGGTACCGATATAATACGGATAAAATTCATATCATAATTTTAAAATTCGTTGAAAAATTCGGCTAAAAAACGAGCTCGTCAATTATTTGGATATGTAATTTATACGGAAATAATACGTTCACTAATTAAAAATTCGGGATCAAAAATTCAGCTATTAAATTTTAAAAAAAATTAAAAAATTTATACTATTTGTATAAACAATTATAATTCTTTAAAATAATTTAATCAATTTATTTAAGAAATAAATAAAATATTCATTTAGAACAAAAAAAAATATAATTTTAAATTATTCCCGATAAATAATTTTAATTCAAATTTTCAATAATTCGTGAATAATTCGCGAATAATTCGTGAATTAACTAACTATGCTTTGAAAAAGAACGAAAATTTCACCCAAAAATTCGTAATTCGTGAACAATTCGCGAATAATACTTTTTGATTCAAAAATTCGTGAATTATTCTGAATTTTTGGAAAAAGTCGGAAACGGCATGTTTAATTCGAATTCTCAATAATTCGCGAATAATTCGCAAATTAACTAACTATGGTCGCAAATAATAAGTAATAGATTTGGAGAACTTGATGCCAATTTAAGAAGTTCTGAGGGGTAATGCGAAAATTTGCGTGTCCGAAGAACCAGCTAATAACAATCGGGTTTGGTCGCACCGGGTCGAGTTCGAGTCCGAAGTTTGGGTCCGAACCCATCACCACCATTTTCCCTTCCCCTTCGCTGGAGCTTCTTCTTCGTCGTCGTCCTCGTCCTCGTCCTCGTCCTCGTCTCCTCGATCCAAAACCTAAAACCCTAAAAATGGGCGCCTCCGAATCCCTCCTCTCCACCAAACCCCAACAACAACAACAACAACAACAACAACAATCCCCTCAGGTCTCTCTTTCTCTCTCTCTCTCTCTCTCTCTCTCTCTCTCTCTCTCTCTCTCTAGAACTCTTTGGAACTCTCTAGAACGCTCTGGAACCCTCTAACTCGTCTTCTTCTTGAAGCTGGTCGATGAGATCACCACGGTGTCGGAGCGGGTCGAGGGAGTCGACCCCATCGTCGAGCGCATCAAAACCCTAAAGATCGTGAGATCTACACTCGAGAGATTCGGCATTTATTCGTTTATTTATCTACTCATTTCTTAGGCTAATTCTTCTTGTGATTGTGTTTCGATCGCAGGCGACGCCGCTGCTCAAATCCCCTCCGCCGTCGGAGAGTAGCTTCGCCGACATATTGCTCAGGAAACCCTCCAACTCCTCTGTGTCAGGTAAACTTTTAGGGCAACAATCAAATAGGAGTCTTTTTGATATAATACATTTTCACATCGGTGTCCCGTGGTTTCGGTTTACTTAGATCTCCAAACGACGATGTTCCTGTTCTAAGGCACCTAAGGATTTGTTCTGTGTCAGATGAATTTTGATCCACATCGGTGTCCCTACGGTTTCGTTTGTATCACTTCAGTGTCCTGTGATCACTGCTCACATTTGAAATAAGAGCTTTTTGTTAAGCTGCTAAGAATTTGGGTTACGATCAGGTTATGATCCGTGCTAGAGGGTTTGGCTCCAAATAATGACCTGAAAATCACAATCCACTTGAAACTCGATCCAAATCATCATCAAAATTTGAATTGAAAACCTCAAAATCCATTAGGAATTGAGTGCACATGCGTTTCGCGTTCTAGTTGTAGCCGAAGTTGAAAAAATTCCTAGGTGATTGAAAACGATGAAATAATAGGATACCACTGTGAAACTGCATTATACTACAGGCCTTTTTGGAAGTTTAGTTTATAGTTCACTTTCTACTCTTTTGTTGTTAATTTCGGCCACCTAAAGATATTAGGTTGTTTCTCTTTATACCTTCGACACATTTCAAGGTTTCCAAAAATTTCAATTTTTTCCCCTTGTGCGAAATCTTGGATTATTCTGTAGGCATGTCATTATTTATTATTGGTGTTTAGCGATGCATCTCTTTATGTTACGAAGTATGTGCATGATTCTTCTTAGTCCTTATCATTTCCTCTTGACATTCGCATATCATCCTAGAAAATTTAACAAGTTGCCATTGTGAAGTTATGCATTACTTTATATTGTTGTTATGCGTTAGTAAAGTAGAAAGTGAAATTTCTAGTGCATTTTACCAGTGTATTATGTGCACCGTAGGAACTACCTCGATTTCTTATTCTATTTGTTGTAGTAAACTCTTAAGTCTGTAAATTGGAACACAATATTTAATTAGGATGATGTCAATCGTGTTACTTGTCATGAGACTAAAAGTTATAATAGCTAGGTCATTCCGTTCATGATTCTCTAAAGCCTCTCCAGTATCTACAGAATATAATATCTTGCTTAGTACAATGCTACTTCCCGAAGAGAGATGTTTACTGTCTTGGTTATTACCTCTTAGGTACGTTGAGTCCAAATGTTCTATTCGAGCTTTTTTCAATGTATCGTGAATGGCAAGAAGAGAAGGCCAAGAAAATAAGCCAAAAGCAGGTATCCTTCTTGCAGCTTGATTTCATATAATAAGGTTGGTGTTGCAAGATGATGTAAAGCATGGGTTGTTTATCTGGTTGGCATGAAACAATTTGAGTACCGAACATGCCAAATCTGTTTAAAGATATGAAATGGACAGAACCATAAAATTATCGTAGTGGAGATCTGAGAAAGCTTTCTTTTTTTGCCTCACAATAATGCTGCTATTGACATTAATGGTCAAAACCACATATTATCTTAAATTAGTTAAGGATGAAACAAAAGCATCCTTAATACAGTGTCTAATATAAAAGGGGCAATTTCCTACGTACCCCTAAAATTTTTTCTGTTTTCAGATTTACCCCTCTTAGAAGGCTAATATTAAAACTACCCTTCTTACGTTCCAACTTCTTTCCAAAATACCCCTGAAGTTAAACTCTGTTAGTGTACTGTTTGGAGCTGCCGTTATCTGTGTGAAATTATCATTTTGCCCTTTCAAATATACCCTTCTACCATAACCAACTTTTCTTATGTACCCTTAAAATTTTTAATAGTTTCCGTATATACCCTGGACAGCTGAAGGAAAATGTTTTAGTAGATAGGGGCAAAATAGGTATTTTCAATAGTTTTTAACTTCGATTATTATTTAACTTTAGTTTAACCCTAGTTAACTTAACAAAGGGAAACGGTAGGGGTATTTTTAATAACGGTGGAACGTATGAAGGGTATATTGGAAAGAAAAAAATAAGAGGGGTAAATCAGATATTTCTTCATATTTCAGGGGTACACAGGCAATTATCCCAATATAAAACTATCAAGCATTTTAACATTATTTAAAGTAGATGGGTTATGGTCCACTAGTTGGCTTTTCCTGCAACTTAAAACCACTAAAACAAGCGTCGGATGTCCTAACAATAAAGATTTTGCAAGTCCAGTTTTTGAACTTTTCCTTCATGATATTCTAAGCAGGAATAGATATACTAGGTGTTCAAAAATTTTCATAATAAAGTCGCACGTTGCTTAAGTTTAAGGAGCCAGACCAAAAGAAGTCATAATTTCCTTTTTTTCCTTTTTTCTTGCTGGTTAAAGTGGCCCTAGTATCATGCTTCATGCCTTTATATTTCTCTGAATGCATGTCACCTTGTTTTGCTCACATTCTTTCTAGATGTTGTGAAGGTGTTGCGTTTGTATTTTATACCTCAATGTAGCATACTCGAACTTTGCTTGAGGATGGTCCTTTGAGGTGATTTTTTTTTTTTTGTCGACGTAATTACAAAATGATTCAGGAGGAGATAGAAAACAAGATAGAAACAGCAGATGCTTTGGCCGTTAAGCTCCGCCAGCGGTTCAATTATTCAGTAGCATCGATGAGATCAACTGCACAGAGTCTATCAGAAGGTTGTGTTTTAATTAACTCCCTCACTAAAACAATGGTAAAATGTATGAGTATTCCCTGAATGATTGCAGTTGGTTCGTACTCTTTGAATTTGGCGAGTTCTGGGGCTACTGGTATATTTTACCCACCACTAGGTATAAAAATGGTGGATGGATTATCTCATCGACAACTTACAATAAATACCGGGCAAAACATAATTGCTATGTAAAAGCCTTGTATTGATGATATATTGCGAAAATTTGCAGTGCATCAATTGCAGGTAGAAGTTGGCGAGCTCAAGGGCAGGCTAACTGAGGTCATAAGCAACTGTGATGCGTTGTGCAAGAGGATCGCTGCAGAAGGGCCAGAAACACTTCGATCTTCGATACAGCCGTTCTCAGCTGGTGGAGCTAGTGTAAAGGCAATTAACCGCTCAGCTCTCGAGCAAAATTAACCCCGATTTTTAATCCCGAAAGTCCCTAGTAATTTTGCAGAAGAGTATAGTCATCGAAAATGTGTAAATAATACACAGGAGCAACTGTATTTGTTTGTTACATAATAAATAAGGAAAATGGATTGTACTTGGTTCAAAAAGCATGTTTACGAGCAACACAAGCAGGGTAGCAGGCTCACTTCCCTGTTTTCAGTTTGTTCCTTCAATGTGACTAGAACTGATTGGTCCATGTTCACCCTGCTTTTTAAGTATGAAGACCCCTTTCGTTCCCTGCTCATCGTATCTTGCGCATGATACATTCATACAGAGATAATTTTATGAAAATATCCAATCCAAGCACCAAAGACATGATAATAAGGCTTTATAGTAAAACATTTCGCAAGCACCGAGACATACTTATCAGAATAACAACAAGAGAAGTTAACTTCCAAGCACCAATACTATTACTGGAAAAGAAAGAGAAAAAAAACAGCACACAAATATCAACTCAAAAGTATCAATCATCCTTTGCAAGAGTTTTATTTGGTCTTTGCTGTAAGGCTGGTTGAATAGTATGCCACAGAACCATAAATGCAGGCTTGAATCATAGAGTCATTGGTTCATTAAGCAATGGTAAGTGGCTGGCTAGTTCATCATCATTGGGGTGCGGCGAGAAGCGGTCAACCAGTTCGCAGGATGATGTGGACCCCGCTGTCGGTGTAGACAATATCGCTGATCTCACCCACCTTGAGAGCAAAAGCAGCTTCTTCGAAGGGCTTCTGCATCTGTCCCCTCCCGAATCGACCTGCGAAAGTTCCACAAACAACATTTAGATCACAACATTATACTGAAAAGACATGGAAGTTATACAGAAATATAATCATCCCTACTACATAAAGTAAAACTCTAAGGTTGCTCAATATATTCAGCTGAGCATAAGAGTAATTTTATTTTATCCGTAGTGCAGATACAACAGATAATTCAAACTATCAATAAAGAAGTGAATGAGCAAACTACAGATTGAAGTTGATTCACTGCATTACCAAATTTCCGTAGATCAAAAGACAAACATAATGAATGCTATGCCGTGATTTAGATCCATATAATAACATGGTGTACTAAATGGTATGGAGGTGATACTAAATTGGCACAAGAATTCAGCAATTTTTGTCAATAGGTATGATAGTGTGAATTTCTTGATTACCAAGGAGTTAGTCCAATTGCCCGCAATTGGATGATGATTATTTTCCTTTACAAAGCAATCTAAAATTTTTTGCGGCCTCTTCCTTTCACTGTCTCTTAAATAGTGCCAGGACAGATTCATTTCAAGGTGAAATTTTAAATTTTATACACACATCAACTACTACTAACCAGAAAACGCTAGCAGATGAGATAGAATATTGAAATTTTACAAACGATTTAAAAAGCCTGTTAAAAGTCGAAAGTTGAATTTGCTGGTTATAAAAAGGTGTACAGCTGTTGCCAGAATTTTGCTTAGATATATTCTCGTCAAAAAGTGACAGTTAGAAGAAGAAGAAGTTCCACAACCATTAAATGTACCATCAAAATATGGTTTTTTTGGTCCGACTTTAGAAAATAACTATGGTTTAACTCAGGTATCATTTCATGATTCAGAATTGCTAGACTCCATATACAAGTCCCACAACCACTGAATGCACCATCGATATATTGTTTTTGTCCAACTTTAGAAAATAACTATAGTTTGAGTCAGATATCATTTCATGATCCAGAAACACTAGACTCCATATACATGCTCATTGCAGATGATCAACTCCATGAACAAAAAACAAGTGCCGCGATACAGTAACCATTCTCTCCCCTAAACAAAGAGAGGCAAGCTCAAAAGAACACTCAAATGCCAATTTTTTTGCACTGATATATGTTAGATGAAATATGTGGTGAATATTAACAGAGACAAAACATGTAATGTAAGAGTGGTATTATCATCAGAAAGTTGATAGGCTTCAATACCAGCATTTAGCAAACATATGTAAGACTGCATTGTCCTCCGAAAGAGATACTTGAAGAGTAGCCAAATGACAGTTTTTCTACTTGGAAGAAGCAAGAGATTATTTCTGGGGTAATTATCAGTGTGGCTGGATGTCAAATTTGATATAAGCATTTATACACACACACCGTGTCTAATGAAGCACACAACTATGTCTCACATATAAAAGTTAACAAAGTTAATACTTCAAAAGAGAACGTGTCATTAGTGTAATCAATATTACAACCTCAAGCACCTTTCTTTAGATTCTATATTGCTTCTCAATCTTAATTCTTTAATTGCAACACTACATCAATGACAAAATTTCGCAATGATGTTTCACTCCTTTACTGTAAGAAAAAAGATAATTTGTATTCAACCGCAATATGAACACAACAATTCATATGTTCTACATCATTTCCTTTCGTGCTCCGGACATATGGAAAATCCAAAAAAAAAAACTAATAGCTCAACACAGTCCAACTCGCTATTTATATGTTTTACATCACTCCCTTTTATGATCCAGAAGTGTGGAAACTACAAAAAACTAATAGATCAACACGTTCCAACTCAAGTTACCATTTATCTCAAAGTGTCAAGGATCTCTAGCACAATCAATCCACATAGAACTCCCACTAAAATAACTTATACATCTTCAAGCCACTCTTCTAATGGGTTTCAGTTATATTCCCTCCAATCCATTCCATCATTAACCTCCCTACACACTTTATAAAGCATCTTTTTAAAACGGCCACACTATAAACTAATAAAGAAACTTCCTTACATTATACTAGTGAGCAACCTACTTATTCTCATAGAAAAAATCCTTTGTTTATTCAATACTAGTGAACAACCAAGTTATTCTCACAGAGAAATACTAACACCAAATCTTCCAATCACAAAGCAAGAACTCACTAAAAAGCCCTTAACCCTACCGACCGATAGGAGATGGGAGGAACAGAGAGGAACTAAATCAGAATATGGCACAATCTTACTATTCTCAATTGTAGAGTATGGTACATCACACAGCAACTTATTCCGTATGATTGAACTGGTTTCCTTATTCTTATGTTAGGCCAACCACAAGCCAATCTCATTTAAAAGAAAACCCTGAACTCGCTCGTCTGTTTCCAAGTTCCAATCAAGAAGTGAAAATACTCTCATCAGAAAATCCTAACCCTAACCCCAACCATAGAGAAGCAAAAGAGTGGCTAGTACCGAAAAGGCGCAAATCAGTGCTTACGATTCAACCGATTTCCCGATTCCTATTGCAATAAGATCAATCAAAATTAAACATTCCCATTTTCGGCCAATCACAAGATTATTCACATCAAGTAAACCCATGAAACAACATGAAACCAAACCAGCGCCAAAAAACCCATAACCCTTCATGAAGCAAACACAATTCTCATCATGAAACATTGAAACCCCAAACTCCAACCCTAACCCTAATCCCTAATCCCAGAAGAACAGTGATTCAACTGGTGTTTTCCCTTATTGTTAACATAAAGAGGTTGATCAATCATGAAGCAAGCACAACTCTCACTAAGAAACCCAACCCTAACCCTAATCCCAGAAGAACAGTGATTCAACTGGTGTTTTCCCTTATGGTTAACATAAAGAGGTTGATCAAAATTTGAGCTTTTCTATGTTTGGTCAACCCTAGCCACCCAAACCTCTTCCAAACACAATCAGCAAGCAAACACAACCCTCATCAAGCGACCCTAACCCTAACCCTAACCCTAGGTCCCAAACCCTAGAGGAACGAGAGGGGCGGGAGGGGTGTACCGAGGTCGCCGCCGCGCTTGGCGGAGGAGCAGTCGGAGTGGGAGGCGGCGACGTCGGCGAACCGGGCGCGGCCTTCGAGGATGTCGGCGCGCAGGGCTCGGAGGCGCGCTGCGGCGGCGTCGCGGGTGGTGGCGGCGATGGCCCGGCCCTCCGGGTCCCGCCACGACGCCCTCCGCCGCGACCCCTCGTGCTTTATCAGGATGTGCGACGCGCGCACCTCCTCCTCCCCCCCTCCCCTCCTCGCCCCCGAAGACGCCATGGCCGAGCTCTCCCTCTCTCTCTCTCTCTCTCTCTCTCTCTCTCTCCCACTCCTCTCTTCTCTCTCTCTCTCTCTCTGTCTCTCTCTCTCTCTCTCTCTCTCTCTCGAATTCTCTAGAGAAAACAGGCTCTCTAAGTGGAGAAAAAAGAAAAAGGAAAAAAAAAAAAAGGAAAAAAAAATTCCTTTTTTTTTTTCTTTTTTTTTGGGGGGGGGGGGGTGGGGGGGGGGGGATATTCATGTGATACATTTCTAGATATTCATGTGATTTTTTTATTTTTTTTATTTTTTTAATGATCTTAAAAATTATAAAATTAAAATAAAATATATTTTTTTATTATACTTACTTGTTTAATTATATGTTGCCCAATTTTCTTTACAATACCAACCAATATATTATTCATGTCATTCACTATTTTGTGCATACATAATTAAATTTTGCATAATAAACTACTACTTATTTTTATATTTGTATATTTTAATAAGTACTTGATAAATTCCAACATTTCAACAATAAGTAAATTCAGAAATATATAAGTTTGGGCTTCTTAATTATACTTTTTCAGCAAATCCATAATATTCTTTTAAGTACTTTGTTATTTTTCAATACTCAAACATTTGGTTATTAATACAAACACTATTTTCTATAATACAATTAATATATATTATAGAGAAATTGATACAAACAACTATTTCTTTAGACGTTGAGATTTGTGAAAGCTATTTAATATAATAAATTAAATATTTCAAAATTCATCCATATATATGGCATATCAATAGCATTCCAGCTCAACTCATATATATATATATATATATATATATATATATATATATATTATATATATATATATAGATATATATATATATATATATATGCTTTTAAATTGTAAAATTATAGTTCCCAATTAGTCCTTTTTTTTAAAAAAAAAATAGCCAAAATGCTCCCCGCAACACACTCTAATCACACACACAAAAGAGGAGTAATAAGTATCTATGTATCATTATTTTATCTATATAATCCAAGGACCAAAGAATTTTATTCATAAAAATATAATAGCCGAATCCTATATAGCGTAGGGTTACTATACTCTTATGAATATAAACTACTTTATACTCATAACTTTTTCGTCCTTGGATGAAGAAATATGCGGTTAGAATGATAGTGGTTCCCTTAAGATTTATTAGATTATTGGTGAAATAATATAAATCTTAGGAACTACTATGATTCTAACCGCATATACCTTTATCCAAGAAATAAAAATTTATGAATACGAAAAAATTTTACTGATAAGATATATATATATATATATATATATATATATATATATATTATATATATATATATATAAATATTTTTAATGAGTCAACTTTATTAAGTAGTAAGTAGGACTTTTAAAATTGATGTTTTGTGGCCATATGTACAATTAAAGCTGGTTTATTCACAACTCCTCTTTAAATGTGGTAAGAGTTAAAAAAAAAAAGAAAAAAAAAGAAAAAAAAAAAAATAGAGAGAGGATTAAAGGCAAATGCATGCATGGTCTATGGCGGTTGTGGTGGACTATGTCTAGGCAATAATATTCTTGTTTAGGTTCCCTCTCTCTCTCTCTCTCTCTCTCTCTCTCTCTATTGGATTGGATCTTGACTATTTACCCAACAAAGTAGCACTTTTTTTCTCACCAAATTAACAGAATACAAGTGAAGTAGAAGCCAAGTAAGGAAGCACCACATTTTATCTTTATTATTACTACTATCCCCTTAACACAAATCCAACCTCCCCTCTCCCTCTCTCTCCCCTCCCCCTCTACCTATCTCTCCATATATATTTTTTGTACTACACATATCTCTCTCTCTCTCTTTCCCTATATATATATATATATATATATATATTTATATATTTATATACAAAAGTAGATACTCTCATTAGTGGTAATTGTTCTAGGAGTGTGAAAATTAAAGTGCTAGCATGGAAAGCCATGAAGAGAATGGTGTCAATATCATTTTTAAGAGAGTCGAGATCGACACGAGCACGCCATTCCGATCGGTGAAGGAGGCGGTGGTGCTCTTCGGAGAACGAGTTTTAGCCGGAGAGGTCTACGCGAATCGGCTTCATGAGGCATGCGAATTAATCTTTTCCTTCTAAATGCTTCTTCTATTAGTGCAATATATATATATATATATATATATGTGTACAATATATGCCTTTAATAATCTTTTGAGGAACTTATATATATAGTTGGTTTTTTGTGAAAAATCATTAGCAACAATTCATTTAGTTGTATATCATCACTAGTTGTTTTCTTACTTAATTTCTTTTTCCCTTCTTGGTGCAATTAATTTAAAACCAAAATTTGTTCCTTGTATTCTTGAATCCAATATATATGTTGGATTTTCTTATGCAAATTACTTATTTGTTATCTATTACTTTTTATCAATCTATGATGACCCTTGATATATTCTCTCAAAAAGAAAATGATCGATCCTTTGATATATAAACTAATTATCTAGTCTTATAACATACATATATATGGAATAAATAGCCAAAAATGTTTTGGGTCTTTATTGTTTTCCCTCGAATAGATTCGAAATGAATCAAACAAGAACAAGCAAGACGCCTCCCGCGTCGAGTCGATCGTGGCGGAGTTAGAGGAAGCGCAAAACGACCTAGAGAAGGAGCGCGAGGAGAACCTACGGATGGCGGATTGCGTCATTAAACTTCAACAAGAGCTTGAGCAAACCAAGATGGAGCTTGAACAACTCCAAAAAAGACAGTATTCCTCTAAGAAAGCCATAGAAGTTGAGATTGAGGACCTGAAGTTCGTCGAGAACGCCATGTCGTACGAGATCGACATAGAGAAACAGCCAGAAATTAGCCAAGAAATAGAGTTCCAAAAGAAGAGGTATGTTAGTTTCGCCGACCCTCCTTCACTTTCTCGAGTACTAAGCGTCGATAATGGGGTTCTAGAAAGGCAATTTCCTATGGAGAAGGAGAGCACATCAAGCAAGAAGAAGAAGAAGGCATTGGTTCCTTTCATTAGAGCATTATTCATCAAGAAAAAGGTCCCTCCATATAAAGCTTGAAGATCATGATTATGATATATCATATTTTGAACATAAAAAAGAATATCATGGAGAATATATATTTTTTTTATAGTTGTTTTTACTTAGTCTTCATATGTTTTGTCGATTTAAACTCTTTAAAGCGGCGAATTTCCGATCATCTTGCTATTCGTATTGCATACATGTAATCACTTCCATATGATAACAAAATTCTATATACAAAATAAGGATCCAATTTTCATTCATTTCTCTCTTCATTCTCCTGTGAGAATTAAGTTGCTATATACTTTGTTCATTTGTAGCACTAATGGCATCTTTCTTTTCATCCTTTATTTACACATTTAGGATACTCATCCTAATAACCAAGCACACAAATTAACAAGCATATATTATTATTATTTCTATACATGCAAATTAGAGAAAGAAAGAGAAAAAGAGAAAGAGTGTGATCGAGTGAGGGAGACTAAGAAAGAGATATATATATATATAACACTACATGGTCATGAAAATTTAGACAAAATCTTCAAAACCAGGGCCACTTAATCTTGTACCCTTGGAGGACTTGTTGATGAACTCGATGCAATCTGCGATGGCCTCGTCGTTGTGCGCGTGCACCGACGAACTGCACGATCTCTTCGGTACCTCCGGCGCGAATTCTTCGGCCCCAATCTTAAGAGAATTAACTGCTTGTGATCTTGGAGGAAGAGAGAAGAAGCCAAGTAGTATCTTCCTAAAGCCATTCATAAGCTGCTTTAGTGGCCACATACTCACCTTGGGTGCTACTCCACCACCCCTTCTATTCTTGTGATCTTTGTGGGTTGCTTTCATCTTAAAGCTCTTTACTTGTAGCCTAGACATTCTAAAAGGAATTAGGAACTTATTCTCTTCCCTCTCTTATAGCTGTGAAAGATGCATTGCATTTGTTGCATATATAGGGGGGGGTTCATATATTAAGTGAGAGATAAAACTATGTAATTAGTATTATCAAAGCCCCACCTACTTTTTTGAGTGGGGGAAAAGCTTAATTAGGGGCAAAGCTCATGTGCCCTAATCATGGTTGATGCCCTACCTTGTGCTTTGTAAATAATTAAATTAGGATAGGGGGAATGTATGGGCTTCTGAATTTGGTGGTGATCACCCCACACAATTCCTATTTCTTATAATTGTTGAGTGTGAATCTATGAAACAATATTTAATTTATCACCTTTTTAATTTTCAAAGAATAAAAATATTTTATATGGTATTAGAGTGGCCAGTTCAGAATTTTTCCTTCTTATTTCCCAATAACTCTTATTCAAGAGGAATGTCGAATAAATTCATAAGAGCAATGCTACATGTACACTCCAAAGGGGGTGTACATCCTACACCCGCCCATCTAAAGGTGAAGAGGTCACTTCAAATTAATGATTGTAAAATTTTATCTTATATATGTATAATGTACATGATTTTCTTATAAAGTATTAATTTTCTAGCCACTTAAGCATTTGAAAGTATGGATTAAAATATCGACAAATAAAAAATCGATACGTATATATTGATGTTTATATCGATAAAAGAAATAATAAATAAATAAATAAATAAATATTTGGCACTTTAAAGTATAATAAAATTAAAAATAATAATAAAATTTATTATTTAATAAATTAATTTGATGAAATAGAGGATTGATGTGAAGACTGAAAAATTTATAATTCGCTATATTGTAGAAATGCATGGGACCCTTTCTCCAAATTTGGTCTAAAAAGCGGCCATATATTGAAATTTTCATTATGAACTTAATTAAATATAAGCATACATGTAGCATGCATAATCATGACTAGCCTTTTGGTGGAATTAGAGAAATATAGAATTTGTGTCGACCTTCTTTGCTTTCGGCATAGCTTTTTAGAGAGAGAGGAAATTTATAAGCTGATCATGAGAGGCACAATTAATAGAGCAATTCATCCCCATTCATATATAATTAAGCATATTTGGTGACTTATAAATGTTAATTCAATTAACTTAACTAACTTAGAGATATGTATTTATTACACTCAAGAACCTTTATGAACTCAACACTACCTATATTTAATTAACTCATCCTATCCGCACATTCCTACTCTAAGGTTTATATATATATATATATATATATTAGATATAGAGAGAGAGAGAGAGAATAGAGAAGAGTGAGAGGATGAGAGAGAGAGAGATCTAGATACGATAACACTAAGTAATTGATGCTATGTTGGATTTGATTAGATTTGTAACTGAATCCTAGTTGGATTAAGATTAATATTTAAATCTTAAAAAGATAAGTTTGTTAAGATTTAAATATAATAGAATAAAAATCTATTTAGACTAGGATTTGGATATTTTTTGATGTAAGCTATAAATATAGCATATATGCTATTATTTGAGAAACGATACAAAAAGAAGAGAAAAGAGAGAAGTTTTCTAGGTTTTTTAGAAGACGAGAGAAGGGTGAGAGAGATTCAGGAGGAGGGCTCGGGTTGAAGCTACTCTATTGCAGAAGAGAAGTCTGTGCAATCGGTGTAATTCTTCTCTTGGTTAATGAATCTTATTTTACCCGCATATTTCTGTTTTGGTTTTTCTCTTTGTGATTGTATTGGTTCCAGTTTTGTTGAGAGGTCGGATTGTTGGTAAAAATCGATCTGACGTTTCCGCTGCGGAATCCCAATCTAGGCGGTACCAACGCGGATTGTGGTATCGAAGCGGGTTGCGGATTCAGAGAATATGGTACCGAGGCGAGTACCGGATTTTTTTCAACAATTGGTATCAGAGCTAAAGGTTATCGATCTTCGAAAAAGATTGACGGAGATGGCCACGAAGTTTGAAATCGAGAAGTTCGACGGTAAGAACAATTCGGCTTGTGGCAAATTAAAGTTCGAGCCGTTTTGGTACAACAGGATTTGGACCAAACGTTGAACGGGAAAGAGGCAAAGCCGGCGGAGATTACGGATGCGGCATGGGAGAAGATGGAGCGAAAAGCGTTGAGTACGCTTCATTATTATTAGCAGATGATGTTCTTTACAACATAGTCAACGAGTCAACACCGGCGAAGTTGTGGAAGAAATTGGAAGATCTGTACATGACCAAATCCCTAACGAACAGATTGTATCTGAAGCAGCGACTGTTCACGCTGCGGATGCAAGAAGCGGCTAACCTACATGAGCATCTGAACGAGTTCAACAAGGTGGTGAACCAGTTGACCAGTATCGGAGTCAAACTGGATGATGAAGATAAGGCGCTTATTTTACTTTCCTCGTTACCGTGACATATGAGCATATTGTGACCACGTTGCTTTATGGTAAGGAGACCATAAGCGTGGAGGCGGTTACGGCGGCGCTTCTTTCGAATGAGATGCGAAAGATGACTCAGGAGTCCGGCATGCAAAGCCATGATACAGCTTTGATGGTATAAAGCGAAGAAGGAGGTAAAAACATTGGCAACCGAAAGTTGGCAAAAGAAGCCATTATCCGAGGTGGAGTGCTTCTATTGTCACAAGAGAGGTCACATTAAGCGTAACTGTCACAAGCTTAAGGATGACTTGAATGAGTTAAAGCGGCAGAAGGGGAAAAACTGTCGCGGATCAGGACAATCAGACATTAGCGATGGCGCAGGCGGCAGAATCGGAGATGATCGATTCTGATGTGCTATATGCGGTGACCGGTGATACTAAAATTTCGGATGATGTATGGGTGCTTGATTCGGCATGTTCCTTTACGTCTGCCCGAAAAAAGAGTCTTTTGCTACCTATAAGGCGATTAAAGGTGGAAAAGCTCTTATGGGGAACGGGACGGCGTGCAAAGTTTTAGGAGTCGGCACGGTGAAGATCCGGATGCATGATGGGGTCGTGAGGACGCTGATAGGTGTACGACACGTTCCTGGTCTGAAGCGGAATTTGATCTCGTTAGGTGAGTTGGATTCGAAAGGTTGCAAAATTTCAGCTTCAGGTGGAGCTATGAGAGGTGCAAAAACGAGATCGGATCGTGTGCGTGGCGAACAAGCACGGGAACTTGTATGTTCTGAACGGGATGGAGAACAATCAGAACCGAAGCAAAAGCAATTTGGGTTCCAAAAGTTCGCAGAGGCGCAATCGCTCAAGATGGAGCGGAGGATGCGGCAACATCGAGCGGCGGAGACAAGCTCGAGGTGGCTTGCGTGGTTGCGTGGTGAGCTTGATGTAGCGATTGAAGATTACAAATCAAATCAAGGTGGAGATTTGTTAGGATTTGATTAGATTTGTAACTGAATCCTAGTTGGATTAAGATAATATTAAATCTTAAAAAGATAAGTTTGTTAAGATTTAAATATTAATTAGAATAAAATCTATTTAGACTAGGATTTGGATATTTTTTTATGTAAGCTATAAATATAGCATATATGCTATTATTTGAGAAACGATACAAAAAGAGAGAAAAGAGAGAAGTTTTCTAGGTTTTTAGAAGACGAGAGAAGGGTGAGAGAGATTCAGGAGGAGGGCTCGGGTTGAAGCTACTCTATTGCAGAAGAGAAGTCTGTGCAATCGGTGTAATTCTTCTCTTGGTTAATGAATCTTATTTTACCCGCATATTTTCTGTTTGGTTTCTTCTCTTTGTGATTGTATTGGTTCCAGTTTTGTTGAGAGGTCGGATTGTTGGTAAAAATTCGATCTGACGTTTCCGCTGCGGAATCCCAACTCTAGGCGGTACCAACGCGGATTGTGGTATCGAAGCGGGTTGCGGATTCAGAGAATCTGGTACCGAGGCGAGTACCGGATTTTTTCCAACATGCTATTAATTTTTTTATCGTTAGATCTATCTTTTTGATTATTTTCATCCCTTTGATTATACTATTCAATCAACCACCCACTAAATTCTAAGGAACCACTATCATTCTAACCGCGCATGTCTTAATCCAAAAGTTAAAAACTTGATAGTACCAAAGACTTAGATATTATTATTATTAGTATAATAGCCTAAGTCTATATATATATATATATATATATATATATATATATGAGTCCTGCTACTATACTCTTATGAGTAAAATCTTTTCGTACTCATAAATTTTTATTTTTTGGATGAAACAATATGCGGCTAGAAGTATAATAGTTCATAAGATTTATACTATTTCACCAACAACCCAGTAAACCCTAGGGGGACTATTATCATCCTAACCGCACATTCTTTTATCTAAGGGCGAAAAAATTACGAGTACAAAAAAATTTATACTCATAAGAGTATAGTAGTCCTACGCTCTATATATATATATATATATATTATATATATATATATAATATATATATATATATATATATATATATATTATATATATTCGAGAGAGAGAGAGAGAGAGAGAAAGAGAGAGAGTTCGGCTACTGTGCTTGTACAAGCACCAAGCAATTGATGCTTGTAAGTTTTCTACTGTTAGATTAATCCTTTGATTAATTTTATCTCTTAGATTATACTATTCTACCAACACCCACTAAATCCAAGAGGCCCACAATCATTCTAACCGCACATCCTACATCTAAGAATAAAAATTTATAACCACAAATAATTTAGTATTTTAATTTATAAATATAAAAACTTAATTTTATATATATATATATATATATATATATATATATATATAATATATATATATATATATATATATATATATATATATATACACACGCGCGCACGGACACGCACACACAAAGGCTATTCCTTAATACCACACACACACACACACACCACACACACACACACAAATTATGATTTAGCTTTTTTTTTTTTTTTTTTTTTGTTGCCGCTCAAACTCTAAAATTTTGTTGATGATTCACCTGCTTAGTTCTTATCCACATCAAACACAAAAAGTGCTTTTGGTTAATGAATGATACAAGTGCTTTTGGTTAATGAATGATACACCTGCTTAGTTCTTATCTACATCAAACACAAAAAAAACTTTGTTGCCGCTCAAAGTCTAAAATTTTGTTGATGATTCACCTGCTTATCAAACACAAAAAGTGCTTTTGGTCAATGAATGATACAGGGGTTTTCCTCATTGAAAGTGCTACGTACCACGTACGCACTTAGTGTGAAATTTGACCACACTTCTGTTTCTGTTTTTAACTACAATTATATATACTAAAATATTTGACAAATTAAAAAGTTAGTAGCTTATATTATATTATTATAGCACGAGGCGTTACAAAAAAAAAAAGGTATAAAAGTAAAACTCAAATTGTGAAGCTCAAATTTTAGAGCATGCAATTATATGATAGCAATGAAAAGCTGTTTGGGTGACTTAGATACATGAATTATACTACTATTATACTATTAATAATATCAAATTATTGATGTTATTAAATTTTCGATCATTAGATGAAAAGATGTACAATTAGAATAATAGTATTTTTTTTAGATTTTGTAGGTAATTGGTGAGACAATTTGATCTAAGAGGGAGAAATGATTCAGAAAGCTTGATAGTATAAATGCTTGATGGTATTGATAGTATATTAGTCGAACTCATAATAAAGTGTCTCATGATGAATGAGTTAGGGGGACTTTTTCACACTTAGATACGTCGATGATACTAAACTTCTTATTCTTTTTCGGTCCGGATTGTGGACATATTTGCCAGAGACGGGCGGAACGATACCAATACACACATTGGTATTCCGCAAGGAAGCCCATGTCGCCTGTACTGATGAACATATATGAAAACCAATTCTTTCTTTAATGATGGAGGTTCAACAAAGCCTTCCTCACCTTCGTTATAATAGATACGAAGATGACTTTTTCGTAAAGGATAGTCATTCCCTAATCGGCTGGTAGTGCGAAAGAGACTCTCAATCGGATAGAAGTTAGCGTACGAACATTTTCTTGTGCTTGTCTTTTTTTGTCCTTTGCTCGCTCTTCTTCTTCCTTCAATATCAGATGCTGCTACCTTGATTAGATCGATTAGATAGTCAGCTCTGTCTTCTTCTAGCTACTAGATAAAGCTATGCAAGTTGTAGTTTACTTACTAAGCTAAGCTTTCGGGAAACAAGAAAAAAGAAGGAAAGCAAGCTATCAAAGGAAGGGGAGTCCTTTGTCGGTTATGCTCTTCTGGCATTGTCAATAGGACTCAAAATAAAAAAGAGAGAAAGGACCATTTTACTAAAGAGTAGTGGTTGTTGTTATCTGCTTCAATAACGAATCATTGGTTTAACTGAATAACTAAAGAAAATAGATAGAATAAGTAAAAAAAATAGATAGATCTTTCTCTTTCTCTTCGTCTCAGGTCGATGGATCTTCTCAACGGGAAGATCTCCCATATGCATAATACACATTCTAGTTGACCGAGCCTCATTCTAATTGTTTTGTTCCGAAGCAAAGATATCCACGGAGGCCGGTTTATCCTATTCAGATATTCACGACCAGGAGGTACTGGATTCTCTTTCGGATAGGCCCTGAGAGGAGAAGAAAGGCTGGAATGCCAACAGACGTCTGCCTATTCTCTAATTCACCCGACCCGATAGTGCCCATTTTGGTACTGGATTCTTTCCTCCGCAGGCGTCCATTCCCTTCTGATAGTATTTTTCTAATTGTACATTTTCAAATAATACTACACACCTGACAAACGGGCGGGTTGGATAATCCGTGGGCAGATTATTGTATCCGCAAGTTATATAGACATAGGTAAAATTTATTCACAAATTTTTGGATAGCCAACTTCTTTACTCATACTCACCTGCGGGCCGGCGAGCGGGTTTGTGGGTTACCCGCAAGATTTTTTATTTTATTTTTTATTTTTTGTTTGCTTTCATACTAATCCAATGTAAAATATAAAATAAATAATTTTTAAAAATATAACATAATTTATTTAAAATATTACGATAAATAATAAATAATATAAAATATTTAAGCATATAAATTATATAATACAAAAATATTATATTATCCTAAATTTATGTGATGCAAAATTAATAAAAATTTTATAAGTATAGAGTCAAAGATCATAAAAATAAACTACCAAAATTCAATATACAACTGTAGTTTTAATAGTTGATTCTCTTAATTCCGAAATTTCATTAATTTCCAATAATGACACAAAAAGATTCTTGTCATCGATTCATCAATATTTAAATTCTTGAATAAGTAATTCTCATAGAACAAAAGGATATGGGGAGGCAGCGCAATAGGAGAGATGGACACTATGAAAAAAAAAAAAAAAAAAAAAAAAAACACAAGAAGAAATTAGGGTTAGAATTTTTAAAAACATGTAAATAAAAATAATATGTATTTTTAATTAAAAAATTTTATGCGGGTATCCGTGGGTATCAGCGGGTTACCAAAATGCTCACAACTAAATGGATGCCCACCTATTTTATCCATTTTTTTTTAGATAAAAAAAATTAATATTCATACTCGTGAAATTATGGATAATCCGTGGGTAGCCGCGGGTCCAAGTAGGAATTGTCAGGTCTACACACAGGGGCAGAGTTGTACTTGGCCCAATCATGGAATCCGTGGGCAAAAGCTGCGTTTTGGTTTAGCCCAACTCTAGCCCAAGGTCGGCTCACTTGAATCTTATGTCCCGAAGGATAAATTCGTCATTTAACAAACCGATCGATGGCCCACTAGGGGTCAGCCCACTGAGGCCCAATAGTTTGTTGGGCTCACAATTTTAATGGTCATTTGCATTTAATTAATACTAACATGATGATACTTGTATGTGTTGAAAATTTTCAAAATATTTTTCTTAATTAGGTTTTTAACCTTTGATTAAAAAAAAAAGGGTTAGAATAATAGTAGAATATCTAAGTTTAGTGGGTAGTTGATGGAATAGTATAATCTAAAGAGATGGAATTAATTAAAGAATTAAATTTAACAGTAAAAAAATTATAAACACCAAATGCTTGGTACTTTTATAACCACGCATTAAACTCAAGGGATTTATTATTATCTTAACTGCACATCTTTTTATCCAATGGCCGAAAACCTACTAACACTAATGACTTAATACTTTTAAAAATATAGAAACTCTATTATATATATATATATATATAATATATATATATATATATATATATATATAGTAGAAGTTATATATTTTTAAAAATACAAGCCCAACTGTGCTTGTAAATTTTTTACCATTAAATTTGTATTGAGATTTGTGTAATTATATTTCCTCTTTCTCTCTCTTTAGTTGACTTTATAATAGCATAAATCTCAATATAAATCCAATAGTAAAAAATTCACAAGTATGGTTAGGCTTGTGCATTTAAAAGTATATAAGTTCTACTCTCTCTCTCTCTCTCTCTCTCTCTCTCTCTCTCTCTCTATATATATATATATATATATATATATATATATATATATACACACACAGCGTAGGGCTACTATACTCTTATGAGTATAAACCTTTTTATACTCATAACTTTTTCATCCTTGGATGAAAAAATGTGCGATTAGAATGATAATGGTCCCCCTAGGGTTTACTAGGTTGTTGGAGAAATAGTATAAATCCTAAGGACTACTATAATCCTAACCGCACATTTCTTCATCCAAGGGATGAAAACTTATTAGTACAAAAAAATTTTACTCATAAGAGTATAGCAGTCGGACCCTATATATATATATACCAACGTTATTATGCTATTAATAGCATCAAGTCATTAGTGCTATTAAGTTTTTGATCCTTAAATTAAGAGATGTGTGGTTAGATGATAATGGACCCTTTGGGTTTAATGCGTGGTTGAAAAAATAGAAAAATTTAACGGATGAAAATAATCAAAGATATTGATCTAATGGTAGAAAACTTAATAGCACCAAATGCTTGGTGCTATCGATAGCATATTAGCTGGACTATATATATATATATATATATATATATATATATATATATATATATATATATATATATATATTCTCTGAATTATTACACATATGTACCAACATTAGGCAATAATATTTTTGATGTAAGGATTCATTTTGCATCTAAATCAAATTATAAGCAAATATGTGAATCCAAGTTGATTAGGTAATTAGTAAGCATGGGTGGCTGTGTCAATTAATTGAAAGCAAATACGGCAAAATGAAATTATTATCAAATTATAAGCAAATATGTGAATCCAATTGATTAGGTAATTAGTAAGCAAGGGTACGTGGCTGTGTCAATTAATTGGAAGCAAATGTGACAAAATGAAATTAATATCAATGAGTGATTGCACCACAACTTCACCTAAATAATAAATGAAGCATATGTTGTGTGGCAATTAGCTATGGTGGAGGACCAACCAACTACTCTTGCATGCTTAGACATGCAATAATAATTTAGGAGCTGTCACACCTAGGTATTTATTTAGAATAATGCTTATATATATATATATATATATATATATATATATATATATATACATGCACCAGGTCATTTAAATGTAGCCATTCATATTTTGAGGATAAGATTAACTTTTAAGCACTATTAACCTGCTGAGTAATATTAGAAAACAAAAACTATCTCATTACCAAATTTAATAATTAACATCATAAAATCTTTTTTCTTTATTTAATTTTATTACTTACCAAATTAAATAGTGGCAAATTTGATAAATAGCAAGCATTCATAATTTTAAATTTGAAATTTAATTGTAATTAAAATTTTATATTTAAAATAGTATAAATTAAATTTTAATTTTAATTTTAATTTAATTTTAATTTTTAGAAAAAAAAATATTTAAATGAGTAATGCATTTCAATTCAAATTACTAATTCAATATTAAAATAACATGAAAGTTCAAAAATATTAATCTATTTTAAATTAAAATTTAATTTATAATTTAATTTATTATTATAGCATACTTCTACATGTATATTTGTTTTGTCGAACCGGAATTATTTAATAAATTATCTATTGAATTTTTTGTATTATCATTGTATATACTATGATTTATCACATTTGAAAATAATTGGCGCAAGAAAAATAACATCAGGGATAATTGGTCCGAACCAACGCGTTTAGCCTGGCGAAGGAGAAGAAAACACGTGATGCTCCATGAGCCGCGAGAAAGACCGTTGTAGATGGAAATGCTTTGGGCGAGAGCGAGCAAAGACGTGGGAGTGATTTCCGCAATTAATGAAGACACGATTATAGCGCTTCCCACAATGCGAGCCGTCTGATAACCGCAGGCTGACAAAAGTACAATAAATAGTACAAAAAAGTATATAATAAAGATCTTAATTTCCCACGATACAAAGACCGATGTATTTTTATTTTCTCTTTATTAATTTATGCAATTTACAACTTTTTAGGAATAGTGTAGTCTGTAATCTTTCTATTTTCGACACTTTACATCTTTCTAAGAATAGTTCTAATTTGTAATATCCAAAAGTTATTGAAATACAATCAATTCAGATTTTTCAGTTGAGTTTTTTTTTTTTTTTTTTTTTTTTTACTCGATGATCAATTTAGAAATCAATCTTAATTTCGAAAAGACATGTGATTTGATAAACGATATGATCTTATCAATATTCCCACAAGTTCTAACAATATGCAAATGATCATAATTAAACTAAACTTCATTATCAATTACCAAAAGAAAGAACAAAACATGCAAGTAAAATGGAAGGTAATTAAGTTTTCTCTCTCAAAAAAAAGAAAAAAGAAAAATAAAAAGGAAGATAAGTACAAGCTTCTAACCAAGCTCGTTCCGGGGACCAACTACTGAAGCAAAAGTCCAAATTAAAGAGCATCTTTCATGTGTAGATACATACATGTACAACTAACACAACTATAATCGTAAATTTGTCTTATGTTTCTTTTTTTTTTTTTAAATAAAAAAACGAAAACCAACAGTAGTGCAATGTGTTTGATAGTATCATTAATTTTATAAGAGTATCTTTATTAATAACGTACATGTTTCATTCAAAGTCAAGGGATTATATATATATATATATATATATATATATATATATATTATATATATATATATATATATATATATATATATATATATATATACAGTTATAGTTGTGAGAAATATATATATATATATATATATATACAGGTTATAGTTGTGAGAAATATATATATATATATATAATATATATTATATATATATATATATATATATATATATATAGTCAAGGGATTAGATATTAATTTAAGGGTTAATTGCATACATGTCCCTCCAAATATGTCGAATTGTAAATATATTTCTGTAAAATTCAACTTTTCATATTTATCCCTTCAAAAATTCAAAGTTCTTCAAATATATTCTTCAAATATGCCCCTCTGGTTAATCCCCGTTTGGAATCTGTTTATTTTTTAACAGATTTGATGTGAAATTATTTTTTTGCCCCTTTATAAATATATCCCTCCAAAAGTAATACCATTATACTTGTTACAAATATATCCCTCCAAAGGTATAATATGGAAAGGGTAAATATGTAAATTCATTTTTTAATCTAACCAAGGTTAAGCAGTTAACCTAGGGTTAAATCAACTTTTCTAACAGAGATGGACGGTAGGGGCATATTTGAATAACGGTGGATTTTTGAAGGGATAAATATGAAAAGTTGAATTTTGCAGGAATATATTTGCAATTCGACATATTTGTAGGGACATATATGCAATTAATCCTTAATTTAAACTGCCACAGTAAAAAAAGAAATTATTTTTTGGACCTGGTTGTTCCTTCTTGATAGAAATCACCCGTGCGCGCTCGGTAAATTTTGAAAATTTTAAAAAAACTAAGCATCGATCGAAAGGAAAGATGAATAGAGTGTATATTATTTGGCGGTCCTTAATTATATAGATGGCTTGGTGTTCCAGGTCTAGGCAATATTAACTTCTTCAAGATAGGCAATGCATTTTATATATGTCTTCTTAGCAAATCCCAGCAGGCTTTTGTGGGAGTGGGTGAAGAGGAGATCTACAAGTTGGGAGCATTAGTTATTATATTCCATTCTAATTATCCCAACCATAATATAAGATCATATTAATTATAGAGTTGATTTTTTTTTTTTTTTAGATATGATAGCATGCTATCGCTTCATTCAATGAACATAAACTAGGCAACAGGATGAGAAAGCAGGGCCTCAGGAAAAAAAAAAAAAAAAAAAAAAAAAAAAGTTACAGGCAGCAAGACTCCCAAGGGCACAGAAGAGCGCGGACTGCTCCCAACAGTTGCCTCCCATTGGATCTCTTGTTATCGAAAATTCTTCTGTTCCGCTCAAGCCAGATCGTCCACCAAAAAGTAAGTAAAATACCTCTTTCTCTCCTTCCTAGGCTGCCCCTTAACTGGCAGCAGTCCTCCCACAGCTTAATCACCGACTTGCCGGCACATAAAAATAGTTTGTTCAGAAGTTGGGCACCCAGGAGAGCATTGATCGCCTCACAATCAGCCAGAAGATGGTTAACGATCTCGGTGCCCACCCCGCAGAAGACACACAACCCATCCCCGCTCCAGCCTCTGAAAGAAAGGTTGTCCTTCGTTAGGATCCAACCTTTCAGGGCCAGCCAGACGAAGACCATAACCTTCAGCGGAACTTTGATTCCCCAAAGCCTATCAATTAAACAATGTGACCTTAACGCCGCCATCCTGCAGAAAATCGTAGGTCGTCTTTATCGAAAAAACTTTCGACTGGGACCACCTCCACCGGATTACGTCCATCCCCCTACAAGGAGATTTACTAGACAATAGCTCCTTCAACTCCCTAATTTCAGCGTTAGATTGCTGTCTCCTTGGGGGGATCCCAAGTAGAATCCGGCTCCACTTCCATTCCCCCCCCCCCCTCAAAGCACTCGCTAACTTTGCGAGTCCTGACCGATACGTCCCTAAAGATGCCCGGGAATTGATAACATAGTGGAGTCATACCACCCCATTTGTCCCGCCACAGCTCCACTCTCTTTCCGTCCCCCAGCTCAAAGTGGGCACCACAGTTGAACACCTCTTTGGATCCCAACACACTCTTCCACCACTGAGAGTACGGGGTGAAAGAGTCCCCTTCCCGGAGGGGTCTTCTTCTAGAGTAGTACAGTTTGAGAATTAACTGACCCCAGAGATAGTTGCGCCCAGGCAGTAATTTCCACCACCATTTCGACAGAAGGGTTAAGTTCATATTCCCTAGGTCAAGGACACCCAACCCACCTTCCTTTCGGCTTCGGCACACTAGCTTCCACTGAACCAAACAATGGCCACCCAAAGCCGTTGACCCTCATTTCCAGAAAAAGGCTCTCCTAAGGGCTTCCATACGATTGATAGCCTATTTCAGCGCTTTGAAGACCGAAAGAAAATACAGAGACAAACTGGTGAGAACCGATTTCGCCAGGGTAAGCCTGCCACCTTGCGAAAGTAGCTTCGCCTGCCACCCTTCTATTCTATTCCGAAACTTGTTGATGACCGACCACCAATCTTCCTTCCTCACACGCTTGTTAGTCAAGGGCAGACCTAAGTATTTAATAGGAAAATTCCCCAGTTTGCACCCGATTAGGTCCGCAAGCCTTGTACCCCTACTCGCCCGGCTACCAAAGTACAGGAGCTCAGACTTATATCTGTTGATCTTCAAGCCGGATGCCCGCTCAAACAGTTGCCACGTGAATTTGAGGTTACACACTTCTTTCATCTTGGCTTTACAAAAGAAAATTGTATCATCCGCATATTGAATGATAGGCACCTTACACCCCTCCGCGGGCCCATCCCAGTGAATAGCTTGTTCGACACCGCCTGCTCCGTCATTCTCGCGAGGCCCTCAGCCACTAGAAGGAAAAGGAGTGGGGATAAAGGGTCCCCCCTGCCTTAAGCCTCTCCTAGTTTTAATCTATTTAGTTGGGATCCCGTTAACTAACACAGCAATCTTCGCATTGGCAATGCATTGTTCAATCCACCCGCACCACCTAAGATTAGCCCCAAGCCAACTCATGACCTTAAACAGAAACCTCTAGTTCACCCTGTCGAACGCTTTTTCGAAGTCTACTTTAATACCCACACACTCCGCTCTGACTTTGAACCCCCAATTAATGAGTTCGTTTGCCGTAACAAAGGAGTCCAAAATTGACCTACCCTTCAAAAAGGCCGCCTGGGATTGAGAGATTAAGCCCTCCATCACCCTAGCAAGTCTGTTCGCGAGAACTTTTGAGATAATCTTCTGAATACCGTTCAGCAAGCTAATCGGCCTAAAGTCCCCAGCTGCTTTCGCTCATTCTTTCTTGGGAATTAAGGAGATGAAGGAGTAGTCAATCGGCCCAGTGTGGAGATTCCCATCGTACAGGTCACAGAATATCAAATAAATATCATCTTGGATAGCCTCCCAAAATTTCTGGCAAAACCTTAAGCTAAAACCATCTGGCCCAGGAGCCTTATCGCCTCCAAGCTGGAAGGTTGCGGTCTTAATCTCCTCCCTACTAAAGGGTGCCGTAAGAACCTTAGAGCCCAGAAGTGGGCTACTCCCAAAGAGGCCACTCCAGTCACCCAAATGCTCCAAGATAGGCTCGGACGGAGCAAACACCTCCTTGAATTTATTATGAAAATAGTCCCTCTTCTCGCCCTCCCTAGAGATCCTAAGACCCTCATCTTCGACCGCCTCAATGAAGTTACTCCGTCTTCGACCATTAGCCACAGCGTGGAAGAATCTGGTATTGTCATCCCCCTCTTTGAGCCAGTGTTGCTTAGCTCTAGACTTCCACCAAGCTTCCTCCTCAACCGCAATTATCGCCAGCTGATTTTTAAGAAGTTGACGTCGCTCCAAAAGCGCAGGGGAGAGATAAGCAGATTCCTCCAAAATATCCAAGGACTGGATCTCCCTAGAGAGGCCCAGCTTAGCTCTGCAGTGCCTGAGTTTTGCCGTGAATGAGAGGATACTCGATTGTTTCCTCAGAACTTCGGCCCATCACAAAGCCACTCTAGAGTTAAAATCCTCCCGCAAAAGCCACGGGTCTTCGAATCTGAACCGACGGGGGGGTAAAGTTCTCGCCAGTTGACAGGCGTAACGGTGTGTGGTTCGATGTAACTCGAGGAAGGCCAACCACCTTTGACAGAGGAAAGGCCTGGTCCCACTCTGTAGAGATAATGAAGCGATCCAGTTTAGCCATCGTCGGTAGGACCTGCATATTGGACCATGTGAAGCGTTGATTGCCAATAGGCAGATCAATAAGATCCAGCTTGGACAACAGGTCAGCGAACAAGGACATGAGTTTGCGACTCCAACTTCTCCCCTTCCTCTCCTGCAGGCACTTAGTAAGGTTGAAGTCCCCGCACAACACCCACGGTCCCCTACAAACCCCTCTAAGCTTCTTCAGCTCTAAATAAAAGTCCTTCTTTTCCTCCCACGAAGGCGGGCCGTACACATTCGTTAAGTAGAACGAAGCACCACTAATAAAGTGTTTTAATCTGACAGTCAGCGAGAAACGACAAACCACAACTTCAGAACAAGAGAAATCTATAGAGCTCCAACAAGTAACTAGCCCTCCCGAAGCCCCAACGGATTTCAAAACTGACACTTATCCACCTGAGGTCCGACAAACGAGCGAAGAAAAGATAAGAACACATAACTCACTTTAGTTTCATGCAGATAGAACACGACCTTCCTAGAAGAGGAGAGACCACCCTTAACAAGACCTCTTTTGTAAGGATCATTAAGACCCCTAACGTTCCAACAACAAATACTAAACATAAGACAAGGTACAACCGCATAGATATAGACAAGACCAAGGGAGCCCACTAGGCAGACCCAAGAAAATCCACGAGTCCCAGCGCCTCCTCCGGCGTCAACACCACCCCACACAGAGCACTTTTCTTCCTAACACGGGTGCACACCGCCGATTCAGGGCCCCCGGACTTCACCAGCCCACCTCTCGCCTTAGCAATGGGCCGGTTCAGCAAGACGGAGTCACAAATCCCTCCCTCCTTTAGTTTAGCCTTGTGCGCGATAGCCCAAAAAGTTGCTGACTCATTATCGCGACTAGCCAGCCGTGGACTCCTCCTAGCGAAGCCCCCAACATCCGGCGAAGAACTGCTCCTCACCCTGCCGCGGACGATCCCGAAACCACCCTCCAACGCGACACCTCCTACGCTCAGAACCGAAACCCGATTGACACCGCCCTCCACCACAGGCCCCACGAGCCCGACGCACAACCCCCCCTCCCCAGGTGTGGCAGCCAGAAGCCCCCCGGGGACCATAGCAGTCCGGACGTCCCCGGTTGGGAGAGAGCTCCGCCAGCATGCCTCGCCGCGACCCCGCCCTCCCGCAACAAGGGTAAATCCGCCCAGCAACAGCGACCGTTCGCCGCGACTAGGTGAGACCGAGAAGGAGAAACAACAGTACTGAACAGATAAGAGGGGCCCAATTCAGGGGAAGGCCTAAGCGTAGCCACGCCCACCCAACTAAGAGAAGGCCCCCAGCCCATTGCCCTACACCCCCCGGGTCCGAAGCAGCAGCCCACCAGGTAAGGTTGGCTCTTGAGCACGCCCTCCGCCCAGCCCGGGAACATCACCCCAAGCCCATAAGTCGTAGACCAACCGGCCTCCTGGGCCCATCTCGCCCCACGCAGCCTCACAACCCAAACCCACGGGTCAACACCAACTCCTGGACCTGGCGGAGCTCCTCGGGAGCCCCCCACCTTGAGGCTCCCGCTCCCACGCCAAAGCACTCCAGCGCTTCCACCGAGCTCTCTCTCAAGGCCATCATTGACAGACCCGCCACCACCATCACTTACAGACCTCAAAATAGTGAAAGCCGCACCTTGGAGGTCCTGCCCCAATGTAGCCCTCGGACTCCCCTCTCCCTCCCTCTCCAACCCACCGACAGACCAGACACCCACCCCCATGCATTCCATCTGATTAGTCGAGTTTGAAAAAATACCCAAGAAGCCAACCATGCGAAGATCGAGGCTGGACGCCAGAAGCTGGAGAACGCCTCCCTTCCAACACTCCACCTCACCGTGCAGCCTGGCACTTGTCCCCATGCGGACCCGCAGCACGAGGGAGGAAGATCGGCCCAGGCAGCCAATCCCCGCGCCGATCGCCGGAGTTTCTCCACCGCACTCCGGCAGCATGGGCACCGCCGAGCTCCAACGGTCTCTGATTTCCGAAGAATTCCAAGAGTTGCTAGGATCGCTAGCATGGCCAACCCCCACCACACTGTCATCTTCGATGTCGACATTCTGGTTAGTCCCACGCGCAATCTAGCGCCCCATCGGATCAGTTTAATCCCCCCTTTCATCGGGATCCCCGCCCGCAAACGGAATCCCCCGGTCATCCCCACCAAAGGGAGCGGTGCTCACCAGGACGACACGAACGCTCACCAGATGATCTCCCAGAGTAAGGAAGAGATTTTTCAGGATGTCCGCCGGATCCTCCACGGCCATTTGGCACTTGAAGAAGTTAATATCCAGCAAGTTACGGCTGCTATCGTCAACTCACAAGAACCTCCCAAATCTGTTGACCACGACCGCTACCCTACACTCGGACCAGCACTCGTACGATAGGTTCATCAATTTAATCTACACTTGTACCTGAGCCTAGCTCTCACACCATCTCTGTAGGGATTCCACACGAAACACCGGATGCGGCAGTGAGCGAGTCAAATCTCGTCCTTTCGGATCAAATCCTCCGGTTGCACCCATTGTGGGAGAAAAATCACAAAATCTAGCTCTAGGAATCTGGTCACCAGAAAGTCGTTAGAAAAACCCCCGAAGCGGCCGGCCAAGTCATTCGCGAGCGTACCCTGAGGGTAATGGCCGAGGTTGGCCACACCACAGGTAATGGCAATAACAGCTCTCCGATTCTGTTGTTGCCTTGTGTGAAATCCCTCCGTAAGTGGGACGAACACCTTCAAGGCCTACGGGCGAAACCTTGCTGCACCTTGCATTTTCCCACGGAGCCTAGCACCCCAAGCGCGGCAGCTGCGGGCATAATGACCACTCCCGAGACACTTAGTACACTTCACGGGGTCACGACAGTCACGAACCCAATGATCTTTAGCCAAACATTTGAAGCATCTGCCGGTCGCGTTCCCTCTACCTCCAGCCCACTGAGCAGGAGAGTACTTCTGCCAAGCACGCTTGGAAAAGGATGAAGAAGTGTCGTGAACCCTCCACGACAGGAGAGCCTCTTTTTAAGACCTTCTCCTCTCTCTGACTTCCCTCAGCATGGTCCCCTTCTCGGACCAGCAGTTAGACCGATCCCCTCCCCTACGTTCCCGAACCACGGACTCAACAACGGGACAGGTCCTAGCTAAAGGCTCCCCCTTATGATCAGCCCAGGAGATTCGACGTTTTGTCTTCATGTCCAGGTCTGTAGTTTTCACCGAGGAGCAACAAGATTCCTTGGCCGAATCGAGCCCCTAAACCCTCCCCCCTTTGTGAAACTTCCATTCCAAATCCTGAGGACGAGACCCAGACACCCTCCCGCGACACGTCTTCTTGTGAGATTCCCTCGCCCCTCGACGTAGTCCACATACGCCCTCCTGAGCTCTGAGCACGGTAGACGCACCCCTGGTAGGTACGCCTATAGGCAGCCTCGACGGACAAACCCCTTCCAAATCCAGCTTCTTCTTCCAAATCTTCTCCCTCTCCCTCTCCCTCATATTCACTCTCGACATATTTTAGAAAAAATATCATTTGCGATGGTATCTAGAAACAAAATTCTTGTTGATTCGGACATGGAAATGTGTATTCACTACTGCAATATATGTGTTGATTTTATTATTTACAAAATAAAATTAGTTAAAAATACAATTAATGAATATGTTCTATCACTAACAAACGTTGGTTAGTTAATAACAACTCGAAATGTACTGATCAGTGGCATTTGAATGAATTATAAAGAAGGAGAGCGCTTAATTTGCTCACTTATGTTTGCATATAAATGGAATGGTTCAGTTGCTAGATTGGTCAATTTGGAAAGTGCGCGAACTAGACCCACGCGATGAGTGAATCATATTACTTAATCACTTAAATGCACCAATCAAATTAAAAACTACAAAAGAGAAACATATATATATATATATATTGGAGCAGGTGAAAAGAGAGTCATGCATCTCCTCTTGCTTCTTATCTGCTTCACAATTTGCAGATGCCCTTTTATGAGGGGAACTATTCATTGAAGGCCCATAAGCTTCGATCTTTTGGTGGTCAACTCAAGCATACATGCAACTTCTTTGTAGATTTATTGTTTAGGACAAAACTCAGTTATCACCTTCATCATGTGACCAACAATTATTGTCCCATGGTTGTCTCCTTATGGAAACAACCCCAATGAGAGGGTGAGGAGTCATTGGATCCAGAGATTACTAAGATTTGACTAGAAGTTAATTTTAGATAATATTTTTTATTTTTTTTTTCACTTGTTTCAATAAATTTTGCAATTTCCAACGTACTCCAATTCTTATGGGAGATACTTGAGCCTAGGGAAGCAAAAACTATGGTATATCACGAGTTCTGTGGAGTCGTATTATATTTTAAATAAATTAGTTGTTCTATTCAAGAGATATAATGGATAATTAAAATTGTGAATTGTTGAAAATATATAATTAATTACTTCTAATTTTTTTCCTTATATTTCTATCAACACTTCAATACTAGCCAACAAATAAATTCGAGAATATATAATTTCTCTACCAATTGAATATTTGTAAATTATTTTCAAAATTTGAAAATTAAGATAATTTTAAAATATATGAACCTCTAAAATCTTAGCATCTTTGATAATGTAGTTGTTGAAAGGGTGGATAGGAGATTCAATCACACCAGATCCATCCACCATTTAATATATTGGTTTGGGTCATCAAAAATAACCTGTTCTCTGAGATTATTAGAAGTGATCACATATATTATATGTTCAATATTGTTACCATGCATATTTTTTGTTTATAAATATACTAATTAATTAAATGCTGAGAACTTATATCAATTATTTGATCAATATAAAAGTTACAAGTGGACCCTTAAAATTAATCAGCTGTGGGTTGTAACTTCAATGTCATTTATTTATTGTACCTTTCCCCTTACATAAATATTTTTCCTACAAGCATTTAAATCTCAGTTGAAAGGGATTTATGAGGACCCTCAAACTTAGTTGTACATGTACTTATAGGTTTAAGTTTATTAATATATAATTAATTGCTTATCCAAGGCACATGCATTTGGTATGGTAGTATAAGCTACAACAATGATAAAAAAAAAAAAAAAAAAAAAAAACTTACAACAAATATTTTCCATGAAAAGCAAAAAGTCTTAGAAATACAATGACAATAACATTAATTTAAAATAAATAATTAAGGTATATATATACAACTATAAAAAAAAAAGTTCTATTTAATGTAAAATTGAGACTTCGTGAGTTAATTTTTTTGTTTTTTTTCTAAGTGGGATCGATGCACGATCGATATAAATTAAGTGCTTTTTTTTTATATCATTTGTTAATGTGTCCTTGATCTGTACCCGATTCCAAAAAAGACTTGTTGCGTTACTTGCGTGTATATATATATATATAACACATATTCCGGATCGGATCCAAACTCAACTCGAATCTATATATATCCGTATATATATATATATATAACACATATTCTGGATCGGATCCAAACTCAACTCGAATCTATATATATCCGTGTATATATATATAACACATATTCCGGATCGGATCCAAACTCAACTTGAATCTATATATATCCGCATACATTGTTAAACCAAATCAACCAAGTAATCCTCCAAAATTAACAATCTGAAAAATAATTTTAATTTTTAATTTTGTTTTTATTCAAGGATTCGGTAGATGACTACGAAGCAAGGGAGTATTGCCCTAGGATTGGCCACGAAAAGCTCCTCGAGATTCCCGCCGATGCCGTCGCAGTCTCCGACGGCCACCGAGTCATTTGGCTTATCCGGTGCGTCCCCCGGGCGACGGACCCTCCCTGCAATGACACGACACACAAGCATGGCTCTACTGGTTTCCCCAACGACCGCTGATGGTAATGATGTAGAGTAGTCATCGCAGTCGTGCGCACGACCACTGCTGGCAGTCGTCCGAACGCCGAGGGATTCGGGATGACTGCCGCTGCGGTGGGCGAAGCCATGGCGGATGGCGGCACAGACACCGCAGGCTCCGGAGGCTGAGGCGGTGCATAGGACGGAGGAGCCGCGGAGGCCGAGGGGGCAGAGGAGGCGGGCGGAGTGGAAACGGAGGAGCTCGTTGCCGTCGGCGGCCGCACGGGTCGAGGCGGTGGCAGCGGCGGAGCGAGCGTGGAGCCGGACGGCATCGCGGTAGGATTCGAAGCTGGCGAGGGTGCGCGGGGTATTGTGGACTTTGAGAATGCGTACGATCTGGCACGTCGGCCGGCGGTTGGCTCCCCGGCTGAGCCAGCTTGACTTGAAGATTATCTCCACTATGTTCCGCCCTGAGTCCTCCGGCCCCAGCTCCGACACTGTCGGAGCAGTCGAAAGTTATAAATATAAATATTTTATTATTCTATAATCTGCACTTTATTTTTATTTTTTAAATAATATGTCAAACAAAAAAAAACTACATATTACATATCAAAATATAGTGTTTTACTAATGGTGATAATAGTCCTACTACTAGTAATTAAGTAATTGGAGGACAAATTGCTTCGTTGTATAAAGTAGTTAATTTTTTGAAGTGTTTAGACTCACGAAGTACCGAATTTGAGATACTAGGGGCTACTGTTAGCGAGGTGTGAAAATTTTGGGCGCGAGGGAAGGGATAGGTAGACCGGAATAATTTTCTTACTATTCTGGCTGCGAACTGGTGGGTAATTTGAAATTACAGAAATAAAATTTTATTTCAATACCGTAATATTAATCCCCTCTCTTAGCTCGGTTAGAAGAACGTTGGCACATTAGAAAGATCTGGATTGACGTGCTAAATTGTTGGGCCATTATTTTTTTTTTTTTTTTCATCCCTTAGAAATCTTGCTGTCTCACTAAATTCAGTTTTCAGTTGAATGAAGTAGATAACGTGCTAGCTTTCTCTCTAAAAAAAAAAAAAAAAAAAATCTAAATCTTAGATAAATCTAAAGCACTTTCATTGATTAGACATTAAATTTTATAGATGGATAAAAATTATTCATGTAGTAACCAAAATATCTTAAAATTATTTATTTTTGATGGTACATATGAGTGATAAAATAAATAATTATTATTACTCCAACCAAATATTATCACTTGGTGGTTATTACTACGTACAAGTTATAATTTGTGGTATTAATTATGATCATTGACAAAAAAAAAAAAAAAAAAAAAAAAAAAAAGGGAAAGTGTTGTCACCTCAAATAAAATCTCTTATTATTCCAAATTCTAATTATGCTACAATTTTTTCTATTATTAATTTTGTGAGGAAAATTAAATTAAATGTGGAATCCAAGGGATTCATGTTTGGTGTGTCCAATTAATACACCTCAGTACTGATCCCTCCAATATTTTATACCTTGCCAACAACTCCATTATCCTTCCCTCTTCCTCATAAATCTATCTAATTAACTAATTACATAATTAATCTCCTATAATTAAAGTATGATACCAATGTAACTAATTTACTAATTTTATATATATATATATATATATATATATATATATATATATATATATATATATATATATATTGAGTGAAAATGTAATATATTATCCATTTTGATATTTTTTTAAAAAATAAGTTAAATTAAAAATATAAAATAATTAAGTTCAGATATTAATTATTAAATTTTTATTTCATTGCTAAGTATGATAGGTATTAAATATATAAATAATTTTTAATAATTTAAAAATACATTTTAAAATAAAATTCATGCCACCCACGATATATAATAGCGCGCATATACAAATTTATCCAATATAAAATAAAATATTAAGCAAAAAATATTAATCTACTGTTCTAAACAGTAATAATAATAATAATAATAATTATTGATATAATTAGTAAAAATTTATAAATTTTAATTTAATTTAATTAAATAAATTTGATACCTGCGTGGCGGGTGGCTTGGTGGTGGTCCAAGCTCTCGGCCTTGGTGAACACCTCCCCGCAGACCGGGCACGTGCACAGCTCCGTGCGTGGTCGCCCGGGGTAGCGCCCCGCGTGCTCCACCGCCACCGCCCGGCACTCGTAGCAACCGGACAGGCCCCGCAAACCCACCGGTGAGGCCGCCGCCTGGGGGTGCCGACGCCGCGCGGTGAGCGGGGCAGTCTCGCGGAGGGAGGAGGCGGCGGAGCCGCATTCGGAGGTGGCAGCGGTGCGGAAGGCGCAGAAGGAGGGGCCGCAGGGGCCGGAGCGACGGAGAATGGGTTTGGCGGAGGACGGGTCGTGGACTTGGGCGGAGGCGGAGCTGCTGCGGCAGCTGAGGAGGCTCTTGAGCTGTGACCATGAGGAGGAGTTGGAGGTGGTGGTGGTGGTGGTGGTGGTGGTGGTGGTGCGGGGTCGGAGTGGAGGAGGAGGATGAGGAGGAGGAGGCTTCTTCTTGCGGCGGCGATGGTAGTGGTGTTGGTGGTGAGTGGTGGTGGTGGTGGTGGTGGTGGTGGTGGTGGTGTTAGTCTCTGAGGGGAGGAGAGAGGTGAGAGCCATTATCAGAGGTAGATAAGGAGGGTAGTAGTAATAGTAGTAGCAGTAGAGGTCTCCTCCTCCTCTCCACCATATATAACCAAACTCTCTCTCTCTCTCTCTCTCTCTCTCTCTCTCTCTCTCTCTATACAGATTTTTGTGTGTAGAAGTGGGCTTGGTCTATAATATATCTCTCTTTTCTCTCTCTCTCTCTCTCTCTCTTTGATTGTAATTGTTATTATACAATAATAAAAAAATAAAAGTATGAAAAAATACTTAGTGTACATCTCATCTGAAGTGTATATTTTATATTTTATTTATATAAAAATAAAATAAATTTTATTATTATTTTGAAATGATGGATGAAAAAATTTCATTCTTGAATTGATGGGTGTTAGATATACAGGTGTTAGATGTACACCCGCTTTTGAATGTACATCTAGTATTACTCAAAAGTATGTATAGGTAAAATCTCCCGAAATGCAAATAGAGCGGATCTACGACGAAAGAGGTTAATTTTTCGTCTCTTCGCTGTAGAGACGAATGCAAATTTTTGATAAATATTTAATAAATTAAATTATATTACGAGAAAAAAAAAAAAAAAGATATTTTGCCTCTTACCTGTTTTTACTTGTTGGATCTATCAGAGCAGAGCTCTGCCGATTTGAATCCATTTACTTTGCCTTTAAGAATCAAAATTGGAAGACAGTTATTTTACGGGTTTAGTTGAATTAATTACATTAATTTTTAAAAAATAAATATAATAAAAAGCATGTTGTTTTTTTTTACTCAGCTAAAAATATTAAACAACTAAGTTTAAAATTTAAAACTCCGAATATCAACTTATTAAGTTTTTAATCAATGAGCAATATATATTATCATCAAGGTATATATTGCAACTGAATTCTTATAATTTTGACTTTGATATATTCTAGTTCTTGATTTTTTGTTTTTTTTCATTTTGCTCTTCAAAAATATTAATAAATATTTAGAAAAAATAAATTTAACTCTCTTTTAGGTAAACCAAGTAATTAAATATATATTATTTACAAATTGAGAAATAAATTAGTTTTTTTCATAAGAAAAAAATATATAAGTTTTTATTTGGAAACTGAGAAATAAAGTACAATATATAAAAGTATAGATGCTAAACTCAAATGTCTAAGTCAATAGCATGAGGACCAAGTTGCACTATAGGATAGTACAGCCCTATCCATGGATACATTTTACTCTAATTATTAAAATGAGCAACACTATTTATACACCTGAAATAAATATACCATATATATCTCATTTAATTAGAGATGAAAATTTAGTCATCAATTATTTTAAAATAATTAATAAAATTTATTTTATTTCTAAATGGACGAAGTATATGCTTAATATTTTTCTATATATATATATATATATATATTGTTGAAAGAGAGAGAGGGGTCTTGTATCCATGTATTGATTTTACTCAAATAATAAAAAAAAATATAAAAATAAACGAACCTGGTAACATACTATTTTTCTCTCTCAAAAAAATAAATAATAATAATAATAATAATAATAATAATAATAATATTTAGAGAGAGAGAGAGAGAGAGAGAGAGAGAGAGGAGAGAGAGAGAGAGGTGTGAGGGAGAAGGTGGAGGTGGGGTGGTGTGATTTTTTCTATGTGTTTGTTGGGTTGTGCTCTGTTTGTTTTCTTAAGGCCATGGAGGGTGAACTCCTCCATACCAAAAAAATATTAAAAAAATGAAAAGTAGCAAGGTTTTTGTTTTCTTTTGTGTACGTAAAAATATATAAAATAAAAGTAACTCTAATTATGGTCACCTAATGAGGATTTAATCCACACGTAAGTGAGTCTCGTGGGCCATAAATGTGCCATGGTGAGTCATATATATATATATATATATATATATATATAAAGTCATGCTATAATACTATCGATAGCACCAAATAATTGGTGCTATCAAGTTTTCAGGCGTTGGATGAAAAAATATGCGGTTGAAATTATAGTGGTTCCCTAAGATTTTTACTATTCAACCAACCACCTAGTAAATTCTAGGGGACCACTATCATCTTAACCACATATTCTTTAATCCAAAAACTAAAAACTTGATAGCACCAATAGCTTGGTGCTATCGATAGTATTCCAGCCTAATCTCTCTCTCTCTCTATATATATAGCAACACTTATAATAAGTGTAGATATTTTTGTCAGCGACACTTTTTTTAGATTTTAGAAACACTTAAAAATATCGCTATAGTCTAATTTTGTTGTAGTGCAATCAAATGATCACAAAATTAATAAAACAAATTTTCAGGCTATATAAGCCGTTTGCTTATTTAATTAATAATGTAGGACAATTCAAATCGAATAAAATTTTCATGAAAATAAATTTATACTGTTTAGTTAACTTTTTAATTTTTGAATCTAAGGTAGTAATTAAGTCAGCAAATAGTAAATTCTATACCTTTAAATAATAAAAAACAACTAGCAAATACTTTTTTACTAGTACTAATAAAACATCAGAAAATTGTTTTATTTGCATAGTCGATAATGCTGTCCCTTTGTGGAATTTTCTCTATCCTCAAATAATCACACAGTTCATCAATTTTACTTGTCCCCTGAAACATTTTCTTATGTTCGTAAAGAATAAATATTTCATATCATTAAGTGTCGGCATATATATATATTTTTAATTTATGATTAACACGCGTCAGTATGACTCGACATATATCGTGTCGTATTGTACTAATAAATTTTCGACATTATTTCGTGCCATAACATTTAAATCTATGAAATCATCACTAATGAATTAAATATTTCTAGCTTCTTGTATTAAATGACAAATTAATCAGCTTATAAAACATATAACTTTGAACATCTGATTTATTAACACTAATAATAACTTCTTAAATTCGAATCATTATTTTAAAATATTTAAATTTAGTTATAAATTTTTGGTACGTCAATGATTTAAAAGTCCAATCAAACTGATTAGTTTGGCTGGTCCAACCATGATCCATTTTATAGTGCTGTTTGGTTCAACTTGTCAACTGTCACTACAAAAAATTTAAGTTTTAGAAGCGGTCGAAACCGCTGGGAAAAGTACCTAAAACCGTTGGAAAAATATTTCCCAACACTTCTAAAACTGTCGGAAAAAATTCTGTAACCGCTGTTATATCTCCGTCGCTAAAGATCTTTGGCGACATTTTACACGACCGTTGGAGAAGATGATAATTTTAGTAACGGTTCTCTGACCGCTACTAAATATAATAAAAACCGCTAGTATAAATTAATAAATTTATACCAACAGTTTTATAATTGTTATAAATCCAATCTAAAATACAAACACATACAATTAAAAACAAACTAAACAAGATTTTAAGACTTTTTAAATTCAAATATAAAAACAAATTAATCATTCAAATAAATTTAAATTTGATTACATCCGACAATTGTCAAACAAGAGAAGTTAAATCATTTAGCCAAATAAGAATTTGCACAGTAAAAATACAATTTTCAATCAAAAACATTAATCAAAGAAAATTTCTATCTAAAAAAAATAAAATTTATATGAAATCAAAGTTTTCTGCAAGTTCTTCAATTTATTCAATGAATTTGCTCCAAATTATAAATTTTAACCAATCCTTTCGCCTTTTTGAAAATTCCTGCAAAAAAAAAAATAATAAAATCAAATTAGTAAAATAATAAAATCAAAAGGTTTTAATAAGAGAATAACACTAATAATAAAGTCAAAACTTTAGCACTCAACCTATGAACATGAGTAAGGATCTAAGCAAGAATGTAGTCAACTATTTGTTTAGCAGGTAACCACAAAATAATATTATTGAACTTGTTTCTTAATTTTTGCAGACCTGTTGACAAAACATACAGAGGGTAAATTCGGAAACATCAAATAGATTAAGTATATTATAAACTAATAATTTTGTTTTAAGCCATACATTTCTTGTTTAGAGCTGTAGAATTTCATTAATTCGTCCTAATCATAGAGAGCTCGTCTTCATGGAGACAAAAGAAAAGATGTAAAAAGAATAAGAGTAATATATAATACGTCTTGTCAAATAGGCAGTTTCATGTTATCTTAGACACTCATGCAAATTTAATGATGTAAATTAGTATCTGAAAACTAGCTTAAAGTTATTAGAGTATATCTACATCCATGATTTCTAGTTTTGTGTGCAGTACCCATGCCTATTTTCATACATATTCTTTGTAAGCCCTTATGTTTCTGCACCTTATATACACCTCAAAATTAATCTTTAACCACATTTCAGTTCCTGATCAATCTTTAACAATTGCCAGATTTTTCCAATCTAAATGGAAAAGCTATGGAAATCTACTCCAATGGCATCATAAAGATGTTAATAGAGAGCATATTTCTATAAATATAAAATCAGGTAAGTTAGCAAGAAACAAAGTTACAAATAGAACAACAGAAGTAAAAAATAAATAGCAGATAATTCCCAAAGCATATTATCACCACTAGAAGAAGTTCAAGGTGAACCAACTACAAGAACTAGGAATGCAGAAGGCATTGAAAGGTGACAATGCAGGAAGCCATGAGTAATTATCTACCATTATAACTACTAATTCAATGCAGGAAGCCATGAATATCAGTTCTATGGGTAATAGAGCTCTTGAAGAGTAAGGCATTACCTATAATAGCAATAAGATTTGAAGAAAATACAATGAAAGGATCCCTTTTGACACCGAAAACTGCTGGTATAGAGTCAATTTGCAAGTATAAACTTCTTCTTCTCATATTAAAATATAATTAGCAATAGGAATCACAAGATTCACAACACACAGAACAGAGTGCAAAGGAACCTACAACAAAATATTATATAGAAACTTTACCGGTAACAGGAATGAACTTTTGGCATGTTTTCACAATAAAATTATCAGCAAGATCAGCCTCGTCCTCTTCAGCAGAAAACAGCTGTTACATAGTCACCAACATATAGATTAGTACACTGACAAAAGTTAGAGGCTACTTTTTTAATCTGCAGAAGCAGCGGATCTACTATACTTATACAAGCAGTGAATATATTTATTAATTAATTAGATACTATCTCACAACATAAAGTGCCAATTGATCAACTGTGAGGACCCGAATCCCCACTTTAAGGTTTACTGTGGGTTCGAAGGCTTCCGGGAGTGTCTGTGTGCGTGTCGGGCTCCAGATTTGAGTTTCTAGTGAAGTTGGAGCTTGTTTCTTCTCTGGGAGTCCATTTTAGGTGTGTGAGGTGTTTGCGCGCTTATTGAAGCCAAGAATGGGACCCGGAACAGAAATTGGATCAAGTTTACTTTTCCGGAAAATTTTGGGAAATTTTAGAAGCGGAATTTGGCCGAACGGACCTCGGATTTGGATTCAGCGCGCGAAAACGAGCGAAATGGACTATTTACTTGAATTTTTCGGAGCCCGGACGCGAAAACACGGAAACCGAGGCACAGGTTACTGTTCCGGCGGCCGGAGAGGCGCCGGCGGCGGCGGAGCGCGGCAGAACGCGGCGGCGGAGGGCAGCGCAGGCGCGCGGTCCACCGCGGGGCGCGTGCACCGGGCGCGGGCCACGTGGCGGGCTGCGGTTGGCCGGCGCAGCGGGCGCGGTCCACGGGCCTTGGCCGGGTGCACGGTGGACCGAGGGCATGCCACGTGGCATCCCGTGGTTGGTGCGGTGTTGTGCATGCGGTCCACGAACTTTTGGCTCTGGTGCACGGTAGACCAATGGACACGTGGCGTTGTGTGGTTGGCGGGTTCTGGTGCACTCGGTCCACTCAACAGTGGCGGCTGAGGCGGTGCCTCGGGGCGCGTGCCCGACCCGGATCCGGCGGCGGCGCGGCCGCGCACGTCGCGCGACATGCGCGTTGACCGGGTCGGCGTGGGGGCGCCACGTGGCGCCCCGTGGTTGATCGGGTGCAGCGGTGCACGACGCCTGGTCGGGACACGTGGCGTCGCTGGATTCGTCGGGGTTCGTGCGCCGGGTGCAGAAGGCGGATAAGGGGACACGTGGCGGCCTGAGGAAGATTCGGGCGCATACAGTAACGGGCCAGCCCGTTACTGTAGCAGCCCGAAAACTTTCGGGCGCCCAAAAGTTGGGCCCGAAAGTGGTCACTTGGTTTTTTTTGGGCTGCTTTTTGGGGAGAGACTATATAAAGGCCCCTTGGACCAAGATTTTGGGCACTTTTCCGAGAGAATTGGCCCTTGAGCTCTTAACCAAAGATCTTCCTCTCCCTCTTGCCCATCTCTTGGTGAAATTTCAGAATTTCTAGAAGCCGCGACGACTGTGTTTTCTGCCTCGTAGTGCGGAGCGACGGATTTCTGTTGAAGGCCCGTTATCGCCGCATTTCGGTCAAAATTTCCACAGAGCTACCCCGACATCCGTTTTCAGCGATTTTTGCGGCGTTGGTTTCATGAGAGATAAATCTTCGACTTTCGTGTTGAGTGTTTTGCCTAGATTTGAGTTTTTGACACGATTTTCGAGGCATTACTGAGCCGCTGTTTTGCTGTGAGATTCCTGGACAGCACTCACTTCGCGGATTTTTATCTCCTCATCCGGACATCGGAATTCGACGATTCAAGAGCCTATCGACATCTACACTTCGCGAGGATCGCCGTGATATTTTTATTGGAATTTTTGAAAAATTATTTTCAGGTGAAATTTTCGTGTGAACAGTAGCTGTGTATGCAGATTTTGGGAATGCTGATTTTGTGTGTGATTTGTGTGTAATTGGGAATGGTTGATGTACCCAGGACTCTGTAAGCACCGTTCTTGTGCTCTTCGCTTTGTGGACTTGGGAATTTGTCGGTTGCTGAACTTGTTATCTGTATCGTCCTGGACAGTTAGCGCGATCAGGTGGGTGATCCTGCTTTCAAATTCTATGGACTGCACTCTAATTCTACAAATATAGTAGCATGCATAGTATATGAGCCAGATAATATGTGTAAACTGTATGTTGAAAACAGAGCAATGTGATCTCAGTTACCTGCAAGAGACAAGTAGGAACCTCAACAGATCCCTGAAAAACTAGATCAACTCTTTCCAGAAGGCGGCGAGAAACAGGCGTAGTCACATAAATCCGATCCTCTAAATTGTCTACAGCTTTGACAATACATGTAATATGCACCCCGATGATAACCTATTGGAAAAAGAATCGCAATTCACCTCACAAAAAGACCTGTTCATGGGCAGTTTCGGGCTGGGTTCGGGCCAGCCCTTCCACTATCTATTTTCCATGGTACTGGACTTCAAACTCATCAGGTAGTATAATTGAAACATACCTAGTCCAAGGCACCAAGGTGTGCAACATCTAGATGAGTAAGGAAACAAGGAACTAACAGCAAGGCCGACAATCGAACCAATCAAACTCTCATAAATCATGTTACTTGGAACCTATCAAGTGTAGAATAGAATAAATAGATTAGCAACATAAGTTGGTATGTAACTCTATGAATTATAATCAGCAAATTATTTGATATATTGTTTTACGAATGTGTAGAAGATAGGCGACTTTGCATTTTGAAAGAAGGTTGCCAGAAATTTCAGTATCTTTGAAAAGTGATCACCTGATAATGCAGACGCACAACTTTTATGCTCGAGAGGGGAAGTCCAATAGGAGCAATAGAAGCTAAGCAACGACACAGCTCTGTGTAGCTGGAGATCTTAAAATCTCTTGGCAAGCACTGCCTAAAATAAGAAGTTATTTGAATGTCTCGCATAATGCGTGCCTCTCTTTTCGTTGAAACCGTGCAAAATAAAGATGCAATCGAAAACACATTCTCCTACAATTGTAGAGAGAGAGAAAAAAAAAAGTTTAGTTAATAGAAAAAGAAGACTTATGAGCGAACAGAAGAATCATTGTCTGTCCCGCAAATTCCAATTTGATTAACCGGCGTATTTTCGTTTCCGTCCGACCAGAATTTCCCGCTTGGTAAATTCTTACTCTCCGGGGAAACTCGAATCTGTACTACATGAGTTGGAGACATATGCCTCAGCATCTCCACCAATGTAACATATCCAGTGCCTTCAATAAGAACAGGATTAAGCATGTAAATTTTTATTACTACGTACGTACTTGAATTTATGATAACTATTAATGAAGGCATACCTTTTACCCATCCTGAGGTATTAACAACAAGAGGTAGCATAGGGGCATTCCCAGGATTACCAATCTCCTCAAATTGATGGTAGTTAATAAGAAAATAATCATAGAGTGTGCAGATGTAGTTTAAGTGAGCTTTCGGATCTTTCTTTGCACAAACATCACCAAAAAAGAAGCACCTGAAGGAAAAAAAATAAAAAAAAATGTGGATCAAACAAATGATTAACAATTAATAGTTATCTCTAAAATTCTTCTATTTCCAACTTCGACAGCAACACGAAAAGATTAATAGATCATAAGTCACCCATAGAACTGATACCGAAAATAATAAGAAAAAAACTAGTGACTAGCAATGATTGTGTACTTTTCTGGTGTTTTCAGGCACAGAATCGTCAAATCTGCAATCACAGAAAAAAAAAAAAAAAAAAGCAATCTCCGTTACAACCGTACCTTCTATTATTTACTCCTGAAGCAATTGTTCTGTGTCAATACAGGAGACCAAGATGTGCACCTAAAACATTTATATAAACTGATAAACTCATCTGGCGGAGGAAATCCATTACCTTCTAGAAACTAATACTTAAGAGGTTAATATGAAGGAGCAACATGAATAAAATCAAATATGCAGCAGCACATTTGCACTTCTCCTTCTACAACACTTCTCTAATTCTCTCTTTCTACAACACATTTGTAGTTCAAGGGACTATTAGAAAAGCAAAAGATGCCTAGTGCATAAAGGTACTTTACAGGGAATCCAGAATTTCATTCTAAATTCCAACAATAATATCAATCTAAATCTAAAACCATAGAACTACATAAATGTGGTGTTGTGATCTTATAAAATTGCCGCTATTAAATCACAAAGAGAAGGACATATAAGGCATAAGAACATGAAGGGAAAAAAAACCTTCGATTTAAATAATATTTAGCTAAGAGAGTATAGAAGAAACTTGAAAATTGATAAAACACGTATGCACTTTGCACATTTCATTTACCAACCTGTAGCAATTAATGCTCATTAGAGTATTCTAGATTTCTATATACAAACATTTTCTGTATGCATGTAGAAAGATGTATAGTGAAAATATTATGATGGACTATTTTTTGGAGGAATCAAGCACCCAAACTTCATATAACATTCAAAAAAAAATTAACAAAACAAAAGATGTCCTAGGAGGAATCTACTTATTGCTGAAATTAAGAGAAAAAAATTATTAGTAGAGCACAGGTTACAAGTCAAGAGTAAATAAAAAGCAGGCATAATTGGAGGATAGTAGCCAATTAAATTAAAAAACAGCCTGGTTTCAAAATTTTGATGGTATGTGTCAGAGAGCACTTTACATATTTCTTGAAATTTTGATTCTTTTGATGTGTGCTATTTTAAGCAATTAAATTGAGAATTTTGTTGTTTTTAACTGTTATTATGGTAAATTTTACTATTTTGAATGTTCTTTTAATTAACTGAACCGTGTTCACAATTATATACAAAAGCTGATAGTAATAGCAATTATCCAAAAGCCACAGCTACTTTACAATTGATTCGATAAGTTTAGCTCTTTCTAAAAAAAATCCTCGACTGACCATTTTGTTTCCAGAAAAACCGGCAATATAAGGATCCTAAACTGCATACAAGAAATTGCCTCACTTCTAATTAGGCTACAAATTAGGTTCAACCTGAACCCACTCATGCAAATCGAATGAGTAACTAAGGTTACTGGGAGATATCAAAACCCAGTCTGAACACACTTTCAGCATTCTTCCATCATCGCAACATTAGGCTACCCAAAGCAAAATAGTTAATCATTTTATCTTTTTACCCTTAGTCATATGTGTTGTTACTAATTAATCATCTCCCGAGTTAATTCTAGGCATAAACATAGAGCATGTAAAGGAGATGAGAAGATCACCCAAAAAAGCAAAAGATGCTTCACTCTCCAGTTTTCTAATATTCAAAACCCTCTTAATCTCCATGGTGTTAAAAATATGAAAACATGTAAAATTGCTCACACTTTTCACCTATTAGCAAGTCTGCAATCACAACAGGATCCCGAGGATCATCCTCAGGCATTCCTTGCTCCACTTTTCAACTATTAGCAACAACTCCACATCGTTATCATTACATGTACATCAAAAGGTGTCAATATAAAGCAATCGAAACGAATAGCGAGGATACGATCGAGATCTCACCCGAAATGGCCTTGAGCGCGGCCTCCTACGGCGGGTCCTGCTCGTCGGGGTTGGGCACCAACGACGATGCGCAGCGCAAGGGAGCGGCCGCGGCAGCGGAGCGGGAGCGCGGAACACTAACCCTAGATCTTCGTCGTCGTCGTCGTCGTCGGAGTCGGAGGTGGTGGGGAGGGGATCGGGGGGATCGGGGGTGAGCTCGGCTAGGGGAGAGGGAGGAGGGATAGAAGGGGTCGGGGCGAATGTGAGTTCGCACAGAGGATATCTAAATTTAAAATTTTGAAATTGAAAATTTAAAAATTAAATTTAAATTTTAATTTTAAATTTTAAATATAAAATAAAAATAAAAATTTAGTTCAAAACTAGAATCAAATTTTAAAAAATAGATTTTAGTTGTTTCTAATTTTAGACCTCGAAAAGTTAAAAACTAATTTTAACAATCAAAATCACTTATCAAATAAATTTTTCAAAAATCACTTTTGAACTTAAAATTATTTTAAAAAATTAAATCAAACATTCATTTATTTAACATAGAATTATTCGTCGGTAAAAATTTAGAGTTTAAAATAATTACCGCTAAAACACTATTTGTAATTATTTAATAGCGGCAATTTTATAATTGCCGCTATTAAATTGTCGCAAAAGGCCTATTTTGTTGTAGTGAATATAAAATCATATTTTATTTTTTAAAAATTTGGATTGAAAAAAAAAATAATTTAATTTGAACTAAATTATTTACTGATAGTTTATAACTGTTATAATAATTTTATTAAAACCGCTGCTAAAATATATTTTTACCAGCGTTTTAAAATTGGTAGAATAATTCATTAAAATCGCTGCTAAAATATACTTTTAACAGCACTTGTATTAAATGTTACTAAAATAACCGTCGCTACAAATCAATTTTCTTGTAGTGTGTAAAAATAATTTGTCTGATTTTAATCAAAAAGACTAATTTTTTATTTTATCCAGTTATATTAAAATTTAACAGTTTAAAATTAACTTAACTGATTTTTTTTAAAAAAATATAAATTAGTCTTATAAAATTAATTATTCTTAATTTTGTTTTGTAGAAGCTGAGTATTTTTTTGCGGTTTTGAAAAACTTGAAAATGTATATATACTTAATTTGGTTTAAAAATTAGTAATTTTATAATTAAATATGATATTAAAATTATATATATATATATATAATAAAATTAAAAATAATTATTAAATATTTATGGCGCTATGCTGATGTACCTAGGGTTTAGGGTTTTACTGGTTGAACCGGTGAACTTTGATGCAGTAATTCAATCAAATCTTCGCTATTGAACTCGATTATTAAAACATTGGTTACAGCTAGTATTAAAATCAGTTCATCAATTGAAAGTTTGAGAGAGACTTTTTTTAAGCTATATGTGTAATTAAACTGAAAGAAATTTATAAGCTGAAACGAAAAGAGTACATGAACTAATAACTGAACTTAAATATTTTGGTGATTATAAAAAACTAGAACAAGAGAAAAAAAAAAATCCTAAATTAATTTTCTGTTGTTGTATCTTCTATTTATGGGAATAGATTATGGTTGGGTTCAACCACGTACAAATACACAAATTTGGTCTCAAGCCCTAATTAAGATGCACGTACAAGACAAGTCACATCAACAAACATTTGTTTTCACTCAATAGTCAAGAGAGGGCCCTGTCACTTGGTTGTAAAGCTCTCTTACTTTTTATCCTACTTTTTATCACCTTAAATGAAAGAAAATGGAGGAAAAAATTATAACGATCCCGCCCACTAGTAAAAATAATTTGTTGGATCACACCATAGTCTAAAATATATAAGTTCAGTATCCATGTCCTCTTATATATCCAAGCATATTCACATTCGCATCTGATGTGGGACTATTAGGATATCACAGACTCCTCCGTTTAGGTCTGACGTCCTCGTTAGTCTAAACACACACACAACGATATGAGACTTGTCTCGCTAATCCTGTCATATAGATCCAGACTCAGTCGAGACTCGCCACACACTTCCGGCTGGTTATTGGCTCTGATACCAAATATAACGATCCGGCCCACTAGCAATAATAATTCGTTGGACCCACGCCACAGCCCAAAATGCCTAAGCTCAATTATTATTACTAATGTCCATATTCTTTTATATACTCAAACATATTCATATTCGCATCCGATATGAAATTATTGGGGGTGTCATAAAAACAAGGACATGCATTGAGCACTCCCTACACGTTTTTTTCCTACAGCTTTAAAATACTTTAGGAATAGAAAATAGTACAAAGTGCAATAGCTCCTTCTTTGTCTCCTCCTCCTCACTATTGGAGGTCTAATTAAGATGGCTCATGCATACATTTTCTATTCACCAAATAACAAAAGCCACTACAAAATGGAATCCAGTGGAGAGGAAGTGCATTATTTATTGATGGCCCACAAGCCTTATGAAATTCACTTGCCATGTACAATAACAGGAGAGAAGAGAAAAAAATAAAATAAAATAAAAATAAAAATTAAAGGAGAGAAAAGAAAAAAAGAAAAGAAAAGAAAAGAAAACATAGAAATTAATTAAACAGCTCTCTCTTCTAACATCTTCCTTTTTTTTTCTTTTTCTTTTTTTCTCTCAAAAAAAAAAGCTCTCTCTTCTAACTTTTTGGATGCACAAAAAAGAAAAGAAGAGAAAATGAGCATTTGATAATGTTAGCTCCATTTTCTAATGCGAATTTTCATGCGAAACGCACGTTCGATCACGTAGGGATATTTATGAATATACTCTTATATCTGAAATGTGATTCACTATAACAAAATTAAATTATAGCGATACATTTTTGTGCTTTTTTTTTTATAAGTGTTTCATTTATGTTCCATCTATATTCAAAATTAAATTATAGGAATACATTTTTGAAACACATTACAGTAATGTGTCGCTATACGTATACCCTATCGACTGCACATATAGCGACGCTAATAACAAGTATCGATATTTTTTCCAGCAGCATTTTTTAAAAAAAGTTGAGGGACACTTTAGAATGTCGCTATAGTACAATTTTGTTATAGTGATTAAACAGTTGTAGATCTATATATTATAAGAAACTAGAGAGCGATCATACTATATATGTTACTCAAATGATTAATCTTACAAAAACAAGTCATGAGGAATAGTCATGATACAAAAACTATATATATATATCATCCTACAATCTTACAACAAACTTTATAAAGGAAGTTCAAAGAGATGTGATCATGCCATTTGTGGAAATTAATGTAGGGTATCTTCTCAAATATTGTATCTTGCATGTCCTCTGTCTCCTGGTATGGGGAGACATGAGACAAGCACTCCATTATTTTGAGGAATAACACAAAAGAGAATCAATTTTAAGTACCTAAAGTTTATGAAGTGGTGTGATGAGGAGTGTTAGGTTTTCTTTAATGGAAATGATTTGTGAGGTTGGATGCCATGCATGTGTGGAACCATATAACAAGGCATGTGTAGATGTAGTGATCATTAAACATGTGCTTGTTTTAATAATAATGGCATGGTGATTTAAATAGTAGAGAATTAATTTATTAATTCTATTGCACATTGTAGTAGTTGGTGAGTTGTTACTCAAAAAGATTTAATAATTAGTCCCAAACCTAATTAGCCATTTATGAGTATTTTGTCAAAATAATTAGTTAATAAGTACTATATATATATATGCATGGTTTGAGAAAATATTTGGTTTTACATAAAATGTATTTTAGTGCAAAAATACAATTTACTGGAAAACATGTCAATAAACATAAATTTGCTATTACATGGAAAAACACTTTTAATATTTCAATTAGTTTTTGCATAATTGCATGTAACAAAACACCACTTTAAACTACTACTGAGTTAATTACTAAATATGCATCCCCATTTTCTCAAAATGTTATTGGACCAAAATTGGGCCGGAAAAGGCCCACGGAATCTTATGAGTTGGTACCAGCTATAGTATTTATTAAAGAAGCTCAATACCAATACGGCCCAATGGGCCCGACTCGGTTTTCTCATTTCCAAACTATAAAAATATTAATTAAAATATATATATATATAATCCAAAACCCTCTCTCTCTACGCCCCTCCAAAACCCTCGACCTTCTCCGACCCACTCCCATGGCCGAAGACGACGACGACGCCGCCGCCACCTCCTCAGCCGCCGCCGCCGTCGCCACCTCAGCCGCGGCCTCCGCCGCCGCGGCCTCCGCCGCTACCGCCACCTCCGCCGCCGCGGTTGCGCCGATCCCGAGTCTCACGTGGGAGGGGTGCAGCGTCCTCCTCGACGTCAACGATGGCGACCGCCTCGTCTTCGCCCGCCTCTCCCCCGCAGCGTCTCTCTCTCTCTCTCTCTCTCTCTCTCTCTCTCTCTCTCTCTCTCTCTCTCTGAGCAAATTTGGATTCTGAGGTGATCGTTAGGGGTTGTGTGGATCGCGCAGGACGCTGAAGATCGGGAACAAAAAGTGCTCCCTAGGCCCGCTCGTCGGATGCCCCTTCGGATCGTCGTTCCGCGTCGAGATCGGCCCCAATGGACCCCTTCTCGATCGCTTCGTGCCCTCTTCACTCGGTACGATTTATGTTCTGCCCTAGAATTTGCATCATACTCACCAATTAAGTGCAGTTGGAATCCTCAAGATGACAAATATATAGGGATATAAATATGAAACTGTATCAAACACTATCAGTAAAGCATTTGTTTTGGTGCATGCAGATAATTTTGCGCACGACATTGCTGATGGGCAGTTGGCAGATGATCTAAAAGACAATAGATCGTTGGTCGACAATAACACGGCCCAAAGCCTATCTAGTGATGACATAGATACAATGCGGAGGTTGGATTGCATTTATTTTCTCCTTGTGAAAACAATAGGGATTGTGTAATGTTTTGACATATCAATGTCGCATTCCATACTGCTTTTGTATGTTCTATGTTTGATTTCAAGTTAGCATCTTTTATTGTCAATAAAAAAGATTAGCGTTGTTAATTATCGAGAATATGTCTCATCTTCTTGGAGGGATGATGCGTTAATATGGTAATACAATTCATTTTTCGGATGCAGAGAAGGTGCGACTGGTGACAAAATTATTGAAGCTCTTATTGCTAATAGCTCGACATTTGGAAAGAAGACTGCATTTTCGCAAGTGAGTGTAATTATTAAAGTTTGTATGTTCTTTCTGTCTTTGGATACCTGCTGATTGAGAATTTTGTTATCAGGAGAAATACAAGTTAAAGAAACAGAAGAAATATGCACCTAAAGTACTTTTGAGGCGACCATCTACTCGGAGGTAACTCATTTCGAGTCCTTCTTCATATTTGATATATGGAAACTACAATTAACTGTACATACTTATCAAGGAATATTAATGAGGTACTACCTATTTTACGTAACAACTGAAAATTTATATGTATTAGAAACCATGTGGTTTTGTTTCTTCTGCACTTGTTTCTGAGAAATTGATACTTTTGCTGTGATTAAATGCACGAGTTCACTTGGCTTTGTGCTTGAGATTGAACATTTTCCTTCTTTTGGATTGATTTAGAGCATATTTCTTATGAGAGAGACAGTCATGATTGTGAAGGGACAGTCTTTCATACTGATCAATAGGGTTATGAGTTTATAATCTTCAGTTGTTTGTTATCTTCTTGTTGTAAACGTTGGAAATGGTTTTATGGTTTTAAGGAAGACAGTAAACTGTTTCATTATTTTTGACAGTAGTTAGCAGAGTGCATTACGTTCTATTTGTAAAAAAATAAATAGCTATTAACCCTAGCTTGTTTCTTGTTATACAGCATATGCGAGACTTATTTCAAGAAACATCCGGCTCGGACAGGGTAATTAATTTTTAAAACTTTGGTAGATCATTCGGGTTGTTTGGTTTGCAACCAATATGGCCGAAGGAATTCACCATTTGGCTTCTTCTTTTTCTTCCTTTGCTTTTGCCCCTTGTTCTAATATGAGATAGTCGGCCTTGTATTCAAAACTGTAATAGTCACTCCTGGTACTCCTGATGGGTAATTACTATCCTTAGTTACATGTCTTAACTCTTCAAGTTCTATTATCTAATAATATGCTTTGAAGGACAGCTCCACACCATTAGGAAAGGGGGGATCACTATTATCTAATCTGCATACAGTTGAATCAGAAACACATTATCTGTGTTAATCACCAGTGTGGTATTCATAATTCATTTGTTATATGACTGCATCTTGTAATATCATATATTTCTTTGAATAGACAATTTTTGATTAAGTCTAGGAATTTTATATTTGTAGGCACGACTATTCTATATAATCCCACTCTTTCTATGATGCCTAGGTTTTTGCGCGTTGATACACTATCTCTCTTGTTGTCCATGGCTAACGTGGGTGCATATTCAGATGTCCTTGTGGTTGATATGGTTGGAGGTTTACTTACTGGGGCCATAGCTGAACGTTTAGGAGGTAACCTTCCATTGCTTTCACACTTTGAATAATCTATTAAGTAGAAGCTGCTGAGAAAAAGGGTAAAGAATGACATCCATTGACTCTCTTTTCAGTTTTTCTACTGTTGCAGTAGATACTCGAGACATGTTTTATTATTTTTTTCAGAATTGGTTTTGTAAGCAAGGGTTATTCATAGAATAAAGGTATATCCTGTTGTTTATATGACAGGTACTGGATATGTTTGTAGCACTTACTTTGGATCAGTGCCAAACCCTATAGACATAGTCAAAATGTTCAATTTCAGCAGTGAAGTGTGTAGCAGGTACAATTTCTGTGTTTACTCTGCACTCATTAGAAGCTGAGTAGGGATGATGGGTAGAATGATTTACTCTGCTCTGCTTAGTGGGAAGCTTAAGATTGTTCTTGAAGTTGTTGAAACTTTCTCACTTTTTCCTAATTGCAATTCAGCTCGCCAACTTTTAGTTCGCCTGAAATATCGATTAGCTTTTGCTGGCATTGCAATTTGACCTGCTAAGTTTAGTGTGGCGCAAATGCCTTGTGAACTGTCTAACATAATGGTGAGTATTTTGTATCAAATCAAATTTAGTCGGCTGTTTTAGTTGTTTGCATCAAATCAAACTTATTGCCATTAGATATTAAATTATTAGCACCAAATTAAACTTTGTTAGCCACATTACAGTGAAAAATAGGTTCCGCCACGTTAAAGTCGTCAATCAAACTGCATTTAATAAAATGTTGGTCAAGTTTTACAAATATATTGCATGACATTCCAACAATATAGGGTTGTTCAAGCACCATTTAATGATCTCTGCTCTTCGCAAAGTACTACTGACGAGCTCACCATTGAATCGGATGAGAAAGCTCATCGTGCCTCCTCAAACGAACACTTTGTTCAAGAAGAAGATTCTTTATTAGGTAAGCAACTAATCCATACTAGAGGAACTTTTGTTTTTTTGGTCTCCAGAAGTAGTTTTTAGATGTTTAGGCTATTTATCTTCTGCTAGTGTTGTAGAATGTGGAGACAAGGACAACATTCCGGCCATTCAGAAGTCAATTCAACCTGGAAAGCAACCATCACCAGAAACCATAAAATATTGGAAAGAAAATGGCTTTACCAGGTAAAACAACTATAATTTGAATGTTCAAATAACAATAGCATGTTCTTATTGGTAAGTCTTCACTCAATTCTTGTGCAGTTTGATAGTTGCTGCTCCGGAATCGGAAGTCGGAAAATTAGTTACTGATCTACTCCCGCTATTAGCATATTCTGCAACATTTGCAATTTATCATCAATATCTTCAGGTGATTTTCGAAACACTTTTACATTTTCTTTTTCATTTTTTTTTTTTAAATGATAAGCAGTTCTGCTTAATGCAGCACATTACCTATCGCGCTCCGTCACTGAACATCTTTGTGTGTTATCATATACTTACTTCATCATAATACGGCATCTGATTTAGAAATCAAGCTGTCCTGTCATCAGACATTCCTCCATAAAGCTGTTTCTCATTGCTATCCGATCACTGTGATGCTATGCTAAACAAACTAGAGATTTTAATCGTTTCGTGCTGAAATCTGCAGCCTCTTGCAACATGCATGCACAGATTGCAGACTTCAAGAATGGCTGTTGGCTTGCAAATATCTGAGCCATGGCTCCGTGAATACCAGGTTTGTTTCGGTCATTTGGTGAAATAATGATACACTACATGTTCGAAATAGAATAATCAAGTAAGGTGTCAGGTAATAATGTGCTGATTTTTCGTTTCAAATGATCTCTCAGGTTCTTTTGTCGCGCACTCATCCGCATATGCAAATGAATGCATTTGGCGGTTACGTCTTGAGCGGGACTAGAATTTTTTGCAGCAGTGAAGCTTTTGATGGAATCAAGAAGTGACCTTCTCAAAGTCCATGAAAATTCCTTTCCATCGAGCAGCGAGAATCGGTGGAACAAGAAGATGAGGACACCTCGTTTCGTCGATGCCAGATAAGGGCATTCACATTCTGTGCCCTTTTATGTAGTAATTTTATAACATGTTGTATTCATACTCTGATTCTGTTTAAATAGCTCTACTAAAAAAATACTTCTGTAAAAGTTTGATCTCGGCCAAACAAACACTATTACTAGTTGATGTTCAATGCAAGAATACAGGAGTCTTATAAGAAGTAATTATCATTTTGGAAAAGGAAAAATAAATTATATTGTTATTTTTAAAAAAAAAAAATTGTAGAGGAAACATAACAATGCAAAGGCAAAAGAACATATCAAATTTCTCAAGCAAAATGTGCAATTGTCAACACACAAAAAGTCACAAAAAAGTTCCCCACAAACAAAAGAACATATACAATTTTTAATCACAAAATTACTAATTGCTTGAGAGAGCAAATAAACACATTATTTATTTATTAGCCCATACAGGATGAGAGAGAATAGAATTTTCTCTGTAATGTTCATCCCACGTGACATCAGTAACAAATCAATCACAATTAATGACAATGAACGAACGAGATCGAGTGAAATAGCTGTAGTAAATGCATCAGAAATGCCAAATCTTGGAACCAGTAAATTGATTGACATTTAGCAGGGCCATAGTCAAAGCACAAAATTAAACAATATCCATAAAAACAAGAACATCCTCAGTAAAAGTAGATTTTTTCTGCAACATATTAACTACTTAGACATCAAATACTACTTTGGATTCAGATATAAACAAGAAAATAGAAATGAACTGCATCTCTGTTTGCTTGAGGGACAGTGAAAATCAGAAAAAGTGCTAACAAAAGTATAGATTTAACATCTAATTTTCTCAGGAAAAGAAGAAAAAAAACACCAAAAGCACTTATTTTTTCTCCATAATGCAAATAAGTACAAGGAGATTCATGAAATTTGACGAGACGAAGGTCCATTGGCCCCAGGAATGAGATATCTCCACTAAAACAATTCTAGAAGGGAATTAGTTTATAAATGATGACCAGCTAATTCAACAGTTCTAACCAACTTCTATGATTAGAGCATAACATGTATTTCACAAGGCAACTAGAGAACCAGTATTGCAGGTTTGATGCTTATAAATCATTAATTAGTTCAGCTTTGCTGCTTGTGGAAGAATACTGTTTGGCCCGACTTCGAGAAACTTCAATAAAGAAGCAGAAGCCAAGCACTCAGTAAACTTAAAGTCTATATCCTCTGGCTAGAGAAGGAAGAGAAAATGAATTTTCAGGCCTCGAAACCAAAGCACCGATTTATAAATTCTATTTCTGGCTCTACATACAACAGAATGTTCACGAACTTCCATTCTTCCCATCTAATGACCTAAATGAGTGTTGCGATAGAGGATGACGGCCTGGCTGCATCACAGTTGTGCCGATCATGATCCAGAGCCTGAGTTTTGTCTCATACAGAAGCATTTGTACTAAAAAGTCTCTGATTGAAGAATTTTAAAGGCAAAAAGCCAATAGGAGTTCTTCAAATAGGTTTTTTTCACAAAAACTGCAGCTAGGTCAAACAGACCCACAGTAAGAGACGTTGCGAATATACAATAAAGGAGATTACCGGACAACCAGAATAAAACTATTTAACTTCAAAAACCTGCTCGAGTTAGTTTTCTCAGTTTACCACAATTGCCCAAGCCTAGAGGACTCGAAACCAAAGCCAGGCTCAGTATTTCCACATTTGAAATAGTACCTAGCATGGGCAGTTGAAACTTTTTTCGAAAAACCTCTATCCCAGTCATTTTACGCCAGGTTTGGTTTTTAAAGTCGTCAGGTTTAGTTTTTACATTGAGCTTACAGCCTTACACATACTAGAATAGCAAGACCACCTTCTCAACAAGCAGGCGGATCTTCCTAAAGCTATAGGCAGTGTTGTAATGGAGAACTAATCAACTAGGTGACTTACCAAACATTAAAGAACTAGACTGCTGCATTTGAAAGAGTGACTGTAACATTTGAGGGGCGAGGGGGGGCACTTGCGTTGGACTAAATTGTGGTGTTTGAAAAGGAAGCGGGCGTGGTGGCATCTGCACCAGACCGGGCTGATGAGGCATTTGAATTGATCCAGTTTGCGACAGTTGATCTGAAGATGACTGAAGCATATGATTAAGAAGGGTTTGCGACATTTGAGTAGTAGTAGTAGTAGTAGTAGTACTAGTAGTAGTGGTAGCGGTAGGCAAGGCTTTTGTCTTTTTCTTATTGTTATTCGACCCTTTCTTCCTTGCAGGATGGGGGTCGGTTCCCGCCACATTCACATCCGAGCAACTTATCTCATTGTTTTCAAGTAATTTTCCATTACTATTGTCAACCAAATGCAAGCCTCCAAATTCTTTCTCAATTAAATCCAACGCCTCCGTTAACTTTTCCTTCACAATTCTCTCCCCTCTAGCAGTTAATGAGCCTTTATCGAAAACATAATGCCCAATATGGTTCAACTCACTGAGCCGCAAAGCCCGAGCCGATTTTCCTTCCTTATTTAATGATTCACTAGAAAAAGACATTATCGCCCTTTTTCTCGCATCCTTGGTCCATCTGTGCATTATATAGTGAAACGGTATCTCATTAATATTATTCACAAGAAGCACTCTCAAAGCATGAGAGCAAAATAATCCAACAGTTTCAAATAACTTGCAGCTACAGAAGATGGTGGAATCAGCTTTGTCAAACTTTACCGAAAGCTCTTTTTTCTCGCCAGACTTATTGAGTTCATAAATAACTACACTTCCCTCACAGCTGGCCTCAACGCAACTCATCCACAAGCCCTCGTGATACTCTTCTTTGAACATCTCGAAAAGCCTAAGTGTATAAACACTAGCCGCATGCCCCAATATACCATGAGTAAATACATTTCCAAAGGAACCTTCATTGCAGTGAAAATTTTCATCTTGCTCCGCTTGGCGCATCTTTTCTGACTCTAGTTCATAAAATTCGATGACTTTGATTGGAGGTAATGTTGTACCCAAAAGTTGGTGAAAAATACTGTTAGTGCTCTCACTTCTTTGGGTGGATTTCATTTTAGCTGAAAACAAATCAATGTCAAAAGCAGTACACCACTTCGCTCGAGTCTCATACAATCTATTAAGCCATTCATTTTCTTCAAGATTGAATGCTTTGATCATGTTTTCCCAAGTAGACTGAAATTTGATTTCATCTAAATAGCCGTTAAGGCATACGTTAAATATAGAAATGAAGTTTGTATTGCTATAAATTCCACCGACTTTTTTCTTCGCATTATCCAAGATATTCCACAAACCTAGCCGATGGCGAGACTCGGGAAGTACAATTTCAATGGCTTTTGAGATTGCTTGATCATGATCAGTAAAGATACTTTTAGGTTGGCGACCTCCCATAGCTTCTAGAAACGTCTCAAACAACCAAATGTACGATTCTGCCGTCTCGTCAAATAAAAAAGCGCAGCCAAATAACACGTTCTTCCAGTGATGATTGATACCCACCAAAGGAGCACAAATCAAATTATATTTTTCAATTCTATATGCAGTATCGAAGATTACGACATCTCCAAAGGCATCATAATCCAACTTTGATCTTCCATCCCTCCAAAAGAAATTTGCCATTCGATTCTCTTGGTCAACTTGCACCGAATAGAAAAATAAAGGATCCTCAACTTGCTTATACTTCAAATAATCGATAATACCTTGTACATCGCCTGCTTCAATTGTCGCTTTTCTCGTGGTTCGCAAGTAATTAAGACAATCTTTCTTTGCGGACCCAACATTTTTCACCCTACCAAGCTGTTTGGTCAAATACATGTATGCTTTTCCAGGTTTTACACCTTCATTTACTACAGGGCTATCCATATGTGCATCTCTTTTTCTCCTTCCTGATCTTAAATTATGCTTTTCTTCTTGGCTCACAAACTCATGGTTATGATCATCGCTGAAAAGAGTGACTTCCCACGCACCATCCGTAATAGTGAACCTAATTCTTGCATTGCAACCCGTCCTGGTCTCTATCCGATTAACTTTTTTCACACTACGTTCTCTAAATTCACGAAACCCTGCTTTCGAGCACACATATTCTCGTTGCCTTAAAACACCATCGATGAATCGCCTATTCCCTTTTCGTATGCTAAAGCCCCTTCTCAAGGCGTGCTGGTTGTACAGGTCATACGCTTCATCTTCGGAACCCACTTTTACACCCACTTCAATTTGTTCATCTGAGTCATCTAAGTTTATCACCTCGCAAGTGTCTTCATTATTGTTTTTCTCATCCAATACCGGGTCTCCAGTTGACTCTGCCATTCAACCTAGCGGGCGAAAAAGAGCTCAAATTGTTTCGAAAAACAATATCCAAAGCATTCCACATTTGCTAAATGTAACAATTACTCAAACAAATACTAAGTAGGTTATTGCATCAAACTCGTATAACTGCTTTATTTACTGCAACAAATTTCATTATCCGAGCAAGTTAAGGAAAATTTATACTTAGTTGGCTACAAAATTTAGAAATAGTTAAATATGTTCACCAAAGAAGTGAAGCACTAAATTTCTTCCTTACTCAGTGATGCCACTAATTAGATTAGCCGATTACACAAACGATAATCGCAAAAAAATTCAAGCACAAACACATAACTATGTTTTTGTCAAAATCAAAATTTTACTACACTTATTGACTTACCAAGTAATGCCGAGAATTAAACTACTTTTCTTGAATCAAATTACCAACTAAACAAACGACATTACCGACAACATTAGAAAACAAACTCATTCTTTTGTTTTTGTTTCTTTATATAATCCCCAACCTGCTAAACTACAACTGATAGAGTATATGACAAAATTTCTTTTTTCAGTAGGACAAATTTCTACTTTTTCCCCATACATGGTTTTATTTCAACCATTAAAAATCATCATCATCATCATCATAAAAAATAAAAAAAAACCCTAGTTTTGTTACAAAATTGCAGCAATAAATCCCTTAAATGTTCAAGAAAATTGCACAAAAAAGAATTAAGAAACACATAAAATACCTTAAAATGAGGTAAAAATAACACCACGGCCAAGAACCTCATTCCACATCGAAAAGTCTCATCTTTACCCCATCTCCAAAACCCCCCTTTTCTTAACAAACCGAAATTCGAATCCGAATCGATCAATATCAATACGACTGTAAAAATTAAAAACTTTCGCATCAGAATCGATTCCTCGTCCTCTTCAGAGGAAGAAGGGACTAGGGTTTAGGGTAATTTTTCAAATCTAGAGATATAGGAAGCAAAATGGACTAATCCGACAAAAGAGATTGGATTAATTGGGGAAAAAAAATAAAACCCTAGATGCTGCTGCTACTGCTCCGGCGGCGGCGGCGGCGAGCTCCGTGCTTCTCTTTCCCACGCAAATGGATATCTCCGTGGAAAAATGCGAAATTTTTAGGTGAGAGAGAAAGAGTATAAAAGAAGGGGGAAAGATGTGAACAAGAGATGCAACTTTCCCGTGAAACCCCCTAAGTTTATACTTTTTTCATTTTTGGTCTTTAACGAAAATAATATATTCACTATTTATTGTCCCTAATTTCCAATTTGGGATCTAATTATAATAACATATATTTTTAATAATTTTTATAGCCTATAATTTTTGTAAGATCTAATTAACTATAAACTAATATTTTCTAAACTAATATTTTCCAAAGCATCATCAAAATATTGTTCAGAACTTTAAAATTAAGTTATTGAATATATATTTTGAATTGCAGACACCATTTATTACGGTGGCACGAACGAGACAGCCAAAATCGTCTGGAGACACAACTCCACAAATTGTTATTAGAGTATCGAGAGAAAGACACAAAAAGTCATGTAAATTGGCACAAACAATCGATATTTTATTAATAGTAAAAAAGTGAATTACAAACGAAATAACACGACTCGACTTGATCGGACACGTTGTGGTAAAATAAACACTGATGACACTCCGCATCTATTGAATTTGGCTCATGACGGTTGAGGCAAAATGAACGCCCATAACACTCTGTATCTATCAAAGTCGACTCACTTAATACATATCAATTAAAGCTTTCTGTCTGGAAGTATAAATTGGAATCCAACAGAAAAGCAAGCGCATGAAAATAACTTTTTAAATTTTTAATTTTTTTAAATGGGTTAATATTAATTATATATGTTTATTAAATAAACTAGAATTTTTAAAATAATTTTGAAAACTACTTCTTTTTAGATAATATAATTTAATTAAATATATTGAAAATTTGTAACCTGAAAATTAATTAGAAAAGGCAAAAAAAATTAAGTATGACGTCGACACTACCTTTATATTTTCCCTCTCTCTCCCTCGCTCCCTCCCTTCTCCGCCCCCTTTTCTCATTTCCCTCTCTCTTCGACCTCTTCAAAACCCTACCCTGCGCTCTCTCTCGCTCTCTCTCTCCGCCATCGCCATGTCGAGCGCCGATGGATCGCCCTTCCCCGCAGCGGCCCCGCGCCGCTACCCGCCGCCGCAGCTCCACCGCGCGCCGCCGCACGCCGTCGCCGCAGCCGCAGCCGCAGCAGCAGCAGCAGCCGCAGCCGCAGAGGCCCGTCGCTTCCCGTTCTCCGCGCCTTTGGGACCCGCCCCTACCTCCTCCGCCGCCGCCGCCGCCGCCGTGGCGCCCCGATACTTCGCCGCCGAGGATCGGAAACCTCCGCCGGGGACTTCGGTGAGTTGGGAGTGTTCTCGCTTGATTTAGTGATTTTTCTTGATCTAATGTCCTTTGTTTTGATGTTTTTCGATCCAATTCTTAGGGAAAGGGCGTCATAATTGTGAAAAGACAAAGAAAGGGTGGAAATTTTAGGAATTTGTGTAGAAAGGTGTCATTTTTGCATCTCATTTGAGGAGTTGTGATTGGAATACTTGTTCTGGTGGTAATTAAATTGTTGGCATTACATCTGTATATGATCTTATTGGGTTCTTATGAAATTTATAGCTTAAAAAGTAAGGACTTGGATAAAACTAGGCAGCTGGGGTAGTTGAACAAGAGGGATTTTGACTTCTCTAGTTGGCCTCTAGTTGGTTGGTTAGTGTCTAATTTTTGTTTCATTGTGCTTGTTTTTGTTTCGATCCTCTCAATGTGTGCAAGAGTAAAAGAGTCACACTTTTGTGAGTAAGAATTATTGGATTGCCTATCCTGGAAATGAAGCAATATAGCTGAGTAGTTGAAAAACAACTAACATTTTTTTTTCACTGGAAGTCTCCTCAACAGCTTTCTGCTTTAGCAAAGGTGGAAGCTTCGAATCAGAACTTCTAATTCTGGGGACGGGAGATCATTTTAGCTTTCCACGACAGCAAAAACCATAACAAACATTCTGGACTTTTGTTTGCCCAATGTTTGGTGGCTGCTTCGGAAGCTAGGCTAAACAATCACTTTTGTAATGTAGATTTTACAGTTTGGTTTTCAGAATATGATAATTTAATTATAGTTTTGTTACTTAAGTTGAATATAGAGTAGTTTAATTCGATTTTAATTACTCTTTTTGTGAACACTTGCTTTAAGGTGGGTTTTTGGCTAACATGTTGATTTCTAAATCGTGTCTACTACTATGCCATTTTATGCTTTTCAAGTCCCTCCCTCATAGAGTGTGATTTTGTGTGGTAGATCATTTCACATGTCTGAACATCTATGTTATACTATTCATTGCTCTCTTTGTTTGACAGCTTTTTAGGTTTTCACCCATTACTAGTTCATTTCAGTGCTGCATGCATATATATCTTGTAATCTTTTATAACGCTCAGCATAGACTTTCTAATAATCTTTTATCTGCAGAACTATGTCGTTTTTTTTTCATTTTCTTGAGTACTTGCTATACTTTTTTGTAGATAAGAAAACAAACAAATGGAACAGAAAATATAAAAGTTGAGCATGATGAAGGAGCAGTCAAACGAGAAGGTAAGGAGGAATTCAGCACTCGAGTTCTTTCAACTGGATCAGGTGTATGTTCTAAGCGTTCGAGGAAAACAAAGGCTTCAAGACAAAAAGGAGCCATGCAGGAAACTGCTGGGGCAACTGAGGGTGAGCATCCATATTTCATACTAGCTCTTGCTTATAATATGTCTAATCTATATAACCAGTTTGGTTACGAGGTTTCTTAATTAGATTAAGTTTAAATTGGTTGTGCTCTAATGATATAAGAGTAAATTGCAGCAGGGCTCTTCAACCTTCTAGTCAGTTTGATCGTCAACCGTTATATTGTTATAACTAGATTTCTCATCTGTGCATCACATTGAAATTTTACCATTTCCATTAAGATCCTCCATCAGATTTGACAAAATGTCATAGGCGACTTTGGACTTCTTATGTACTGGTTATGTGGATATTTCTGTCCGATTGAACAAGGGGATTTAATGGAAAGGGAAATATTGCAACAGAGTGCATATGTTTAGGGACCTAATGGTACAATTGACAGGTTTGGGACCAAACTGAAACCTCCTAATGTGGTTGGGAACACCTGGTCCATTTTACCCCAAAGTAAATTGTCGTAGTGCCTGATGATGCTTTGTATTTTCAGGAGCACCTGGAAATTCTTTGCTTTCAGCTAGCAATTGCCGCTATGACAGTTCTCTAGGTAAAGCTTGCAGACTTTTTTTTTTGTTCTCTTCTTGTGTAGCTTTCCTGGGTGTAATTTGTGGGTGCTTTAACTTTAAAGGCTTGTTGACAAAGAAATTCATCAGACTACTTCAGCAAGCAGAGGATGGGACCCTCGATTTGAATAGAGCAGCTGATGTTCTCGAGGTATCACTCAAACCATAGAACAATGTTTCTCTTTTTTCTTATATGATTAACTATTTAATCATTTCTATTAGTCAAGAAATTAAGTATCCATCCATGCCTTACGGCACGGAGCGATACGTATCGTGCCACCAATTAGGCGGCACGGTACAGGGGGGTCTCTCTTGGCCCTCCCGTGCCGCGATACCTTCTAAGTATCGAATGAGACAGAGCGATATTCAGAGAGTATCACGGTATGTGCCGCTGCGTGCCCACACAGGCATAGTGTTTTTAATTTTTTTTTTTACTTCGACTTTTTGTATTTTTTTGGTTTCCTGCATAGACCTTTATCTCTCTCTCATCTATTTTTTTCTTTTCACTTCTGCCTTTTCTTCTATTCTGCGTTTTTTTTTTTTTCTTTCCTCTCACTTCTCTTACTCTATTTTTTTTCTTTCTATTTATTTCTTCCCTATTTTCTCATAATTTTTTTTTTAGTTTTTCCTTTTAATCTTTTATTATTTTTTGATCACTTCAATCTTAAAAGAAAAGGTAAAGAAATAGTAAAATTGAAGATCTACTTATTAGGTAAGTCAAAAAATTTGCAACTTAAATTTTTTTTCTATATATTTAGAATATATTTAACTTGTAAAGTTTCTTTTGTAAAGAAATATGAAATTATACAAATTTTTATTAACAATTTATAAAAATTTGAAAATATATCCACTTGATTTAATCATTATATGGTCTATTTTTATTTTTTTGTACGGATTTAGTATTTTGTGCAAGATCTAAGATATTCTTAACTTTGAAAATTTTATTATTAGATTTAAAAATATAAGAATTTTAATAAAATCGAAAACTAAATAGAAACAATTGATATTTAAATTTACTTAATGTATATGTCATATGGTTTAGTGTTAAATTTTCATAAATAAATTGCGCAAGTTTTGTTATTTAAATTTAAGAAAAATTAATTTTCTTGGATGAACTTGCAAATTTTTCATAAATTTTTTTTAAAAATTAATTTTCTCCGATTTATATTTTATAATTTTTAAAATTCTAAAAAGTAAAAGATAAATCAAAAAAAAATTAAAGTTAATCAATTTTTATTATTGCTTAATTTATTCATATTATGGTTTATTATTAAATTTTCATGGACAGATTTTATAATTTTTTTAAAATTTTTAGAAAAAATAAATTTCTTTAATTTTTCATAAATATTATATAAAAATTTAAAAATAAAAAAAAACTATCAGTGCATTTGGTGTCTCATTCTAGTTTAGTCTAGTCATCATCATTCATCGAATCAATACGAATGGATCTTAAAAATTTTTATAAAAATTCAAAGAAAAAATAATTTTTTCTATGAGTTGTAATTGTATTTAACTTCACCTATAAAGAAGACTACTACTATATTTAGCTATTAACTAATAAGTTAATAAGCTATTATTGACATTAGATCAAGACAAATCATTTTAAAGTCAAAATTTATAAGTCTTATTGGACAGAAAAAACATTACATAGCCAAAATTTATAAATATTTTTTTAAAACTTTTAAAATAACATTTTAAAGTCTTATTGGACAGAAAAAATTAAAATAAGACCGTACTAAAGCATGCCATTAGAAGGTTGTGCGTGCGGCACGCAAGCGTGTCTGTGCCGTATCGTGCCAGGCAACGGCCGGCACACCCCCGTGCCACGGCACTTTAATCCTTGCTATAAGTGGAGTATTAATATCTTCTCCTTACTGCTCTTTTTTGGTTCTTTGACAGGTTCAAAAGAGGAGGATATATGATATAACAAATGTTCTTGAAGGAGTTGGATTGATTGAGAAAAAGTTGAAGAATAGGATTCGCTGGAAGTAATTGCCTTAACCCCCAATATTTTGTTCTTTAATTGAATGTAATTTCTTGACTAATTATCTATAAATAATGTGTGAAAAGGGGAATTGATGTTTCAAGACCGAAGGAGGTGGATGATCAAATTGCTTTGTTAAAGGTGTGTTTATACTTCAAGTTCTTTCTCTTCTTTTTTAGCTTTTTCAGCGTGAAATCCTCTTTGATCTATAAATTAACTATTTGCCACACTATTGTAAGATTTTATATCCTACACCTTATTTGATATTAAGAAAGCTAGCAAGCATGTCCCAACATTTTAAGACATCTTGATAGGAAGACTTTTTATAGGTCTATTTGTTGTTTTAGTAAAGGCTAGTGAATATGTCTATTTTTCTATTGTAAGGTTTCTCTCCTCCGCTTTCGGCTTTTCCTGCATCTCACATTAGTTTTTAACATCACATCTTAAATTGTTAGTTCTTTTGTTGTGAGTTTTCAACATTTTTTGTCTCAGCACTGGTACTTTACTCTTCTCCTGTTATGGTATAAAATCTCTCAAACACAAATAACTGAATCGTCTATAGATCTATGCAAGTGAAATACTTGAAGAACTGGAATAATTTAATAGTGAAACATTTAGAACCATGTTAGTCAGTTTCGGCTGTAATATCTTCTAATACTTGGCTATTTTTCCTAAAACTTTCACAGGCCGAGCTTGAATCTCTCTATGCTGAAGATTGTAAACTGGATGATACGATAAGGTGGGTTATCAGAAAAATAAACAAGATGTACACATTTATATCCCTGCGCAAAATTATTCATTTACATTTATACCTGTAAAATCTAAATTTGTTTATACGCCTTTTCGAAACTTAATCTCTGACGCATCTATCCTATTGCTACAAAAGTGTCACATTATATGAAACTTGTTTTAGTACCAAACTCTCCCCATGAATTGGACATTATCCCCAAAGAGTATTTTAGCAAGAAACTACACTTTCGAGGGGTATACATGAAATTTCAGTTTTTATATGGGTATATAACTGAATATATGTAAAAGCCTTAAGATGTAAGGATGAGATATTCTGTTTTCTTAACTTTTCTTAATCAATATTTGTTGACTTTTGCAGAGACATGCAAGAGGATCTACACGCTTTGGCCGCAGATGACAATAATCAAAAGTAAGCTCATAATGTCTTGTTATTCCAATCACGATTAAAGTATTCCGGCTTGGTAATTGACATAATGGATATCTATTTGTTTAGTTGGCTCTTTCTTACCAAGGAAGATATCACCAATATTCCGGACTTTCAGGTTTGGGCTTTTCTTGGCACTGGTAATTTCAGTTAAGTTGCTTCTTTTGAGTTCATAAAGTGAAAATTTAATATATATATAGCAATATCAATTATGTTTGTCGCAGGATTCTACTCTTATTGCAATTAAAGCTCCTCATGGAACTAGTCTTGAAGTTCTAGATCCTGACGAGGTGGGTAAGAGGCGTAAGCTAATCACAGTTTTGAAGACTACTAAATGAATATTGTCTTACTTATGCTACTTATACTGACTAGGGTGTTGATTTTCCACAAAGGCACTACCAAATTCTCTTGAGAAGCTCGATGGGTCCCATCGATTGCTACTTAATTAGGTAATCTCTGGCTTTTGGTCATAATTGAAGGTAAAGGTTCCATTGAGACGTCTTTGTTCGGCATTGCTTAAATTTTTCGTTTTGTCTTGTTCTTAAATTTTATATGGTGCAAAGCACTTAGAGATGATATTCTTTGATTCTTTATTGTTCGGATTATCTGGTAAAAGAGCAACAAAAAAGTAAAAAACCATTAGTAAGGCCTTGTTTGGTTCTTCAAATGTTATTTTTTTCTCTTACGCGCAATTTTTTTGTGATTGGTTATGCAGGCAGATGGTATTTTTTGTAATCCATTCATCTATGGCTGCTTGGCAACAAAACACAAAATTTTAGCTGTTTTTCTTTTCAGATATATTAATGGAGAAGTCTGTTCGCCAGTGCATCTAATCGCTTAGAATTTGAGTTTCAAAAAGGAAAAAGAAAAAAAAAAAGAAAAAGAAAAAAAAGGTGGTAGTACTAATCAGTGCCTAAGATTTTTGTTTCTTTCTTTTGAAAAAAAAAAAAACTTTGCAAGTTCAGAATCCAATAACAAAATCATAAACGTCCATGGTGCCTTTGACCTTATGGAACTTGGGGAGAAAACAAAAACAGAAAACACGAACTTTGCAAAAACATGGACTATGATGTCTATTTTTAGAAAGAAATGTTGACCCAGGTTGTTCATTTGGTGCCAGTGATCATGAAGAGAAGCTCGGTGTGTCAAATCAGAACCAGCAGAGAGCTGCAGGACAGTCAGCAGAAAATGCTTCCAGTGGGACGTCAGAAAAGGAAGAAGAAGATGACGGGGAATGCAAGAGTTCTCCGGATTCATTCATCTCGCAAGATAACACAGCCGGCATTTTGCGAATCGCCCCCTCAGATATTGACGTAAGTGTTTATACGCTCCCTGAGAACATTTCGTTACTAAGAGGTCACCGAGAGATGGTTACTGGGGGTTTTTGTGATTTCAGATGGGTGCTGATTACTGGCTTTTATCGGACGTTGGAGTTAGCGCTACTGATACATGGGGAACCTAACTGTATCCTTGAATTAATATAAAGATGAAGGCACATATTACATTGCATAAGTAAATAAACAACATACATACATGCATACATGTATGCTTGCAGAGAAATGGTGTATCTACAACCTATGACATGTATGTTTAGTTGTTTACTGGATTGATTATGTTTGACATGCATGTAAAGCAGTTGTGCGCATAACGTGGATGTGTACTCGTGCATGCATGTATGCATACATAAACGGACATGATATTTTTATTATAAGTAGAATTGTTTGTGCATCTAAACACCAAACATAAATTTGTTTGAAAAAAAAAAACTCGTAAACATCATTATTTTCTCTTGACTCTGAAAGCTTAGGATTTGCAGCAGAGATCATCGAAGGAAGATCCTGCGCCTGTCGCTCTGAATCGACGAAATGAGGCTCTGAACAATGTTCATTTTACAGTACATGAAAAGCTGCGTGCGGTCGGGGAAAAATGTTGTGGGACCGAACTAGCGTTTTCTCGTCCCGCTCCGTCGAAAATGTATGTATATTTGTAAATTCGTACAGTTATTCCTATTAATTCTATGTCTAATAAAGGGTTCAAATTTCTTTCAAACATCTCTCTTTTTTCTTTTCTTTTTTCTTGGTTTAAGTTTAAATGTATGGAGACACTTCAACTATAATCTATTTTGAAATAGGCCTTAAACTACTGGTTCAATTTACTTTGGTCTCTATTCTACTTATTTACTTTGGCCCTTGAAGCCTATTCTAGCACTCTACCACCCTTTAGCTATCTATTTATAAATTCTAAAATGCAATAGAAACTTAGTTAAATGTTTAGAAAGAAATATCATATTACAAAATAATAAGATAAATTATTCTGTAGGTAAAATGCACCATCCTAATAAATCACAATTACCAAGACTCTACAAGGAGCTAAGTAAATTGAAGCCTATTCTAATACTTATTACTACTTTGTCCCTTCAAGCCTATGTGATATATATATATATATATATATATATATATATATATATATATATATATATATATTCGAAAGAAAGTACGGAGATTTTAGTGTTTGTAAGTTGTTTTCAATAATAGAATATCTGATTCCGCGATTGATTTCGTTAGACGTGATGTATAATATGAAAACTATTTAGAAACTAAATTTTATAATTTTTTAATTTCGTTTGCCTAGTGAACGAGTAATTTTAAAATGAACGACTGAAAATAAAAATTTCATAAAAAATAGTGATAAAAGATTCAGATTAAAAAGAGTCAAATTTTAAATTGGAATTAATTTTACTCTTGATGTTAATGTTAAGTAGAATTTTTTATTAAAGTTTTATTTAATTTAGATTGTTTTATAATATTGAACTTACAAATATGCCATATCAGTCATTAAAATAATAATTTTTTAGACTTTTTGATCATTTGGTAAATGCTGCAGAAAGATTATGAAATTTAGTTTTTAAATAATTTTAATAGTATAGATTATATCTAATCGAGTCAATCATCAAATCGGATCTCTTAAATTATTCTATTTCACTAATCATTCACTTAATCCAAAAAGCCCGCTATCATCCTAACCACATATCTTTTCATCCAAGGATTAAAAATTTACAGTCGTCAATGATTTGGTATTTTTAAAAGTATAGAAGTTCAGTTACTATGTTTGTTCAAACACCATATAATTCATGCTTATAAATTTTTTACTTTTAAATTTATTTTTTTGACTAATTTTATTTCTTAAATATAGTATCTTACCAAGCTACAGCTAAGGCTATTTTGAAGTTTTATTATCCATGTGATGTGTATGGTAACGCTAAAGAAACCTTTTTTTCTATGGCAGAAGCATCAAGAAACACAGAAATATGCTTGTATTAATTATATCAACAGAGAAATGAACCAATATAATAATAAAAACTAGAGTCCCAACTATAAATACAAAAAATACTACGACTCCCCAGTTACTACACACACAAATACACGAACACATCCCTTTCGAACCTTAAAATGGCCTCACCGTTCTTCTCTGCTTCTTCCTTTTGCATGCCATTTTGGAGCTCAATGTCTATATTATAAGTGCCGGATCATTGACGCTAATTATTAATTTTAAAAATTTAAACTTTTAAAAATATGCAACTAATTCATTTAAAATGTACAGACATAACGTCCACGAATTTGGACGTTAGATTTACTGTTGAACCTCTTATCGTTAGACTTATTATATGAACCACAGTTTTAGTTAACTTATTGAACTCATTAAACTCAACTAATTAGTTTTTTAAATCTATTGTCACGAAGAACATAAGTAAAAGACAACACTTTACCACACTTTGTGAGGCTGCCTCCGACACCGCCGTGTCGGCGACAATAACCAAAGTCATGGCATGACTACTGACCAAGGAAAGAAAAGACATAGGCAACAATTTGGTGTTCTTGAGGAACCAACACATCTTTCCAGTTAAGATGAGACTTTCTTCGCGCAATGTTCTCTGCAACTGCAATTGAATCATTCATCCTAAGGAAACTTCAACAAATCAAATCATACTGCAAACACTGCAACTGATGGAGATATTGATACAACACTAACAACGACGAAAAAGCCCATAAATTAACCTAAATCTTCCTTTCTCATCCTCGTCGTTACAGTTCAGACGAAACGCATCTAACTTCTCTCAGCCCTGCAGGAAATCCAATAGCAACTATTCAATAATTTACATATTAATACCGCGAAAAGTTGCTGTCGGGACATTTCGGTCTTCTTCAAATAAGAAACTAAGCTATTATTCAACCAGAAAACTGATCATAAAAGAACTAGGTAATGAACTAGAGTCTAACCACATCAAATGTTATCCCCATCATCCCTATATTTACATACAATGGGGCAGATCAGAATGATCTCCTCCAACCCAATCACGCATTGTTCTTCCCCCCTAAGAAACAGTTCTGTTAAAATGCATCACTAACCACTTGAAGGGGCGACTCGCTTTCTGAAGCTAGAATGCATCACACGGATCGCCTCCTTCACGGGGATCTCTTGTGGGGAAGGAATGGGGTCCTCTTTATCAATGTCGGTGGCCACATCGACATTCTTTGGTGTTTCGCCCTCCACAGGTACAGTGGCAAGATCCGTGGAGACCGGAGGTGGCTTGGGAGAAGCTGGAGGCGTCGGTGGGCCAGACTTCGTGGGCTCTTGCACCTGGATGGGTCGCTTTGGTGGGCTGGTGTTTGTGGATTGTTGCCGACGGATCCTAGGGTTCGAAGGCTGTTGTTGTGGGACCGCTGGTTGCTGTTTAGTCACCGAAGCTATTCGGCCTGTTTGCTGTTGTTGCTGCCGCTGCCGAGTGTCAGTTTGTACACATTAGTAAAGTTGAACATATTTTCAAAAAAGAATAACAAGAAAATATTGCTTGACAAAGAGAAAGCATCAAAATGTAACAACTAGATGATTCAGTGGGAAACATTTAAGTTCACGCTTTGTATCAAGATTCCTGTGAGGCTAAGATTCCATATTCCATGGATAGCAAAATTCGTGTGTCAAATCAAAGTCCAGAGCAATAGCTGTGAATCAGTAACTGTAGGACGCTTGCAGGTGATCTAGATTATATAGATAATGATTTGTTTTTGTTGTCGAGAATCAAAGAAGAATGATAAAAGAACTGTTTGAAACTGTGGACCCACAATACATATTCTCCTCCTTTCCCAGCAGTTTCGTTTGTCTATCAAGCAAACCGTCGTCAGGCTAGTCTAAAAACCGAGTCGAATATATTTAGACTCCTTTCGACAAAACTTTTAGATCGAAAGAAAACTATAACATTTATGGTCACACCTCCTTTGAAGATGAAGAACAAGATTCAGCCCAATGAACAGTAGGGAAATTGTAGCTGAACAATATGAACTTATAATCTCAAATATAGAATCGCGAAGTAGAACCCAAGTTTTTTAACTACTGATGAGGCTCAGGAGGAGCCCTTAAACCACCTTCCAGGTCAAATGTCAGGTTGACCCACAAGGAAGGGCACAAAATTATATGTTTAACACTAAAGTTGCTGGTTATAACAGGATACTATTTCCACATAAGTCTTAATGCATGCCACTTAATAATTTTCATTCTGACAGAAAAGAATAAAGTGACAAGAAAGTAAAAGAAATGAGGATTTCAATGCAAAGAAATTTCTAGCTATAATGAGAATAAGGCACTTGACCAACCGAGTGATCGAACATAGAATTGAGAACGCCTGAAATCAGTTAAAAAATTGTTCCTAACATCTTTTCATTTTAGAATAGGCAATCTCTTTGGTTGCATTTTTGCACAACTTAAGTAACAAGAGCAGTGAGAAGATTAAACCAATGATCCAAGAGCACCTGAACAGGGCGTGATCTTGATGACTGAGAAGGTGATTGAGAAGCAATATACTGTAAGATTTGAAAAGTTGTTGTCTGTACAAAACTAGCAACTTTCTCCCACTGGAAGACAGCAATATCCCCGGCCTTTGCTCTTAACTCAAGTAAGTTACGATCGATTTCATTCTCATGCTTCGCAATATATGGACGGAAGAAGGTCTCGTAGATATATTTTGTGCCCTGCCATTGAACTCATTTATACAACTAGAATAAAATGCGAACATTATGGAGACAACAATGTCCCAAATTTTACCTTTGTCTTTGGATACCACAGATAAACAAAGAGTGCCAATTTTGCTTCATTATACATCGGTATCCTGCAAGAACGCAGATAGATAAGCAAGGTTTTGAAACAAGAAAAGGAGAATACATGGGATTAAATAGCGAACAGAATGCGCCAGAGGTCCTCAAATTTTTAGCATAGCTTTAGTTTAATTCCCAACCTTTCAACTATTACAGTTGAGTCCGTAATCTTTGTGGCTCATATCCCACCATTTTGGTTGAATCACTCCATCAAAATGGGTAGAAATAGCCACTCTAACTGCCATAAAAGCCACATTTGAACTTCTTAATTAAGGCATTTAGGTTTCATCTAATGTAGAAATTAATAAGAAGGGGCAAGATTGTAATGGTATTAAAAGATTACAAATTGAATTGTAACAACTGAAAGGTTGGGGACCCCTAGCACAATACACCCAACAAGATTGAATTGTTTAACCTTACCAGGAAACAAAAGCATCCCCAAGCCTCTCCAGGATAGTCACAGTAGCAACTAATATCCTGAAAAATAAAAGGTTCATTTCAAGCTTAAAGAATAATTATAGCTGGTAAAAGAATTCAAGTATCCAGTAAGGAAGCGACAATGACATACCAATACTGACACCAAAAGATAAGCTGTTCAATCTCCGGCCTGTTCAACTCCACGGTTTTGTAGCATTCGTACGCCGGATAAGCATAGCCAAATATTAATCTGCCGAACACAAGTTCTCTTAGATTTGCCTCAGTCTGGCTAAATCGAATTGAGATTCTGAATCTGAAAAGCAGAAGTTCCAATTTGGCGCTTCTGATTCTTCTGCAGAGAAATGCTCCTACAAGAAGCATCTAGTAAATTCCCCCAGCAGCTTCTCTCCGCAGTAGAGTCAAAATCACATTTTTGCTTCCCTATTGTACATAACTGAAGCTAAAAGTAAAAAATCACATTTTTGCTGCACAAAGAAGGGCTACACTCTACACTCTACACTCTACTGCAGATAACAAAACAAACCCTAACCCTAATTTGAGATCAAGGAGCACTTACACGAGGCCTCTGGTAAGGAAACTTCCCACCATCTCTGAGCCCCCACAAAGATCTGCAACTAAACCCAGAAATTACAGCACAATCCACCACACATAAACTACTTTATCCCATTGCGCGACAAATTAAGCGCAATAAATCCGCATTTAACAACAAAAACAAAAAGCAAAAGTAAAATGCGCAAAGAAAGGAATCGAGAAAGCAAGAGCTCATCGCATTGTGGAAAAAGAAGGTTCTTTAGCACTTTAATCCAAAGAAAAACCCAATAAAAAAAAAAAAAAAAAAAAAAGCAAAAGAGATAAAGCTACAAAAATTAAAAGCAAACAAATCACGCAGTTGTTACTGGATAAGATCGGGGACATTAAGCTAGGAATCGAAGCATACCTTCGTGATGAGAGAGAGAGAGAGAGAGAGAGAGAGAGATCCAAACACTCCAAGAGGGAGAATGAGGGAACAAGGAAGGGATCAATGGAGCTTAACGTGTCCTCGAGATTACGTTAATGGCGCTAGGGCTCTCTCTCTCTCTCTCTAAGATTCTTAGAGAGAGAAAGAGGAGAGAGAGAGAAATGAGAAGCTCTTCACTCTCGTTCTCTCTCTCTCTCTCTCTCACCCCAACTGTTTTGTTTTTTTGTTTTTTTTTTTTTTTTTTTTTTTTTTGTTTTTTTTTTTTTGGCATATAGCCTCTAGCAAATTTTTTTTATAAATAATTTTTAAAAATTTATATTTTAAAACATAATCTTATATCGGTTGGAAAGTGCTACGTATACACCCCGAATGGGGTGTACATCATACATCCCACCCCATCAAATGGTGGGGTGAAAAGTGACCGATGAAATTCACCCCACCCTTGGATGGGGTGGGGTGTATATCTCGGTTACGCGGGCACCATACATAAAAAAGGGTATATATAAGTGTACACCCCATGAGGGGGTGTACATTTTACATTCCACCCTATTTTGGGGTGGGGTGAATTTTACTAGTCACATCGAAATGATCAATAAAAAAAATTTCACAGATGGGATGGGGTGTAGAATATACATCCCTTATGGGGTGTACACCTAGCAAAGCCTCATAAAAAAATATCTGCGAATTATAAATGATAAATTATTTATCATATTTAAACACGGTGAATTGTATATCCATCGTGTTCACGTTTTTTTATTTGGCGTTTGGTGCTCACGTGACGCTTAGGTTATTTCAGAAATAAGTATAAGCTCAAGAACATACTGAAACTAAATTAATTTTATATTTAGACGTGATTTATTTTTGAAAATAAAAAAAATATTATTTTGATAGTTAATTTAAAATTGTGAGGATAAAAATAATTATAATTTTAAAATAATAATATTTTATCTAACTAATTAATATAAAAAATTAATTAAATAATATTTTAATTTATTTAATTAATTATGACTAGATAATTCTAAATATTAATTGATAAATTAATTAACAATAATATGCATTATTAATAAATAATTTAATAAATTAATAAATTAGTTAGTTAGTTATTTAATAGTTAGATAACTAGTTAATACAATAATTAGATTAGTCAAAATTTAGATTAATTAAAATTATATTTATTTTAATTAAATTTATTTTGAAGTGGGAACAAGATTGAAACAATGCCTTATTTTAAGTCTTGTTCTGAACCAAACGCTGCCATAAAATTTAAATTTTTATATTTATTTTTTTGAAAGTACTAATTTGTTCATATATATTCATCTCATTTATTATTGTTAGTTTACTGTTTATTTTTTAACAGAATATAATAAAAAAATAATTTTGTGCTTTCAAATATGTTCTTCCAAAATCCCAATTGTTAGAATAGAATAAAAATATTTATAAGAAGTTGTACGAAATTAATTCTAAATATAACTAATTTACATTACTTAGCAACGAAAAAATATGATATTTTTTAAAATTAAAAAATAAAAATATTTTAATTTTATAATTTGTTTTTTCTAGTTCTGCTGTTGAAAAATTTATTAAGCAAATTATTTATATAATAAATTTTAAAATATTTTCCCGAATAGGCCCTTCGATTAATTGTAACAACAACAGCTAGCTAACATTCATTTGGTTAATTCAATTTTAGTTAATTAAATTTTTAGTTTTTTTTAAATTTATTAGAGTTTTTGATAAATTTAAACTGAATTAATTAAAATTAGTTGGTTTGAGTTAAACCAAATTGTACTTCCTCTCCTAATCCCATTCAATTATCGAAGCCTTTCATTTTCACATGGTTTGAGGGCAAATATGTAATTTTGTTCCAGTTAATTGGCCCACAAAAATAGATAAATGGATAATTCAAATTTTTAAACACAAAGTCAAATTAAATCTAATCAAATTGAATCAGAAATTTTATTTGATTAAATTTACTAAATCTATTTATCACTAATAATTTCAAATCTATTAATATCGGGACTTTGTTATGGATCAAATGTTCGAACTAAACTCAACAGATCAAATCAAATCCGCATCCAGAAACAAAATTCAAACCAAATTCAAATCTAATTTCTCCATTTCATTTGCGATTTGGTGTATGAAAAATTGGATCTACTTAATACATAACATCTTATTGCTAATATTTTATTATTCATATTTTGGTGACATTAAAAGTTAATTAATTAGTTAAATTTTCAATTAAATATTCAAACTTTTTTTAATGAATCACATAAGCATCTTAGAATTTAGTGACCAACTCCATATTTAAATAGATATTTAAATTTAAAAAAAGTGCCCTCACCTGAGGTTGTTTAGGTAAAGCATTATAAAATTTGTTTTTAAATTTTTAAAATTTTTTATTTTATTGCTTTGATTTGTGTATTAGTTAAACTTTATGGGTGTACGATTTTCGTACAATTTATCATTCAAAATTTAGCTAGAGACAAATAGCTCTCTAGTTATTATTAAAAATATCATTCACACTTCGAATACAAATTAAAATACAAAAAATTTATTTATAAATTTAAAAATTTGAGTTGGGCTTTGCTCTTTTAGGCTGAATATGATTTAGTATTTATTTGGTTTTATTTTGGAAAATTTAATCAATTAAAAGTTCCTCCCCCAAAATATTTATTATTTTTATAAGATAAAAAATAAAATAAATATATATGTATTTTTATAAACTTTAATATATTATATATATTTTTTTGTTGTTTTAAAATCTTGAAAATATATGGTGTTTGGATATGGTAAAATCAAATTTTATTTCTTATCTAAAGTATAAGAGCAAATAATCTCTTTAAATAAAATATTTTTTAACTAATTTAGAAATATATTTGTAATTTTTAAAATTTTACATAAATATAATTATTAATATTCTCATCTTTAAAAGATAAAATAAAAAACATATAAATAGAAAGATTCCGATCACAACGCTTTCCCTCGTCACAACTAGGGGCGGCAATCCAGCTCACTCTTCGTGAGCCAGTTCTTGGTCGGCTCGAAATGAACTTGAGATCGAATTGCTCGTTTAGTAAATGAGCCGAATTTTTTAACTCGTTTAATAAACGAGCCAAACACAAGCAGGGTCAACTCGCTCGTGTTCGGCTCGATAACAGCACGAATACATATATTTATATATTTATATATATATATATATATATATATATATATATATATATATATATATATATATATATATATATATATATATATATATATATATATATATATATATATATATATATTTTTATTATTTAATTTTTAGTCTAACTTAAATAGAATGTAACTCTGTTATAAAGAGGTCCATTTATCTATACTAAGTTGAAATGTTTTTTTTTTAAAAAATATATATAAAAAATTAGCTCTTAAAATTGACTTTTTGATCATTGGATTAAAAGTTAATAATAATGATTACTCGTAAGGCTTATCATTATATAGGATACAAACACTACTAAGATTGATTCATTGGCCAAAAATATTATGGCACCAATATTTAAGTACTTTCAAAACCATACAAATCAGAATATATATATATATATATATATATATATATATATATATATATATATATATATATATATATATATATATATTACAAATTTTTACTATTTGAATTTTAGATCATTCTATGTGAAGAAACCCATTATTTAGAAATTTTAATTATTAAATTAAGATTATAATTTTTTAATTTTCTTTCAATTTTTCATCAAATCTAAGTAAAATTGAAAATCTATTGGTTGTGAGCCCGCTCGTGTTCGCTTTGTTTATTAACCAGTCGAATACGAGCTGAATTTTTTTAGCTTGATTTTTTAATGAACCAGCTCGTATTTGGCTCGTTGACACCCCTTTAAAGGAGAAGTGGATTAGTAGATAATGGTCATAACGGGTCGGGTTGTCGGTCTCGCGACCCGAACCGACAGTGAGAACCATTGGTTGCACCTGGCAAGAAGCCCTCCACTACGGTCCAAGACAGCCGGCCCAGCCGAAGAATTGACAGCTCACCAGGCCCAGTAGTTAATTGAATTTCTTGATGCTTCTTTATATTTTACTATTTGCATACTAGTCCTCCTATAATATCTATAAATAGTATAATAAGAAGTTAATTGTAAAGGCATGAATGAAGATTACATATGCTTCATCTCAAGGATATTAATTTTTTTTGTCAATTTTAGACTTTACTTAAGTTTTGGTCCTTGTTTCCTTGCCAAGGTTTTTGTTTGTCATCTCAAGGACATAGAAGAAGATTTTGATAGTCCTTTTCGCAATCGATCCGCACATTCTTATTCGTATCATATTCGACTGCACATCTAATTCGAAAGGCGTGAAAAATACGTGGAAGATCCAGAATTATTAAGTCAAGAACGATCCAAAAAGACTGGCAAAAAATAAGCTATTCGATCATATTTCGGTTTCTGAATACATTGGCTATCCAGTTTGTAAGTTTTCGCTGTACTCTGATTCCAACACTGAGGATAGAATAGAATTAGTTGCTCTTTATCTTTCTTTTGTTTGTTTTGTATTCATGTTGACGGTTAAATTGTGCATTTGCATTTCAATAACTACAAATGGAGAAGGCTCAACCTCTGGCCGAAGATTTGCAGAACTACTTGAAAATAGAGGCAAAAGCTTCGGCTAATCTAAATACGCCATAATTTATTTCGGATCAAGCATCAAGACGGGGTCGGTTTTGTCGACAGTCACTGCGTGCCATTATCAAAAACGGTCTAAAAATGCCGATATCTCTGAATTTGAAAGCTCTGCCGATGATAACTTGCATCCTCTGCAGACATTTTCAGTTTGGTGCGGATGATAACCTGCGTGATAGAGTGTCTTGTTAAGAGGGTTCTATCGAGAAATAGAAAGCTAATTTAGCAATGTAGATGATGTTGGATTTTATATATTTTTTTGGTGATTTTAAACTTGTGGTTTTTTGATCTTTGGACTTTTCTAGACGGCCCAATATCAATGGACTTTGTCTGGGAGCCCAAATCTATTTTTCCTCTACATATGATGTTTAGTGCCACATCGAAAACTCATCACATGTAGAGTGGGTATATTAATTTCCTCTCTTGTACATGTATTGTTTAGGAAGTGAGAGCTAGGCTTCTCCAATACACACACTCGGGCCGGGGCGCGCGCGTGATCCTGACTTGACCCATTTGCTTTTTGCATTTAAAGCATTCTTGAAAACTTGCTTCTTGGGCTACCCAAGAGCCTCCCTTGGAAAGGGGCTTGTGGGCTATCCGAGGTAGCTAGCCGTTGGACTTTGTCCCCTGTTGGACTTTGTATATACATAGAGAGAGCTATAAGAAGAATATATAGCATCTTCTCTTAAGCTACAGCACACTTACAGTGCTACTATATATACTGTGATTTACATTTTCGATTTTCCTCTTTGAGTTTCTATTTTTACTGGATCTCTGAAAGACGTTAGGTTCGTTACGCACCATCCCGAAGTCATTGCCGACGAGGTAGACAGTGGTCGTTGTATCGCTAGGGGTGATTGCCGGAGCATCGCACGTGGAGGGGCAATCTCGCTTCTAGGACAGTGCTCACGCACGCCTCGACATTCACAGACTTAATCTAAACTTTGTTCTATAATAATTTAAGTTTAAATTAAATTTAAATTATTTAAAAAAATTAATTTGAAAAGATAAACTTTTCTACCAGATGACACTTGCAATCGAGAGAGCGACCACGAAATTCGATGAAAAGGAAATAACCGTAAAGTCGGCGTTGAATACTACAAATGAGTCGGCGGAGGAGCGGTTGTACAATTTTGAGATAATCTGCTTCAATTGCTGCAAAGCAAACAATATTTCAGAACTGGCTTGACATTTTACTGCCTACTGGGAGTAGAAATTGAGAGGAATAGAATGATCTTGCCTTACAACCTGGAAGATTATATGCTAAAGAAAAGGCACAGGGAATTCACAGGTAAGGTAATAGATGATGATTTAGTCTCTTATCAAATTCTAGTATTAGAGTTTTAGGGCCTATATTGCGCTGCGATTTTCTTTTGTGATCGAAAACCAGGACCTTGATTTCGACATCTTTACGGACTCACAATCTTTATTTTTACTATTGACAGAGCAGACTCGTCGAAAAATCTGATTGTTTCATTCAGTCTGAAATCCATCCTGTTAGTGTGACTCCCTCTCTCAAAGAAATGGGCATTGTTCAGTACTGTTGATCAGAACATTCCTATTAGGAGCTCTTCCTGTTGTTGAATATAAAATATATAAATACTGTACATCAGTTGTTTTATATAATTTCGTATGATATCGAAATAAGAGATTCTGTATTTGAGTCACCGGTGGATCTATTAAAAAGTTTTGAATCCAGAAATAAAAAAGAATATTGAATATAAAATATATAAACACTATTTTCTAATAATTTAAATTTTTAGAATACAACAATTGAATATATTTAAATTATCGAATGATTTCTGCAAGATCATGTTATACTGCTATCGTATTACTGACACTCTGAAAATTATACAGAGAAGCTCGAGAACATCAAATACTATTCCATCTTTATTTTCTAACAAAATACTAAATCGCAGTATTGATACAACGTAATATTTTAATAAAATCTATAAATTTATTAACCATCCCTGGCACAAATGGCAAAAGAGCTTGATGGTTGATATCTGAGTTCGAAGCCTAGTTGCTTTACATTTCTAGCTAAATTTATTTCAAAAATAAACAAAGCGGATAGCATACTACCTCTCTCTCTCTCTCAAAAAAAAATAATAATAATAATAATAATAATAATAAAATCTATAAATTTAGGTCAGAGCCACTGAACCTCCCCCCACTGACACTTCAATTTATGAGTACTTATCCTTTTCATTTTAAATTATTATTATTATTATTATTTTGTATTTATTTATCATTAATCCTAGACACGTTTCACCACCCCTACACACTTCCACTGTCAAATCACCTACCCATCCCCTTCGTACACGTGTCCAAATCTGCGGGCCCCATCCTTGACGGAGACATCTCATTGGTGGGTCCACAACTCTAACTGCTCCCACAGGTGCATTTACAAACAGTCAACAGCAATTTTTCTTTTTTAAAAAAAGAGTGAATAATAAATGGAAATTAAAAATTGTCACTTTTTTTATTAAATATTTTACTCCAAAATTTTGAATCTATATTAGTCTGATTCAAAAAAAAAAAAAAAAAAAAAAAAAAAAAAATCTCAGTCAAATACGATAATATAAAATTAATAGTAATCTAATTCAGAAATTTTAAATATTTAATTTTATCAAAATAATCTGAAATGTTAAGTAATATTAATTAAACACGCTCTTGAGTATAAATTATTAACGACACTATATATTTTTATATTTTATTAAAAAAAATAAAATAAAATATTTTTTTATATATATATATGTATAAAAAAAATCAAAGTAGTTTGCCGACAGGGAGGAAGGGACAGAATCCATGCGATTTCATGAAGGTATCTACAGTGATTTATTTGGTTGACTTTTGTTAGACAATCCACTGTTTTAAATTTTTATTATGGATTTGAGGTCAAAAAAGTCAACCAACTCAAAATGGAATATGGGTTATGGACATGATAAAAATCATATATATATATATATATATATATATATATATATATATATATTATATATATATATAAACCTATTTTATGCTAATTTTTAAATTTTTATTGTTTACATTATCTCCGTATATATAAATAAGGAGCAATTACTTATATACCTCTCAATTTTTTTTAATTTTTTTATTTATTTTGCTTAGAAGCTTAATATTAAAAATATATATTTTTAATATTTCAGTTCTTTCAAATATTATTTTAGAATTAAATTTTGTTATTAGTAAACTGTTAGGAACAATCGTTATTTTTGTAATATTATTTGACCTTAAGGTAAAAACAAAAAAAATATTTCAATTTTTTATATTTTCAAAGAAATATATCTTTACCGTCGTCAACTTTTCTTATTTATCTTCAAGGGACAAAATAAATATTTTTATTTTATTTTTTTAACTATGATAAAAATTTAATTCAGATTTAATCTAAAATAATTTAAGGGATACTAAGTAGGGTTATTTTGAAGGAAGGAAAAGAATAAATAAAATATTTCAAAAATATTGAATGCTATATAAACAATTACTTTTATAAATAATTATTCGTTTAACATTAGAATTTGACCGAACAGAATAATATGAGAAAATAATATTAGAGAAAAGGGGTGGTAAACTAATTGAGCAGCACAGAGGTCGCGGCTGTAGATCGGATGTAGTTGGTGGGATTCAATGAGTGAATTTAGTCATGTTCAATTTAAACCTTAATTGGGTCCATTTTTGATCATTCCATTTCAGCAAGTTTTTTTTTTTTTTTGGCGGGGGGGGGGGGGGATCTACCTGAGTGCAAACTCGAATCATTCCGACTAGCCTAATTTTATTTTTTATTTTTTTTTTTTTTTTTTTTTATTTTATCTCAGAGCAACATTAACGTTATCCAACATATAAACTTATTTTATATTTTTAGCTGAGTTTATTTATAAAAAAAAAATTGTGTGATATTAAAACACATCTAATAGATCAATCTAGTTTTTTTTTTTAAAAAAAATTCCTTAACATTTCTCCTTCATCTTGTGATCCTACTTATCCAACCTAATTCTTGGGGTGAAACCAAATTCAAAGAGATCATAAACTTAGAAGTGATGAACTTAGTAAAAGAAAAAGGAAAAAGGAAAAAAAAAAAGAGAGAGAGAGAAAGAAGGGATTTAGAAGAATTTAACTACACTAATGATTAGCACAAGAAGATTAGATGGAGGCTACATTTGTTGTTGAAAAATTAATTATAGAAGAGTTTGTAAAAATCAGCGGAAAATTTCGGTTTTCGGCGAGTGACATATCTGCTCCATCTCCCAGCTTAGCGTAAGCTTGGATTCATCGTGCATCGGAACGTAATCCTGCGATTAAATAAATAACAAAATGATTTCATTTTTCTTTTGTGGTAATTAACATTTGATGTGAATTAACAACAATGCAATTTATGTAGTTTGCTTTAGTTTATATGTGAAAAAATAAATGACAAGTAATTGCAAGATCTTTGTAAACAATTTCTTAATACTATTGGTGAAAAAAAAAGACTATAAATTTCAAAATTGGTCAAATTCGAGTACTCGAATCAAAAGCTTAAATTTGTAAAAAAAAATCTACCAAGCGGGAGTACGTACGTACGGTGTAGAGCGAAAAATACATAGAGACAAAGAAAAATGGGAGGAGAGAGAGAGAGTAACAATCTCAATACCTCGAGTTTCGACAATAACTCGCGAGCACTTTGTGCGGAAACGATGATATGTCGGGCGGCCGGCGTGATGAATCCTTCATCGACCGCTTTGTCGATGAACGAGAGCAGGGAGTTGTAGTAGCCATCAACATTCAACAAACCAACCTACTCGAAGAAGTGTATTTTATATTTAGAAACCTAAATACGTACATATATTCATTCGTATTTGTATGGATATATATATATATATATCTTCAAGTTAATGATAATTTGATAGATAATTGCTAGTATAGTTGGTAAGAATATATAAATTTTTTACACAAATAATCTGTTTTTTAATCTTAAATTTTTTATGGCCAAAAATTAAAAAAATAAAAAATAAAAAAAATAAAAAGAAGGGAGGGTATGAATGGTTTTACTGGTTTGTCATGAATCCCTAGTTGAGCCCAAGTTATGACCTCAAGGAGACCCTCCAAAGTTCCATAGCCACCTAATCAAATAGACCAAAAAATAAACTTCAAAAAATATTAAAAAATATACTTTCTATATATATATATATATATATATATATATATATATATATATATATATATATATATATATATATATATATAAAAGTATAAAATCTTACACTTCACTCATCTTAGGTATTCACAAAATATTTTAATTTTTTTAGTATTAAAAATAAATTTGGCAAGGCTAGTAGAGTGATATTCATCTTCATGTAAAAAATATTTATATCTAATGGACATGTACAGCAGTAATGTTGCTAAAAAAAAAAATTGTTTATAGTACAAAAAATTAATATCATCACAGGTTGTCCTGTTGAATCACATGCACTTGATACAGTATCTCAACCATGACTTAGAATGAAACTTTTCATAGCCATTTCTTATTTTTCAATTAATATCGAAATTCAATTCATGAAGAGCTAACTTAAGTTGCTGTGCATTTAATTGATGTTTCATCTGAAATAGTAAAAAAGATATATATATAAATGAGAGAAGAAAAAAAAAAGGAATAATAATAATATAATATAATATATATATATATAATATATATATATAATAATTATAGGTGACAATTAATGTGACTGTTTATTTTTTCTTTCATCTATATATATTGAACAGATAAATAATGGATTTGGTAACTTAGCGGGTTACCGGGCAAGGCGATGAAGGCGTCGGCGTGGCGGGTCATCTCGGCCTTCCGTTGGTGCATGCCGGAGACGGATCTCACCTCTCCTACTGTCTCTCCTCTTATCTGATACTTCTCAACATCAAATGTTACCAACATTAATTTGTAGTACCAAATTTGGTACAATGTACACTAAAACTATAAGTTCCATAAAAGGAAAGTGTTCATATATATATGTGTATATATATATATATATATATATATATATGCACAAACATGACAATAAAAGAATAGTATAATGCAATTAATTTAGTCATTGAAGTTATGGTACAAAAATTTTAGTAGGTGATTGTAATCTCATTGCGCCTAATAGAAGAAAATGACTGGTTCATTAATTTGTTTTGTATTCGAGTGAAAAAGTATAGAAACTGAGTCATGCACAATAATTCGAATAGTAGAGTGACTAGCTATTCACACTTTATTTTTTTTATCTCCTTGTGTAGTATCCTACCTCTTTAGGCATTAGAGTCCTTGGAACAACCCTGCAAATTAAAAGAGGATACATGAGAGAGAGAGAGAGAGAGAGAGAGAGAGAGATTTAGAAATTTTATCATTTTAATTAATTAATTACCCTAAAACATGGCCTCCACCATTGTAAACAGCTTGAGAAACAAGTCCCATGAGTCCAACACTTCCCCCACCATACACCAAATCTATGTTCCTCTCCACCTACAACCAAATATATATATATATATATATATTTAACAAATAATATAACACATGAATATATATATATATATATATATATATATATATATATATATATATATATATATACTGTGCTAAAGAGGAATAGGAGAAGATCAAGGAGGGGGTGAAGCAAACAACAAAAACACATAAAAAAAATACCATCTTGTTTACAACATGCAAATTGATGAATCATATTAAGACACTCTAGAGAGAGAGAGAGAGAGAGAGAGAGAGAACCAATTCATCTCCGAGTTGCGTCGCGGCGATTTGGTAGCTTGGTTTGTTTCCGGAGCTACTGCCGCAGAATACGCAGATCCGTCTGAAGCGCGAGGCGGCGGCGGCGGCGGCAGCGGCAGCGGCGGCGACAGAGGAGGAGGGAGAGGTGATGAGTTGTGGTGCTGCTGCTGCTGTTGCTGCTGCAGCTTCTTCTTCTTCTTCTTGGTATTCCATTACACCAAATCAGATAAGATCAAACAAGCTAGGGAATTATCCAAATCTATATAAATTCTCTCTCTCTCTCTCTCTCTCTCTCTCTCTCTCTCTCTCTCTCTCTCTCTCTCTCTCTCTCTTCTCTCTTCTCTCTCTCTCTCTCTCTCTCTCTCTCACTCTCACTCTCTCGTTAAGTTGTGTGTTTTTTGTTTCCTCTTCTTATTGTTACTTGTTCTTATTCTCAAGAGGGGGTGGGAGAGGGGGAAAGGGTTGGGGACCTTTTAAATCCATCTAATGCTCTTTTTTCTTAAAATAAAAATGCCTTTTTGTATTTATTTTTCTTTTGTTTTTTGGAAAAAAAAAAAATTAGGAAGTGTGAGAGTTACTTACTTAATAGTTGTGTTTTTTTTAATTTTTTTGAAAGAGAGAGAAAGATAATATGCTATCGTTTTAATTTTTTTTTTTAAAATAAACTTAGTTAGAAATATGAAACTCTAGGCTTCAAATTCGAAATTTCAGGTATTAATCATCGAACTCTTATCGTGGGAGATTCAATCGTTCAAAAATATCTTGGTGTCCACCCCACCAATTGAGTTTTTTTTTTTTTTTTTTCAAGTATATTTGTTTCTATCTATAGCTAAGTTCATATATATTAGTTTGTTTATTTCTAAAAATTCGAATAAAAATAATAATAACACCTGATTTTTTTAAAAAAATAAATTTTAAATTTGTATATTTAAATTCTTTATGTTTAATTGCTCCTTACTCATATGAAAACAACTAAATTGTAAATTCTGACTTGATATGGTAATTTTTAATGAGTATTTATATATTTTTTTTTAATAAGAAGGATTTATTTAAAAATTTTAATATTCATAATATTATAAAAATTGCATTGCAAAAAATGAAACATGATTTGTAAATATCACTTGAATTAAAAGAAATTAAATATTTATTAGAAATTGAAATGAGAATTCTTTGTTGTTATTACAGTTGAAGCGATTAGACGAAGAGCCGCATCCACGTGGCCCAATAGGAAACTAGAGAGCACTATTCAAAGCGCCACGTGGCGTTCTTCTAGTGGATGCGAATCAGTCGTTTTTGATGGCTATGGAACAAGTCGATAGTGATTCCTCCTTTTCATAAATAAATGTTTATTAAAATTAATGCATAATTAAAACAATATAAATAATTATTGTAATAATTAAATGTGATAAAGGTATATTGATGAATATAATAAAATATCTAAAATTTAAGAAAATGAAATTTTTTTTTAAAAAAAATAAATAAATAAAATTCAGCAGTAACTTTAATTTCCTAATGGGGTATAGTTGAGAAGTCTCCATACGTTTTTACCTATATTGAATTTGAAAGGAGTTAATTATTTGCCATGTGATCTCTTATACTGAGACTTATTTTGCATGTACAGGGAACACTATTTATGTTCATAACATTAATCTCTTTGGTGCCAATTTTCGCCGACATAGTTTTAGTTTGATACGATGCGTGTTGTGCCGTACTAATATCTACTATTAACAAAATATGCGCATATAAAAATGCTGTAGAGCAAAATATCTATTTCTAAGTAATAATTTACTCTAATTATTTATATATATATATATATATATATATATTATTACTTTTTGTATTTTGTTGTTGTAATTATTTAGGAATAATATTTATATGTGTCGGATTGTTGGCGCTAATTATTAATTTTAAAGATCTGAATTGTTAGAAATATCTAATCAATTTATTTAAAGCATACAGATATAACGTCTATGGATCTCGACTGTGATTCGGTTCAGCCAGCCTCACGCCACTTCGAACATGATTTAGCTCAATCTAGCCTTCCGTAATACGACCGGATGCTGATTCTTTTAAGGATGTTGGTCCTTTTAAGCCCATAATCTCTCTCCAAAATCTATACAAATTCGCAACATAGGTAAATCGAATTTGTGAATTTTATTTCTGATTCTACTTGTCGGATTGTTGGTGCTAATTATTAATCTCTAAAACTTAAGTTTTTAAAATTAATTATTAGTGTCAGCGATCCGACAATATAACTTTTAAAATTTAAAAATATCTTATTTATTCTTGAATTACTAAAATACACTTATTAATTTTAAAAATGTTCTTCAAATTTTTTATTTTCTTCTAAAGTTTGAGTATTGAAGATGAGTTTAATTTTTTTTAATAGTAATAAAAAAATATAAGCAAAAGCTTCAACTATTTATTAATTACTATCAAAAAAAAAAAAAAAAAAAAGTTTTAGTCGAAATATCTGATTATGTCGTATCATTATACTTAAGTTGTTAATGTTGACTATTCGAAACTCAGTGCAAATGATTTATTAATAATAAATTGCGAGAATATTAGTTTTTTTTTTTTTCCCTTTTAATTTGTAGTGACCCTACAAATACTGAGATGGAATCTTTGCTGTATCAACTTAATGCTGGTTAATTATTGGAAGCTTAATAAAACAGATCCTGTTGCAGTACAACAATTAAATATATCCTACTTCTATTTATGACCATTATTTATGCATTACTGGCCCACCCACACCCCAAACCAAAGACAAAAAAGATAACACTAATTTACTAACAATTATTTTATGCATTAAATTTGGCTTTTGGAATAGCAAAATTATTTGTACTATGGTAAATAAAAAAAAAAAAAAAAAAAAACTGAAATAAGATTGTGAGATTAATTGAAAAAAGAAATTGCTAAATTTGTATTTAGTAGTAGAGGTAAATAAGCAAGTAATTAATAATATCAAAGGATATTGCAATTTATACAATTTAACATATTTACAAAATTATATATGCCAAAAAATATTATTATAAAAATTATTAAAATTATTTTAAATAATTTTACCCAAACAACATATTTACACAAGTTACAGAATATTACAACCCTCTTGGATTGTTACACTCACTCTAAATGAGAATATTCCTCCACTATTAAAATGGGACAATGTCTTAGTCAAAGCCCTATTGAAAAATAATTAAAATAAGAAAACCAAGATTGCCTTAATGAATTCAACATTCATTGCACATTTGCATGCAATCTTAAACTTCTCAATTATTTATAGCTACTATATATATATATATATATATATATATATATATATATATATATATATATATATATATATATATATGACCATACCATTATTGAACTAGAATCTCAAATTCTCGATCATTATAATGACAATTAATTGATTATATTATTATATATTATCATATTTTGAATGGAATTAAAAAATGGTTTTTAATTGATCTAATGAGAGTGGGATTTAGATGCATAATGATTAATTAATCAGTGTGAACATATATATAGGAAAGTTGCTTAACATATATATCCACCATTAATTTGTTGACATGCACCTGTTGGAGCTTGATGGTTATTGCTTATGACCAAACTAATTAAAGAGTACAAATTCAGTTAACAATGCTTCTAATTGAAGCCACCATTAACTTAAAAAAGCTCAATCATTTGCATAAGTCACACCTTAATGTTGATCGATGACGATTTGACGCGGGTTTGAGAAAGGTTGACATTTCTTAAGTGGCCAAGATAATAGCAAATGGAGTTGCAGTTTTAATAATTAGCCTTAACTACACAATATATTAGAGTACTAATCTGAGATTATTGTATTATATCTGTTGAGTTCTACAATAATAGACATTAACTGAGTTCTACAAATGTGTTTGATATTGAATTTAAGTAAAATACATAATTACATATATATATAGTTTGATATAAATTAGTATCCTAATCCCAATGGGGACAACAAATAACTAACCTACCTAAATTGAAAATTATCATAGGTTTTTCCTAACTTAGTTTATAAACCTTATCTAATAGCTTCTGACATGATATTGGTTTTATATATCTTATGGAGAATAATAAGAAATACTGGGAGAAAAGAGATGCATGCATCCAAATTAGAAGGATCCTTTTCCACATTAATTACATCAAATTAAATTGTCAAACTAATAGAGAGGAACACTTCTCCTTGAACAAGGAATAATAATTAAAGAGGAAAACTTTATCTTAAGTGGACTAAAACAAAAAGAAAATCCTTTGTCACATTCAATGAATCCAAATTAATCCACCAAAACTTAGTTCCTTATTGTTTGGCCAAACAACACTTGGGAGTTAATAATATTTAACCATGCATTTAATTCCATGCATGGAAAGTAAAAGTAAAGCATGTTCAAAACCACACCAAACCAAATATATAACATCATTAGATGAGGCTACTTTAGTGCTCAGCTGGTGTGTCAAAACCTCACTGAATATTAAACACTTTTTGTGGTCTTTTTAGTTACTTACTTTAGGAAAAACAAATCCATGCACACACACACACACACACACACACATGCAACTATGTATAGTAAAAGGAACAAATGGAATTAAAGTTTCATAAGAAGTGAAAACTAGAGGCAAATTAAATATGTGGAAAAGGGTAGAGAGAGAGGGGGGGAGGGGGTGGAATACTCATTTTTTTTTTTTGAAAAATGCTTAGTCTAAATAACAAAGAGAATTGTAGAATTACATGCCTTAATTTAAGGGTTGTAATTAATCTTCTATTAAAAATATAAACCGTGACAAGATTAATAGAGAAAAATTTTCCTTAGATGATGAAGTTGTAAAATTACATTCTTATTTGGATTGTACGTAGGGCTTGCTTAATTATAAACTATTTTCAAGAATATACAAATTATACACAAAACTAATCTAAATTTTGAGTCATTTCAAAATAACTACTTATTTCTTTAAAATTTTAATTTTATTATCTAATATTAATTCTAGTTTGTTTAATTTAACTCATTTGATTGTGCAGATAAAATTATTATCTACTCCTTCCTATGCTCTTCATCATAATTGTTAATTAATTTTGGGCTAGAGAATTAGGCCTAAGCTCATTCTGTAATTGGTCCAGATCCAAGCTCAAAAATTCAACCCAATTGATCGAGCTTATATTTATTGTTAAAATAGTTAGCGCTGTTTGGCCCAGCTAAAACTTTTGCGAAATTTTTTTTTAAGCGTCTAAAGCGCATTTTAGCATCCTCTCACATCAAAAGCCAAAAAAAATTGATACATTAAAGTACTTACATAAGATAAAGAAAAAACAGTAATTAAAAAGAATCAAAATTAATTTTTTATTTTAGTTGCATTAAGCATTAAACTTTTATTTGTTAGTACAATCTTTAAATATCTCTACACATCTTTAGATTTTGCTTTTGGAAGTGATAATGTATAATAAGGCATATAATAAATAAATTTATTTTAAAATTTCTGTTGTAGTAAAACATGCCCAAATGTGATTTGAATTTTACAAGCACAAGTCAAGCATACCTACTGCAATGAGCCCTTTTTTTTTTTTATAAGAAAAAAAAAAATAGTTGTCCCAGAGATTATTATAATATTATTTTATAATAATACTAATTAAACAGTAATTAGACTTTTTACATCATGCAATAGAATCATTACATTGCTCAGCACTAGGTACAAAAATATATTATGTATAATTAAAGCATCGAGCGACAAAAAAAAAAAAATATTTTAATAAATTGTACATATAAGTGATCGAAAAAATTATATTTTATGCAGATAAAAAACCTAGAGAACTATATCGTCATAAATTTGTGTCCTTAATTTTCTATTTTGACTCTATAGTATTAAATAGCTTTTAATATTAAATGAACCTCAACTATCCTAGAATCTAAATTGAGGGACTCTTCCCATACATTTGGGCATATAACAAAATAGTAAAAGAAAATGTTCTTCAATAATAAAAAGAAAAAGAAAAGGACATGGAAAAGAAATGGTCCCAATTAACTCAAAAACACAAGTCATGGACCCCTCATTCCAAAGAACAAATATGATGCTCCTTTGAAACCCCAACACACCTTTTTTATTGTCCAATCCAATCACCTCACTACAACCTGAGGTTCTCATTCAACATTCCCTAAAAAAAAGGTAAGGTCACTCTTGTTATGGGCACCCAAAATACCTCCATATTAATCACCCAAATTATTAAATATTTGGTGAACTTAATTAGTTGTTTATTTATTTATTTATTTATTTATTTGGCTCACATAAGTTGAAGTAGTATATGTCTTCTATTGAGTCCTTTCTTTATAATGGAGGTATTAGAAAAATAATATCTAAATAATATTATTAAGATATATACTATATTATCATCTCGTGTAATTAATATAAAATTAAAATTTTAAAGTATAATTTTACTTTATTTTACTATAGTAAAATATATAATTAAAAGCGATTGTTACTAAAAGATGAAGTGCAAATGAGACTAAACAATTGTAAAGATACTAAATCTTAGTGACTTATTAATAGATGCAAATAATATTTTTGAGCAATAATTAATTGTAACCTTATAATTAATGATTGGTAGATATTCAGTGTTAGAATAATAAATTTTTAATAACAAAATATGTATATATGAGAATTTATTTAGAAAAAAAAATTGAGATTTGAATAGTAGCTGGATTCTATGCATATGCTATTTTAATCAAAAGTTGAATGCAATTTTGTCGAAGTAGAATTCTAAAGCATCAAGCTTCACTATAACAAAACTATACTATAGCAACGCTTTTAAGTATTTTTAAAATCTGAAAAAAAAATATCGCTAACAAAAATAAGGACACTTATAATTAGTGTCGCTATATATGCAATCGCTAGGATGTATAGCGACATATTATTGTAATATATTTTAAAAATATGTCTTTATAGCTTAATTTTGGATATAGAAGAAATATAGATAGGACGTTTGTACAAAAATATCATAAAATTATGTTCATATAACCTACTTTTATTAAATTGTTTTTTTCTATATATTATTATTCAAAGTGTAGCCAAAGAACTTTTCACCCTCTCAAACGTCTCAAAAAGACAAATCAATTCATCATTTGCTTACATTAAAAAAAATGGCTTTATAAAATTAATCAATAATAAAAATAAAAAAATGTTCTTATTTTGATGCATTTAATAACATAAAAAAGAGAATTTATTTTATTTTTTAATATTTTCTTACAAACTATATCTTACAAATATAAAGATTGCAAGCACATCAATTTCTTGAAAGTAATTTTTTAGTTTTAAAAATTGTCATTTCTCATCTGATCAGTATGTATTTATAGCTAGCAAATCACAATAATATTAATAATAAAATGTATCCATGAGCATATCTAATGACATAAAATTTATATATTAAAATTTAGAAAAAGACAAATTATTCCATATAAAATTATAATCATAACCAAATGAAAATTTTCCTTTTTCTTAAACAAAAATTTAAAAGATTATATCTATCTATTTCTATTCTTCTATTCTATTATTTTTGTAATAAAATTTTAAAAATAAGGTGTGTGTGTGTGTATATATATATATATATATATATATATATATATATATATATATATATATATATATATATATATATATATATATATATATATATATATATAAAATTAATTAATTAATTAATTTTATTAAATAGTTTTTTCTACTATTTTATTTAAATTATTTTAATAGATTTCTCTCAAATCTTTTTCATATAAGTCTCTATAAATAATTTAATTAATAAGTTACTATATAAATATATATATTGTACATATATCAATTTTAATTATTTTTATTTCAATAAATTTAATTAATAAATTGTTTTTATATAATTTGATTTGATTAATAATTAGACTAATAAAATTATATAAAAAAATATAAAAGTGTAAACTAAAATGTATTATTAAAATATTTTTACATTGCGGGGTATTCTACGTATATACCATTAAAGGAAAGATTCTTATACATTAAAAAATAAATTGAAAAAAATAAACAAATAAAATAAAATAAAGCTTACCCGAAAACGTCCCCCCGATTTTGTAGCCAACACAATAGGATCTCTCTCTCCTCCTCCTCCTCCCATGGCGAACCCCATTATTACCCCCAAATCCCACCACAGTACCCTCCTCCTCCTCTTCCACTCTTCTCCCTCGCCAAGGCGCCATTTTTGGCCCTCCGTCTCCCTCATACCCCGAAACCCACCTCCATTGTCGAACCCTCTCCTCAATTCCAACCTCTTCGTCCCCTTACGCCACCCTCTACCTCCTACTCCCTCGGGGGCGCCAATGGCGACGTCGTCTTCGCCCGTGCGGAGCTCCTTGATCGAGCCCGACGGCGGGGAGCTCGTGGACCTGGTGGTGCCCGAGGTGGACCGCGCGGCGCGGCGCGCGGAGGCGGCGGCGCTGCCTAGGGTTCCGGCGGGGGCGGTGGACGTGGAGTGGGCGCACGTGTTGGCCGAGGGGTGGGCGAGCCCGCTCCGGGGCTTCATGCGCGAGCGCGAGTACCTCGAGTCCCTCCACTTCCACTCCATGCGCCTCCCCCACGGCCCCCGCGTCAACATGTCGCTCCCCATCGTCCTCGCCATTGCCGACCACGTCAAGCTCTCCATCGGCGACTCCCCCCACGTCGCGCTCCAGAACCCCTCCGGAAACATCTTCGCGATCTTAAGGAGGTTAGGGTTTTATTCAATTCCCCCTCTGTTTTTTTTTTTTTGTTTATCAAATTATTGGATCTGCTGTTTTTATTGAGTGATAAGTATAGTTTAAAGTACAAATCTGAATTTTTTGAATTATTTAGTTGTTTATTAGATAGATGGGATGATGATTCAGGATATTAATTTTTGGTTGATTCTTATTGGAATTGTATATAATGTGGTAGTTTGTGAAGAACAGGGGAGATTGTAGTTTCTAACAACAAGATGTAATACACAGATTGAAGTAAGAAATTTGGGGATATTATTACGCCACCGAATTTGAGATCGAATGCTAAATCACCTCGCACTACTTATGATGATACTTTGCTGCGAAACTACATGCACTTGTAGTATAAACTTTTGCGGCGATATTCTCTTATGCAGCATTGAAATTTACAAACACAACAAAGAAGAAAGAATAGCTAGAACCTGGGGAACGACGGCTCCCGGATTACCTTATGTCGAGGAGTTTATAACCCCGGCCGGGGATTGGTTGATCGGTGGGGACCTCGAAGTGTTGGAACCGATCAAATATATTGATGGTCTCGATCACTACAGGCTCTCGCCGAAGGAACTTAGAAAGGAATTCGACAGACGAAAGGCGGATGCTGTATTCGCTTTTCAGTTGAGGAACCCTGTACATAACGGCCACGCTTTGTTGATGAACGATACGAGGAGGCGCCTTTTGGAAATGGGCTACAAAAACCCTGTTTTGTTACTCCATCCTTTGGGCGGTTTTACTAAGGCCGACGATGTGCCCTTGCCCGTGCGGATGGAGCAGCATAGCAAGGTTCTTTTCTTGTAAAGCGCATTTGCATACACATGTTATGAAGTGAAGCTCACATGTTAGTTTAGATGTTATAACTTCATCTGCCAACAGGTTCTGGAAGACGGAGTTCTTGATCCTCAGACTACAATTGTAGCGATATTCCCTTCTCCTATGCATTACGCTGGCCCGACGGAAGTACAGTGGCACGCCAAAGCTCGGATTAATGCCGGAGCTAATTTCTATATCGTAGGTCGCGATCCTGCTGGGATGAGTCATCCCACCGAGGAGAGGGACTTGTACGACCCCGATCACGGGAAGAAAGTCTTAAGCATGGCTCCTGGTTTAGAGAAGCTGAATATATTGCCCTTCAGGGTATGCTGCTTTATTTCACTGGTTTCTTACTTCGAAGTATGCCATTCTTTTTTCTGGCTTTTATTTCCTGAAATTGAGTACGTCTCACAGTTAGTTTATTATATGTCTGAAAGGTGCAGTAAGCGCTGTCGAAGCTCGAATTAGTTGCGTATTCTTGAACATGCTCACGTATAAGCTTGATTCTTCTATCGGTAGAATGAGTTACTTTATGATTCTTCAAACTTGATTCTTCGATCCCTATCTTCGTTAATTCTCGCAGGTGGCAGCGTACGACACGACAGCAAAGAAGATGGCATTCTTCGATCCTTCGCGATCTCAAGATTTTCTTTTCATCTCAGGAACCAAGGTAACCTCATATATGCAATGCAACACATCTTCGTTTTCTTATCCAGTTACTTCTCTACTGTATGTTACAGATATTACATTTTCGAATTTGTATGCTAACAGATGAGAGCATATGCAAGAAATGGCGAGAGCCCTCCCGACGGCTTCATGTGCCCCGGAGGGTGGAAGGTTCTCGTCAACTATTACAACAGCTTGCAAGGCGAAGAAGAATCAGGAAAGCAATCGGCGGTAACGGCTGTTTAATCTACAAGTCGCGAAACATAGAATTGTCGATTCGAGGCGGAGTGAATTTTTCGGGTCAAATCTATTTGAATTATCTTTTTACAAAATCAAAGGCTTTTATGCTCTAGATTTAGAGAGCTGAATAAAGGTGAGAGGAAATTTTTTAGTTGTGGCAAGCTAGTTTGCTGTAATCATGCACACATTTGTTCAACAATTGTTGATCAATAAATAATAGCTCTTGGAAACTGTGGATCACCTTTTTGTCGGGTGCGATGCGTCTAGTTCACTGCTGAACTCTTGAACAAGGCCGGAATTCGAACTGTTACAGTTGCCGATCGACTGTGGGAACGGTCTTACGGGAACAAGGAACTTACCACTATCACGACGGCCTGGTGGTCCATTTGGCGGGAACGCAATCGGAGATGCTTCGCTGACAAAAAACGTGGGCTTGATTCCTTGCTTGCGGACATTTTAGAGTGGCGGGTGCTCTGGGCCGCTTACTGCGCTTAGCTATTGTTTTTTTTTTTTTTTTTTTTTTTTTTTTTTTCGTGTCCTTCCTTTCGAGGCCTAGTTGTCTCACCCTTGTAGCCGAGTTTATATATCTATAAATGAAGCGGCAGCATACTGTCTTTTTCTCAAAAAAAAAAAAAAATAATAGCTCTTTTATCATGTTTCTTTTTTCCTTTTTTTTCTCTTTCCACTGCAGTATCTCAAATAGTATATTGTATCAATAAAGTGTTGTTGTTTAAGTAATGTTATTAGAAGAAATAAATTATTAAAAATAAGAAATATATAATTTTAAAAGTTTTAGAATCTTATATATTTATATTAAAATAATAATTACTATAAATCTTGTAATTTTATTAAAAGCAGAATTAGAATTTTTTTAATATAAATTGGAGCAAAGTTTATACAGAAAGAGAGATTTAGATTAAGAAAAATTTTATTTTTAAATTTGTGTGATCTTTTTTATTATCTATATTTTTAAATTTTTTATAATCAAATAGGATGATAAGGGAAAACAAAAAAAAAAAAAAAAATGAAAAAATATAATTCGTCCCTAATAAAAATATGTTATATCTTTTAATTATTTTTAAATAATAAATATAAGTTAATATATAGTTCAATACTGATTATTAGTAAAGTTCAAAAGTTTATTAAATAATGTAATTTTCAACCAGCTGTGCAGCAGTTATTTGGCACACTCATTCGATTAAATTTACCATTCTACCCTGGAGTGTAGAAGCATTTAAATTATTACAAAGCGACCAGAGTTACGGGAAAACGAACGGCTCCGATGCAGTCCAATGGGTAGATCCGACGAACCACAATATTCCAATTGGATAAAAAATTGATCCGTGAACCATGTTTACCACGTCATTGACGAACCATCGTATAAAGTAGGAAGAAGCGGGTTTTATTGTTCTGCGGTCTACAGATGACATGGTGAACCAAGTCCCTATTACCTTTCGGAGAAACCCTACCGGCTACATCCGGTACCCGCACCGCCAAATCCACCTGCTATAGCCGGTCTCCGACTCCTCATTCCCTCCCCTTTCGCAGGTATAAGTAGCCACTCCCTCTCCCTCTCTCTTTCTCTCTCTTAAAAAGTTCACACAAACGGAGCGCGCTCTCTCTCGATGCTCCTCTTCCTCCACCTCGTCTCCGTCCCCGCTCTAGGGTTTCGATCGAAACCCTAGCTCCCACTCTCTTCGATCGTAGCACTCGCTCTCGTCCCCGATCGCAGCGACGCAGGTGGATCGCTCGAACTACGCGGCTCTGTTCATTCTCAGCTCATCTTTCTTGAATGCGCCTAGTTCTCGATCGTCATCTCTGGGTTTTAGTTTCATTTTACGAGTTCTTGTGTTTGTTTTAGGGTTTCTTGTAATGTAATTTACACTAGTGTTGGCTTCTTGCTGTTCTGTTTGCAAATTATGATACAGAAATGTTGTTGTTGTTGTTGATCGGTTATTGTTCACAGATCAAATGAGGCGACTCTGTGCCCTTTTTTTGGTTCTTGAGTATCTTTTTTAGGAGTTCTTATCGGATTCTCATATTGCAAGTTGCATTACGATTAGTTTCTTATAGTTTCTTGCAAATTTTGGATACGGAAATAGGGTTGTTATTGTTCGTTTCTTGTTCACCAATCAAACGGGACTTCTATGTTTCCTTTTTAGCTCATGTTCTCAAGTACTTCTCGATCTCTAGATTTTAGTATGCATATAGGTTCGTAACATATCGTTTTAGGAGTTCTTATCTATAATTTTGGATTATCATTATGTAATTTGCATTAGCATTAATCTCTTGTTGTTTTTGGCATAAATTTGCATATAGAAATGGAGTTGTTGTTGAGCGGTTTCCTGTCCATGAATAAAATGAGGCATCTCTGTTTCTTTTCAGCTCATAATTCTCGAATGTGTCTCAATACCAATTGTTTCCTAGGTTGTATCGTGCATATAGGTTCTTAAGGGTGATTCTTCATTTTATGGATTGTTCTGATTTATTTTGCATTGATATTAGTTTCTTGCGGTGCTTGTTCATGAATGCTTTGACTTTTTAGTACTATCTCTGCTGATATATGGTTTCGTTTTAATGAACCTGTTACTATTTCCTTAATATTAAGGCTGCTGTAATGGATTTACCTAATTAGACAGAAGAGAATGGATCATTCAAAGAATTATTTGCTCTCACCCTGCTACTTTATTTTTACTTGTTTACTCTGGTATAAATCGTGTGATGCAATTCTGAAAGGTTATTAAACTGATGAAAAAGAAAAGGTTACGTATAAAAATTTCTTCCATAATTTTTATATATCGTGTGGTCAATGAATTTAAACCAAGCAGGAACATAAGAAGTTTTGAGAATTTTGCAGAGCTTGAAACAAGGTAATGTATATGAGTCTCCTTGGTTTGCCAAATAGGAAACTACATTGTTAGTCCTTATTCCTGTAGCGCAGATACTAATAATACCACTTTAGCTTTTGCCAATTTCAGCTATCTACTTCTAGGAAAATCATGCAATGCCATTTTTCTAGTGTAAAAAATGTGGTATAATGAACGAACTTAGCAGTTTCATTTTTTCTTTGTGCATTGTTACTTTTCAATGTGGATGCTACCACTTTTTATCTAATCATTTTCATGCTCTGTGAGCATGCAGACATCTTGATTGTTGGAAAAGTAGTGAACTCTGAATATCAACCATCAATGCTGCCTTCAGCTGATATAGATTCACCAACAATCAGCGACAATAAAATGGATGAGCCATCACCATCTGTAGCTGAGTCCGCTCTCTCAAACTTTGAAGATAGGACAAGATTGCTTAACATTGAGCGTCACATATCTTGCGAAGCAAAGTCCTTACTTGATATTTCTCTTGCTAGTGGATCCCACCGTTATATTTCCAAGCACCTTGAGAACGTAAGAATAGAGGATGTTCCAGAGGATGTACATTCTCCTACCAAGGGAACTTCCTTGAGCACTCCAAAGCTCAATAGCTTTGACATGCATTTGATCAGAACTGAAGCTTGGGAAGCCTTAAAGCGCTCATTGGTGTACTTTAGAGGTCAACCAGTTGGAACAATTGCTGCGTTGGACCATTCTGGAGATGCACTTAATTATAACCAGGTTTTTCTGCCTTCTTTTGAACTAATAATTGAGTTGATTTGTTAATTTCAGACAATATTTCTCTGTCACATTTGAAATGGAGCAACCTTTTTTTTTTTCCAGTTCAAATTACTGCAGTTTAGATGCATCTTTTAAGCTATTTACTAATTTACTTCTGTCTAACCTGTCCAGTTGCATGTGTTTTGCTGAGTGAACACCATTCCTATTTGGGTATCATTTCTTGCTTGCTTTTAGATTATCGAAATGTGAAGAAACATTAACAGGCATGCATCAACTGTATCTTGAATAATTACATTGGATTCTCACCATGGTAGTCAGACTTTTGTCCCATTAATCTTTACAATATTGATTGGTCTGCCAGTACATTGATTGGTCTGTCTACCTGACTGATGCCCAGTGTGTTGGACGGCGCGGTAATTTATCTGAACTGTAGGGCTGATATGACCTGATTTACAGCATGTTTTTACATCTTGATTAGTCCTCTACAAACTAGCATGAGTAGATTCTAGGAGCTCAAATGTTTCCATTTTGTGCAGTAATATATTTATTCTACGAGTTAGCTAATCCTTTCTTTGGTCGTCCTTGTCTGGCTAACTTTTCTTTTGCTTAGGAGCTGCGAGAGAGTTCTAAAACAGAAGTTTTACTTTGATTTCTTCATCTAGGTTTTTGTGAGGGACTTCATTCCTAGTGGCTTGGCATTTCTGATGAATGGTGAGCCAGAAGTAGTCAAGAACTTTCTTCTAACGACCCTCCGCCTCCAATTATGGGAGAAGATGATTGACAAATTCAAGCTAGGTGCAGGCGTGATGCCGGCGAGTTTCAAAGTTTTTCGTAATCCTAAGACCCATCGTGAAGAGCTATTAGCTGATTTTGGGGGTAGTGCTATTGGAAGAGTTGCGCCGGTAGATTCCGTTTTTTGGTGGATAATATTACTTCGTGCTTACACAAAGTCTACTGGGGACACATCCTTGGCTGAAATGCCCGACAGCCAAAGAGGAATGAGACTTATTCTAATGCTGTGTCTGTCAGAGGGATTTGATACATTTCCTACCTTGCTCTGCACTGATGGGTGCTGTATGATTGATCGCAGAATGGTGAGACTCTTAATATTTGGAGCAGTAACAACTAGCAATTAAACCTAAGGTCTGTTTAGACATTGATGTTCAGATTTAATTGATCATGAAGAGGGAGAAAAATTGAATTGATTTTGGTGCGCATTGTTCTCATAAAGGACAAATAGAATGAGGTGTTGTGGTGTCCGGTGAATCGTTTTAGATGTTTTACATTTGTTAATTTCCATGCATAGTTTATCCGTTTGCTGTGAAATGGTAACAGGGAATTCTATTAGTGTTTTACTTTTGTGCTGATCGAAATCCGTATATGCAGGGAATTTATGGTTATCCAATTGAAATACAAGCTCTTTTCTTTATGGCCCTAAGATGTGCATTGATTATGCTAAAGCAGGACAATGAGGGAAAGCTATTTCTGGAACCAATTACAAAGCGGCTTCAAGCCCTAAGCTATCACTTACGAACTTACTTCTGGCTCGACTTTCATCAGCTTAATGTCATTTACCGTTACAAGACCGAGGAGTACTCTCACACCGCTGTGAACAAGTTCAATGTGATGCCCGATTCTCTCCCTGACTGGGTATTCGATTTTATGCCGAATCAGGGTGGTTACTTCATTGGAAATGTCAGTCCTGCCAGAATGGACTTCCGCTGGTTCTGCTTGGGAAACTGCCTTGCGATTTTATCCTCCTTGGCAACTCCAGAGCAAGCTGCAGCCATAATGGATCTTTTTGAGGCACGATGGACGGAGCTGGTCGGGGAAATGCCTTTGAAAGTTTGCTATCCAGCCATAGAAGGCCGTGACTGGCAAATAACCACTGGGTGCGATCCAAAGAATACTAGGTGGAGCTATCATAATGGAGGCTCTTGGCCAGGTGAGAGTCTCATAATTATATAGCATCACAGTGTTTTGAATGGAAAAAAAGATCAATTAATATACCAGTCTCATAATTTGATAATATAGCTAACAAACATGCACAATATTCGATATGAACTATTTTTATTACTTATTGGAGAAAGCTAGTGTATTCTATTGACAAAGTGTTTGTAGCTCTCTGAAATTTGAGAAACAGAAAGCAGAGAAAAAATGCTTGCTGAATAAGTACTTACTATGAAGTTTCAGTTGAAAAATTATTTGTATTTAGGAAATACCATTCACACCAACTGAAGCTGATCATCTTTGAAAACCATACTGGTAACACTTAATTTTGTGAGTTTCGTTGACACGCCTATTCCAACTGTTGTATTTGTTCGTCAACAAGAGGGATATAATAATTGGAACTAGGCTACTATATTATTAACAGCACAAGGTCATTGGTCAAGGTCATTGGTGCTATTAGATTTTCGACCATTGGATGAAGAAAATGTGCGGTTAGGATGATAGTGGTCTTCTAGGATTTAGTGGGTAGTTGGTTGATGATATGATCTAAGAGTTGGAAATGATCAAAGGGGTTGATCTAACGGTGGAAAACTTAGTAACACTAAGTACTTGGTGCTATCGATAGCATAGTAGTCGGATTCAAACAATTGTGCTAAAGAGCTTATTATTTTTGCCCCACAGCATTTGATGTCTTATCTTCAACATGTGAGTGCAAAATCCAGTTTCTGCATTGTTTACAAATTGGCTACTTTTAACTCATTCACATATAATCTCAGTAGACTGTCATGATATTATCTTTACCTCGCACTGCTTTCTTGCAGTGCTTCTGTGGCTATTCACGGCCGCATGCATCAAGACGGGCCGGCCTCAGATGGCACGACGTGCGATTGAGCTGGTGGAGAGCAGGCTGTTGAAGGACAGCTGGCCCGAGTACTATGACGGGAAGCTGGGGCGGTACGTGGGGAAGCAGGCGCGCAAGTTTCAGACGTGGTCCATCGCCGGCTACCTCGTGGCCAAGGCGATGCTTGACGACCCGACCCATCTGGGAATGATCGCCCTCGACGAGTACCAGCAGATGCAGCCTTGTCTCAGGCGATCGTCTTCGTGTTGAGCACAGCGTTACGATCAGGTGAGCTGCATGTTCCTAATTTGCGAAACTTTTAAGTAGCGTCAAAAGATCATTGTTGATACGATAGGCGTCGCTAACCATTGATTACTTGTTTTCAATTTTCAATAGCTGTTAATGCCTTAGTCCAGAAAAAAAAATATAATCTTTCAATGATGATAAAATTCATAGGATACCTTAAGTTCCAATACGCTACATTTTACGTGACTTTCAGTAAATTTGTTACTAGTATAATACTTCCGCTTCAAACAGTGATGGAAATTTTCATTCTCACTCTTTCTCTGTCTTTTCTTCGGCGAAAAAAAAAAAAAAAAAATTACTACTTCCGCTTCAAACAGTTGTTTCTTTTTCTTTTCTTTAATTTTCTAAGTTTAAGTATTTCCAGGAAAGTCATGATCATCAAGCATTTTATTTTTTTTATAATTTCTTTAACTCCTTAGCGATTCAGATTTTTTTTTTTTTTTTTTTTATTTTTTTTTTTTTGGCTTCTGCGTCTCTGTTTTTGTGTTTTTTTGTCTCTTGGTGCTCTGATGGGTCGTTCAAGGCTAATTTCCTCATCTAGGCCGGTCCCCAGTATAGATAGATAGATAGAGAGAGAGAGGGGTTGAATATTATGCATACCAAGCTATTCTATTGTCATTTATTTATTTTTGATGATAAAATTTTAAAAATAATAATTGATAATATTAAATATGATCTATATTATTTAAATAATATAAAAATTAAATTGTATAATTTTTTTATAGATATAAAATTAAGACTGAAAATAAATAATTTTCAAAAAGTGGTGATAGGAATTTTGTTGTAAAGATCAAAAGTATATATTTTATTTTAAATAGTTAAAAAAAAAATTTAACTAAAATTTAATTAATTTATAATTTTTTATATCGTTAAACTAGCAATAAATTTATATTTATTATTAAAAGTATAAATTTTGTAATTTTTTGTTTATAAGCTTATGCTGAAAAAATTTAAAATTTATTTTTTAAATATTTTTAATAGTTTAAATTATATGTAGCGGTATTAATTATCGATTTAAAAATTTTATTATAAAAAAATAAATTGATGGCACTGAAGTTTCTTTGCTACTCTAGCCTTTCCGTTCATCTCTCTCTCTCTCTCTCTCTCTCTCTCTCTCTCTCTCTCTCTCTATATATATATATATATATATATATATTTAACAAGTCATGTTAGAAATTATAATTAAACTTCATTGCTATTTCAAATAGAAGCTTGAGAGAGCCTTTTGTTTTTATTATTAAACTTGTAAATATTTATTTTCTCAATCCCGAGCACAATTCTCTTCGGCAAATGTTAGCCGCGCTTTCGAATGTCGAACGCCATCCGGTGGTTTTGCTGTAGTAAAGCTCCGGAGATCGTAGTCCCCGCTTCCTTAATGGACAAGCAGAATCTACCCTCCGCCTCGCTGACGTAGAAGAAGTTCTTGGGCTTCGGCCGAGGAACAGACCCTCGGAGGTGAAACCTGATGGCCGGGTATGATGAGAACCCCCTTGGCTTTTTGTAGCAGTCTCAAATTTGTTTGATGTGGATCCTTAACCTTTGTAAGGTTATGCCATTCTTCCCATGAAATGTATAAATAATATATAAGTCTAATTATGTTTGTAAATTTTTTACTATTAAATTTGAATTAAAATTTATATTATTATAAAATTAATTAAAGAGAGAAAAAAATATAATAGTAGATATCTCAATACAAATTTAATGGTGAAAAATTTACAAATATATTTGAGTTTGTTTTTGAAAGTATATAAACTCTACTATATATATATATATATATATATATATATATATATATATATATATAATTAGGCTGAAATATTATTGATAGCACTAAGTTATTGGTGTTATTAATTTTTAACTTTTGGATTAAGAAATGTACGGTTAGGATGATAATAGTGGTCCTCTAAGGTTTAGTTGGCGGGTTGGTTGAATAGTAAAAATCTTAGAGGAACATTATAATTTCAACCGCACATATTTTCTTCCAACAGTTAGAAATTTGGTAGCACCAATTGCTTGGTGCTTTCAAAAGAATAAGTTCATTCATATTTGTAAATATTTTTATTATTGAATTTGTATTGAAAATTATACAATTATATATTTTTTTATTTTTTTTTAAATGTCTTTATAATAATACGAATTTCAATATAGATTCAATGTAAAAAAATTCAACATAGTTCGACTTTACTTTTGAAAGAATATAAGCTCTTCTCTCTCTCTCTCTCTCTCTCTCTCTCTCTCTCTCTCTATATATATATATATATATACTAGCTTTGTTTAAGAGGTAAAAAGGAATCGGCATATAAACTATTTGAGGATAGCTAACCAATCAGGGGTAGCTGAATATATTTTGCATGATTCTAACCTATTTATTACTTTGCGTGATTCTAACCTATTTATTACTGGATACTGTATGGAAATTACACTTTTAGGTACTTCTAATATCTTTTACGTACATATATATATATATATATATATATATATATATATATATACCCTTGCAAGATTATGTATTTTTAAAAATAAGCTATTTTCAAATAAGTTTGTAAATTTGTTTTTCCTTTTGTTTTATTGACACTCTCTCAATTTATAGCTGTTTCGATTTGATTTATTTCATTTTAAAATTGAAACTTTCACTTCAAACGTTGATGGAAACTTTCCAGTTGCTCTCACTATACCTCTCTGTTTTTCTTTTTTTGCTTTTGTGCCTCTTTTTTGTGTTCTCTGTCTCTTGGTGCAAGGATAATTGCATACACTATTTTGTTGGAATTTTTTTTTTTTTTTGAGAGATTTAAAAAACTTTTTTGAGAGAATATTTTGTTGGAAATTATAATAAAATTTCATTACTAATAGTTTTTCTTATAGAAACACGAGAGAGCCTTTTGTTTTTATTGTTAACCTTGCAAATTTTTATTTACTCAATCATTAGCACAATTCTCTTCAGCAAATGTTAACTTGCGCATTCGAGCATCGAACACCATGTGGTGATTTTGCTGCAGAACTGCCCCGATGATCGTTCGATGATCTTCCTTTATAGACAAGCAGAACGTACCCGACACCTCATCGACGTAGAAGAAACTCTTCGGCTTGGGCCGAAGAACAGCCCCTCCGAGGTGAAACCCGATGGCCGGGTACGATGAGAACCCCCACCGCTTTTTGTAGCACAGTTTCAAATTTTCCTGATGCGGATCCGCCACCTTTCTAAGGTTGTGCCTTTGGAAATGCTCCTCCAAAGATTGAACCAAAGCGTCCAGCGCATTTTTTACCATGAAATTGATCCATGTACCAGTGTCTATGAGGCAACCGCCTGTTCCGTCGGGTTTTCTCTGGAAAGTATCTGATGGCAAATGAAGCAGCTGACCTTCGACGCTGAGATCTTTAAGATCGAGAAAGTAATCATGGCTGTTGTGATGTGATAGGAGAGGCGTGGTTTGCGCATGCTGTATATGTCTGATGTCGGTGCCGAATCGAAGGTGGCTCTGGCCAGTGTGTTCAGGAGGGAGTAGGCAGTACGAGAAGAGGCCCTTCGCTCGGTCTCCGAGCTGCATCAGGAAGGACCGCGCGTCGGTGTTCATGCCGATGATTCCACTTACTGCCGTGCCATGGGGATACATGTCTGGGCTGCTCTCTTTGGAGCAACCGAAGACCACGTTGTCGATTGCCTCCGAACGGCTGCCAAGATTGGATGCGAACGTGAAGCGATCTGCCGCTAGATACCCTTTGGTTTGGGATTCATCCTCGTACCTGTCAAGAATGAATCGGGTGACACGTAAAAAAAAAGTAGAAGTTCTGATTTGAAAAGCTAAGCAAAACAAAATTGTGAGTGCATGTTTAGCCATGAAGCAATTTGATGAAGAAAAACCTCTTTTATGCTAACCCGTTGATAAATATTTAGACGGTGTAAAAAAAGAAAAGGCTTATTGAAGGGCCGCATACATGAGATTGTAATGGCACTGATTATTGACGCAGGGAAGGTCGGCACAGAGAGGGTGGTCACAAGGGAGCGCTTGGTATGTGCGGGACAGGGATGGCCAGTAGAGCCGTGGTGTCTGTACAAAGCGCCTGCCACACGGCGCGCACTGCGTCCACAAGAAGTTGCTCCCAGTGTCGAAGTCCAAGTTGGTGAATGTAGGAGGGGTCCCTATGCCGAGCTTCACCATGTACACCCACTTGTCGCTCGCCACGATAGGCCGCAACCCCATCACACGGGACCTGTTGTCCGACGATGATCTGATCTCAAAAGATCGGTGGTCGGAGATCTTGATGAGCTGTTTGATTTTTTCGACTGATGTGAGGTTGGGAGAGTACAGTGGGGAGTGGATGGAGTACCTATGGATGAGCTCTAGACTGAGGCCTTCGCGGCTCGTTGCGAGGGCTACTACTGGAAGGAACAATGCAAAAAGAGTGATGAAGCCATGGATCATTTGAGCCATAGTTTTGATGACAGAGAAACAGTTGATGGTATGAGAGGTTGAAAGAACTTAGGAACTGAGATGTGGTGAATGTGGACCTCAGGGTGTGTATATGTATAAAGTAGCTTTTTTAAGAGGGAAAAAGGAATTTGGAGGAAAGCTATTTGAGGATAGCTAACCAATCAGGGATTGTTGAATATATTTGTCAAGATTCTAACCTATTCATTACTGGATACTGCATGGAAATTACACTTTTAGTTGCTTCTAATGTCTTTTATATATATATATATATATATATATATATATATATATATATATATAAATTCATTTATAATTGTAAATTTTTTACTATTAGATTTGTATTGAAATTTATATTTTTATAAAGTCAACTAAAGAAATAAAAAGATTAAGTAAAAAATATAAATCCCAATACAAATCCAATAGTAAAAAATTCATATGAATTAACTTATTCTTTTAAAAGTATATAAGCTCTATATATATATATATACCCTTGCAAGATTATGTATGTTAAAATGTATGGAGACCCCTTTAACAATAAGTTCTATTTCAAAGTCTAGTTTTTTCATATTTTCAGCTAAGTTTATTTTCAAAATAAACGAAGCGGGTAGCATGCTATTTTTCTCTCTCTCTCTCAAAAAAAAAAAAAGGGTAGCATGCAGAAATGCCGTTCGCCTCTTTGTTTCCTCCTTACGAGGTGCGATTGTATGTTTGCAAGAAACTAAAGTTAATTTTGTATCCTGCTCGTTTCTGCGAAGTGTTTGTGGGTCTTACCTGATAAGTGTCAGATTATTGAGGCTAACGGTTCTTCTGATGGTTTGATCATGTGCTGGAGTTCCAAAATTTTTGAGTGTTCCGATGTCATCGTGTGCAACTTTTCGATCACCGTACATCTTTCTCACCGTTCCAGCGGGGTGAACTTTTATGTCACGAACGTGTACGGCCCACCTTCGAGAGTTGGGAAAGATTCTTTCTGCACGGAGCTGGCATCGCTAATGCATTTTGTAGGTGACAACTAGGTATTGTGTGGGAATTTCAATTTATCGAGATTCCAGGGGGACCGTAATGGCAGGGCGCGGGGGGGGGGGGGGGGGGGGGGGGGGGGGGGGGGTTGGGGGGCGGGGGGTTAAATCGACCCGAATTTTTAACGATCTTATTGACGAGCTTGCCCTTATCGATCTGCCGATGAAGAACCAACGGTTCACCTGGTCAAATATACAGCGGTTTCCTTCCCTTGCAAAACTTGATCGCTTTCTTGTCTCCGAGCTGCATGAGGAAGGACCGTGCGTCAGTGTTCATGCCGATTATCCCGCTAACTGCCGTGCCAGGGGGGTACATTTCCGGGCTAGTCTCATTGGAGCAACCGAAGACCACGTTGTCGACCGCCTCCGAACGGTTATCGAGATTGGATGCGAACGTGAAGCGATCTGCCACTAGATACCCTTTGGTTTTGGCGCCATCGGTGTACCTAACAAAAAATGAATCCGGTGACATGAGTTTTCACTGAATTGAAGTAAAAAAGCTGAAGCTTTGATTCGAAAAGCTAAGCCTCTTTACTTTGTCAAAAAGCTAACATGAGCTTCAACTTTTGGAGCAAGCAGTTGATAAACATTTAGATGGTCTTAGGAAGTGAAAAGGCTCTTTGAAGGGCTGCATACATGATACTGTAGCTGCACTGGTTTTCGACGCAGCGAAGGCCGGCACAGAGGGGGTGGTCACAAGGGAGTGCGCAGTGTGTGCTGGATTGGGTCGCCCGGTACAGCGGTGGCGTCTGCACAAAGTGCTTGCCACACGGTGCGCATTGCGTCCACGACAAGCTGCTCCCAGTGTCCAAGTCCAAGTTGGTGAACGTCGGAGGGGTCCCGATGCCGAGCTTCACCATGTACGCCCACATTTCGCTGGCCATGACGGGCGGCACCCCCATCACGCGGGACCCATTGGCCAGCGACGATTCGATCTCGACATATCGGTGGTCGGAGATCTCGATGAGTTGTTTGATCTTTTCGACTGTCGTGAGGTTGGGGGAGTACAGCAGGGAGTGGATGGAGTACCTATGGATGAGCTCTAGTGTAAGTCCTTCGCCTTTGCCGGGTTGTTCAGCAAATGCAGGGTTCATTGTGAGAGCTACTACTAGAGGGAACAAAGCAAAAACAATGATGAAGCCATGGATCATTTGAGCCATAGTAGTTTTGAAAGAACTTAGGAACTGAGATGTGGTGAGTGTTGATCTCAGGGTGTGTATATATATATATGAAGTAGCTTTGTTTAAGAGGGAACAATGAATTTGGATTAAGGCAATTTGAGGATACCTAACCAATCAGGGGTTGTTGAATATATTTTGCAAGATTATATGCTATTAATTACTGAATACTACATGGAGATTACACTTTAAATGCATATATGTCAAAATTTTGGTAAGTTTGTTAGTAGTATGAAACTTCCACATCAAACATTGATGGAAACTTTCCGGTTGCTCTCACTTTATTCTCTGTTTTCAATTTTTAGGCAAAAAGAACACAACAAAATTATTACCGGCGAGCGCATAAACTAAATACAAAATTAATATGCGACCACTATAGAAAAATAAATCTCAAAAAATACGAATAAAATAAAACACACAGATTTACGTAAAAAAAATTTTACAGGAAAAAAAATTACGGGCGAAAGAGTTTTACTATGTCGTAACAAAGAGAATACAAAGTTCAGATAATCGTACAATCGCTAGCTCTCTCTAGGGTAAAAGAAAAAAATCACTAATCTTAACGGATTTGTCACATCTGGAGGCCCGACGAGCCCTCCGCTTCCACCACAGATATCTATAAAATTTGTCGTCGTACCGCGAAACCGTCGAAAAACCAGAATCATAATATTGGAGTGATTTCTAATTTCGGAATCACATCTAACAAAAATTTTGTGTAGAAAAATAAATTTTTTTTTTTCTTGTTCTATTTTTTAGCATATAATTTCTTATGTCTTAGTATTTCCCATAAAGTCCATAATCAAGCATTTTATTTCTTTATAATTTCTTTAACTCCTTTAGTGGTTTGGAAGTTTTATTTTCGCTTTAATGTCTCTTTTTGGTGATCTTTATTTCTTGGTGCTCAGATGTGATGTTCACGGCTAATTTTCTCATCAAGCTGAGTCCTTGGTTGGATAATTATATTCACTATTATGTTAAAAATTGTAACTAAACTTCAAACTCGAGAGAGCCTTACGTTTTTATTGTTAATCTGGCAAATATATATTTACTCAATCGCGAGCACAATTCTCTTCGGCAAATGTTAGCTGGCGCTTTCGAACATCGAACACCATCATGTGGTTTTGCTGCAGAACAGCCCCAATGATCGTATGCCGCGCTACCTTCATAAGTAAGCAGAACGTACCCGACTCCTCGTCGACGTAGAAGAAGCTACTGAGCGTCGGCTGAAAAGCGGCCCCACGGAGGTGAAATGCGATGGCTGGGTACGACGAGAACCCCCTCGGCTTTTTGTAGCACAGTTGCAAATTCTCATGATGTGGATCCGCAACCCTTCTAAGGTTATGCCTTCGAAAATACTCCTCCAAAGTACGAAACAAAGCATCAAACGCGTTTTCGACCATGAAATTGATCCACGAACCCGTGTCTAAGCGGCAACCACCTGTTCCGTCGGGGTTTATTGTGAAAGTATCGGAGGGTAGATGAAGCAGTCGACCTTCGACGCTGAGATCCTTAAGGTCGAGAAGATAATCATCGCTGTTGTGATGCGATAGGAGAGGCGTGGTATGCGCATGTCTTACATGTTCTACGTCGGTGCCGAATCGAAGGTAGCTCAGGCTAGTGCGTTCGGGAGGGACTAGACAGTATGAGAAGCGGCCCTTCGCTCGGTCTCCGAGCTGCATCAGGAAGGACCGTGCGTTAGTGCTCATGCCGATGATCCCGCTAACTGCCGTGCCATGCGGGTACATGCTCGGGCTGCTATCTTTGGAGCAACCGAAGACCACATCGTCAACTGCCTCCGAACTGTTGCCGAGATTGGATGCGAACATGAAGCGATCTGCCACTAGATGCCCTTTGGTGCTGGCGCCATCTATGTATCTGACATTAAAAAAGTAGAAGCTCTGATTTGAAAAGCTAAATCAATTATACGAACATTTAGATGGTCTAAGAAAAGAGAAGGCACTTTGAAGGGCCGCATACGTGAGATCGTAGTGGCACAGGTTATCGATGCAGGGAAAGCCGGCACAGAGAGGGTGGTTACAAGGGAGTGCGCGGAATGTTCTGGATTGGGTTGCCCAGTATAGCCGTGGTGTCTGCACAAAGGTTCTGCGGCACGGCGCGCACTGCGTCCACGTGATGCTGCTCCCGGTGTCGAAGTGCAAGTTGGTGAACGTAGGAGGGGTCCCGATGCCGAGCTTCACCATATACACCATGTTGTCGCGTGCCACGATGGGCCGCACCTGAAAGATATTAAAGAAGTAGAGTAGTTTGGTGGAAGCAGTCACACTTGTCTTTTGTGTGCTACCTACATGTTAATATATATGGCAACAAAGTTCGCCAAGAATTACATAGAATAGCAACCCAGATTTACATTTAATAACAACCGGGTTGTTGTAAATAGCTAAGAATAAGGTTTGTTGTAAATAGGTTGTTATGAGATTATAAGTTTGTTTCTTTTATTCTATCTATCTAACACCCTCCCTCAATCACAACCGGACTAGGTTGAGATTGCGTTTGAAATTTTCTAACTTCTGTATAGGAAGGGCCTTTGTAAAACCATCTGCCACCTGATCTCCTGATGGAACAAAGTCAATGTCAAGAAGCTTCCTTGTAACACGTTCTCGCACGAAGTGGTAATCAACTTCAATATGCTTAGTTCTTGCATGAAATACAGGATTTTCAGAAAGGTACTTTGCCCCAATATTGTCACACCAGAGCTTAGCAGCTCGTGGTGCATTAACACCAATTTCCTGTAACAGCGTCTGTATCCACATTACTTCTGCCGTTGCATTAGCTACTGCCTTATATTCAGCTTCAGTGCTCGATCTTGACACAGTAGGCTGTTTCCGTGCACTCCATGACACTAAGTTTGATCCCAGAAATACAGCAAAACCTCCTGTAGATCTCCTATCATCAATATATCCGGCCCAATCAGCATCCGAGAAGGCACTGATTAACAATGAACTGCACTTCCTAATTTTCAGCCCTACCTTGATGGACTGTTTTAAGTATCTCAAAATTCTTTTGACTGCTGCCCAATGATCAACAGTAGGACTGTGTAGAAACTGACATACCTTGTTAACAGAGAATGCAATGTCTGGCCTTGTTAGTGTCAAATATTGGAGGGCACCAACTATACTTCTGTAATTAGTTGCATCATTAGACCCCAAAGGAGATCCTTTGACCGAAGATAATTTTTCATTGGCTGGTAGGGGTGTAGGTGCACCCTTGCATTTTGACATGCCAACTCTTTTTAGCAGATCTGATGCATATTTTTCTTGTGTCAGAACTATACTACCATGTATTGGATTTACTTCTATCCCCAAGAAATAATTAAGTGTTCCCAAATCTTTAAGGGCAAATTCTTGACCAAGTTGCTTTAGTAACAAATCTGTTGCCTTCTGCGTTGAGCTGGCTACTATGATGTCATCAACATATACTAGCACAAACATGATAACACCCCCTTTATTAAAGAAGAACAGAGAAGTGTCGGCCTTTGAAGAAGTAAAACCAAGACTTTGTAATTTCTCACTTAACCTTGAATACCATGCCCTTGGAGCCTGCTTTAGCCCATATAGAGCCTTATCTAGCTTACACACATAATTAACCCTGGTTTTATCTTCATAGCCTGGTGGTTGTTTCATATAGACCTCTTGTTCCAACAGACCATGCAGAAAAGCATTCTTAACATCAAGTTGTCGAAGACTCCACCCTCTAGATACTGCTATAGATAAGATCACTCTAATAGTGACTGCCTTGATAACAGGACTGAATGTGTCCTCATAATCTATACCATATCTTTGCTTAAAACCTTTTGCAACAAGTCTGGCCTTATATCTATCCAAACTGCCATCAGCTTTACGTTTGACTTTATAGACCCACTTACAATCTATTATGTTACGACCTTTTTGAGGTGGCACTAGGTGCCATGTTTTATTTTGCATCAAAGCGTTGTATTCGTCATCCATTGCAGATTTCCAATTTTTATTTACTAGTGCTTCTTCAAGACTCTGGGGTTCACCCGTTGCCGTAAAGAGACCATAGCGAATAGTGCCATCTCTATATACCTTAGGTTTTCTGATTCCAGCTTGAAGTCTGGTGCGAGGTCGCGGCTGAGTTTCTTGTTGTACTGCTTCGGTGAACACTGGCGCCGGTTCCACAGACAATGGCGGCGACGCAGGAGATCCAGGCGTGATTATCGACGGCGCAGGAATGTCGGCTGCTGCATCAGTGCCCCCGTCAGCCGAGACAGGAGCGACCGCAGGAGGGTATGTGTCGTCGTCGTGTAGGGGCGGAGCCGGCGCACCCAGGTCCTGTATGGGAGAGCCTGCTGCCGTACGAGGTGGCGATCCCGGGGAGGAGTCGGTCGGGAGAGCAGCTTCGGTAGGAGAGACCGGATCCTCTGTGGCCTGAGCGCCTTCCTGTATACCAAATATTTCTCCAGAAAAATCATTAGCAGGCAAAATATTAGTCACTGGATTCCCGACAGATTCAGACCCAGCCGGGGTTGGACTATGTGGAATAAGCTGTGTAGGAAGGAGCAGGATTTCAGACCGTAGTGTGGCTCCTGCATTGGGATGTAATTTGGAGAAAGGAAAGACATTTTCATCAAATATAACATCACGAGAGATATAAACACGGCCAGAAGCAGGGTCAAGACATTTAAACCCTTTGTGCATGTTGCTGTACCCAAGAAACACACATTCCTTGGATCGGAACTGAAGCTTATGATGATTGTAAGGTCGGAGATGTGGCCAACATGCACACCCAAAAATTCGTAGAGAGAAATAATCAGGTTTGACTTTATATAGACGCTCAAGAGGTGTAGCATAGGAGATTACTTTGCTTGGTGTACGATTTATGAGAAAGGTGGCGGCTAGAAAAGCTTCATCCCAAAATTTGAGAGGCATTCGAGCCTGAGCAAGGAGAGATAGCCCAACCTCTACAATATGTCTATGTTTACGCTCGGCAGATCCATTTTGTTGGTGCGTATGAGGACAAGAAACATGATGGGAGATGCCTATTTTAGTAAAAAAAGAATGGAGCTTCTCATATTCACCACCCCAATCAGTTTGCATTGTGATGATTTTGCGATCAAAAAGGCGTTCAACCATGGCTTGAAAATCATGAAACTTTTGAAACACTTCAGACTTGAATTTTAATAGATAAATCCAAGTAAATTTGCTATAATCATCAATGAAACTCACATAGTACTTGTACTTGTTAATAGAGTTGGGTGCAGGCCCCCATACATCTGAAAAGACTAGTTCTAAAGGATGACTCGATACATGAGGCGACTTAGGATAAGGAAGCTGATGGCTCTTTGCCTGTTGGCAAGCATCACAAACAACCTGTTTATTGGACTCAACATGACACGGGAGATTGAAACTACTGATAACTCGCTGAACTATGGGGGCCGCAGGATGACCAAGGCGATTATGCCACCTGTCAAAGGATGGTTTGGTGGTGACTCCAAGAGCTTGTTTTCCAGGGATGGATGGCAGGGGATAAAGGCCTTTGTGGCATCTCCCTTTAAGCAGTGTGCTCCTCGTGTCCCGATCCTTAATCAAAAAGAAATTGGGGTGAAATTCAAGAAAAACATTATTGTCTGAGGCCAGACGATGAACAGACACAAGGTTTTTAGTGGCTTGTGGGACATGTAAGACGTGATTTAGACATAGATCTCGATGCTGGGTGTGAATTTTGGCAATACCAGTATGACTAATATTCATACCTGTTCCACTCGCTGTGTTAATCTGGTCGCCGCCATTGTATTTCTCCCTGAGCGAGAGCTTTTCTAACTCACCAGTGATGTGGTCGGTGGCACCGGTATCAGTGTACCAGTTTGTGTCGACACCTAAGGCAGCAGTACCAGCATATCTTTGATCTGGAACAAAATTTTCATCGTACCTGTGCCAGCACCTGTCCGCCGTGTGCCCATACTTGCGACACACTTGACATTGCGGGCGATCATCGGAGGAGTTGTTGCTGTTGTGGGCGCCATTCCCTCCTGGATGAGGGTTGTTGGGGTTAGGTCCATGACCACCCCTATTTGCCGGAGCATTATTGAAGCGGCCACCACGACCTCCACGGCCGGAGCGCCCGAACCCCCTTCGCCCACGCCGATTGGCAACGTTGGCGGAGGATCCAGAGGAGTGCCCACCGGAGTTGCGAAGGCTCAGTCGAGTCTCAAATGCAAGTATCTGAGAATATAGCTCGCTAACTGAGATTGCATCTGACCGGCCAATCACGGAGGACACGATCGGGTCATATTCTTCATCAAGGCCGGTGAGGATGTACTCAACCAGCTCATCATCTTCAAGTGGCCGCCCTGCTGCAGCCATCTCGTCCCCAAGCGCACGCATCTTCCCAACGTACTCAGTCACCGTCATGTTTCCTTTTTGAGTGGTGGCTAGGGCAAGGCGCGTATTCACCGCACGAGCTCGCGTTTTGGACGCAAACATTACTTCAATTGCCATCCAGACTTCGGCCGCAGATTGTTTTGCGGCAACTTGAGCCAGAACTTCCTTGCACACGGAGGCGAGCAGGTAGCTGAGAACCTGCTGATCAGCCGCCAGCCAATCTTCGTACAGGGGGTTGTCCACCTTGATGGTCTTGTCACCATCTTTGCCATCGATCTGCACGGGAGGCTTAACAGCCTTGCCGGTGAGATATCCTTCGAGACGAGCACCACGAATTGTGGCGAGGACCTGGGCTTTCCAGGTAGCATGATTATTCTTGGCGAGCTTCTCTTGTACGGGATGAGAGATCATGGAAGCAAGACCAGGAGCGAAGGAAGAGGTGCCGGCCATGTAGATTATATCTATCCTAGTGGCTCCGATACCATGAAAGATATTAAAGAAGTAGAGTAGTTTGGTGGAAGCAGTCACACTTGTCTTTTGTGTGCTACCTACATGTTAATATATATGGCAACAAAGTTCGCCAAGAATTACATAGAATAGCAACCCAGATTTACATTTAATAACAACCGGGTTGTTGTAAATAGCTAAGAATAAGGTTTGTTGTAAATAGGTTGTTATGAGATTATAAGTTTGTTTCTTTTATTCTATCTATCTAACAGCACCCTCATCACCCGGGACCCGTAATTGGCCGAAGACAATCCGATCTCGAGAGATTTGCGGTCGGAGATCTCGATGAGGTGTTTGATCTTTTCGGCCGTGGTGAGGTTGGGGGAGTACAGCGGGGAGTGGATAGAGTACCTATGGATGAGCTCTAGAGTGAGGCCTTCTTCGCCTTCGCCTTCCCCGGATTGTTCAGCAAAGGCGCGGCTCATTGTGAGGGCTACTACTGGAAGAAACAACGCAAAAACAGTGATGATCAAGCCATGGATCATTTGAGCCATAGTGTTGATGAGAGAGAAAGAGTTGATGGCTAGGAAGTTGAAAGAATTTGTGAGTGAGATGTGGTTATTGGAGACCTCACGATAGGATATATATATATATATATATATATATATTATATATATATATATATATATATATATATATATATATATATGAATATTATCGATAGCACTAACTTATTGGTGCAATCAAATTTTTAGCGTTTGGATTAAAAAATGTGTGGTTAAGATAATAGTGGTCCCCTAATGTTTACTAGGTGGTTGGTTGAATAGTAAAAATTTTAGGGGACCATTATAATTCCAACCGCATATCTTTTCATCTAACGGCAGAAAACTTGATAGCACTAATTGCTTGGTGCTATCGATAGTATTCTAGCCAGACTCATATATATATATATAGGCTGGAATATTATTAATAATATCAAGTCATTGGTTCTATTAAGTTTTTATCCTTTAAATTAAAAGATGTATGGTTGAGATGATATTGGGCTCCTTGGGTTTAATAGGTGGGTAAGAAAATAGTAAAATTAATAATTGATTCCGATATTATTGCTTAGTGATCGAAAAAGTCAAAAACCAATGATTGAAAATAAAAATATCATAAAATATGATAGTATGACATTAAAATTTTAGATCAAAAATATTAATTTTATTTTATATAATATAAAAGAATTTCTATCAAAATTTTATATAATTTAGATATTTCTATATCGTTGAATTTGCAAACGAATCGTCACGATAATTCAAATTATTTATTTTAAACCTTTTTAATTATTAAGTAAATGATATCGAAAAATCGTAAAATTTATTTTCTAAATACTTTAAATATTTTAAATCAAGTCTAGCGAAATCGATCGTCGATTCGAAAGTTTCAACATCAAAAATAATTTATAAATACGAAAGACTCTATACTTTAATAACTATACCCACCTAACCCTATATATATATATATATATATATATATATATATATATATATATATATTCTTTTAAGAGGAAAAAAGAAATGTATCTAAGGATAGCTAACCAATCAGGGTTTGCTGAATATATGTTGCAAGATTCTAACCTGTTCATCACTGGATACTGCATAGAGATTATACTTTTAGGTGGTTGTAATGTCTTTTTTACATGCATATACACCCTTGTTATTAAGATTATCTGCATATATACTCTTGGAAGATTACTAGATATTGCATATGTTGTTTCCCTTCTCAAGTTCATGTTGCCTCGCTGTTTGTACTTAAATTTATTTTTCAAACGAATAAAACGAATAGCATGTTATTTTTTAAAAAAAAATAAAAAATTATCTATCTTAAATTGAGGGAGACTCCTTTAACAATAAGTTATTTTCAAATAGGTTTGTAAATTTGTTTGTCCTTCTTAAAAAAAAAAAAAAAAAAAAAAAAAAGTGACATTCTCTCAAATTTTAGCTGTTTTGATTTAATTTATTTTATTTAAGAATTAAAAATTTTGCTAAATTATTGAATGGTTTCGTCAATTATAGTTGGTCTTTGGTTTAACTTTTGAAAAGTAATTTTGGTTCAATAAAGTATTTGGCAATATTATTTTTAAAATTTGATTTTTATTTTTAAAATTAATTTTTTGATTTTTGAAGTCTAAAATCAGAAATAGCTGAAACATGCTTTTTGAAATCTGATTCTGAGTTTGGACTCTAATTTTAAATTTAAATTTTAATTTTAAATTAAAATTTTATATTTTAATTTTCAAATTTTAACTTTTAAATTTTAAAATTTAAAATTTAGATTTTAAATTTTAATTTTAATTTGTTACATGGTAACTTTTAAACTTCCACTTCAAAAATTGATGGAAACTTTTCAATTGCTCTCACTCCACCTCTCTGGTTTTTTTTTTTTTTTTTTTTTTTTTTTTTGGCAAAAAGCATTTATTTTATTTTTTTATAGTTAATTTCTTTAACCTTTCTAGTGGTTCGGGAAAAAAATTTCACCTTTGTGTCTCTTTTTTTGTGTTCTTTTATCTCTTGGTGCTCAGATGTAATGTTCAAGGCTAATTAATATCCTCATCTAGACGAGTTCTTAATTAGTTGATGCGAGGTTTCAACGGATAATTATATTCACTTTCATGTTGAAATTATAATCAAACTTCATTACTAATATATATATAGTTTTCTAATAGAAACTCGAGAGAGCCTTTTTGTTTTTATTAATTGTTAACCATGCAAATATTAATTAATTATTTACTCAATTGTGAGCACAATTCTCTTCCGCAAATGTTAGTTGCTGCTTTCGAACATCGATCACCATTCGGTGATTTTGCTGCAAAATAGCTCCAATGATCGTACGTGACTCTCCCCTCGCAAACAAGCAGAACGAATCCGAGTCCTCGTCTTGGAAGAAGAAGCTCTCGGGTGTCGGACGAAGAACAGCCCCTCGGAGGTGAAACGCGATGGATGGGTACGACGAGAACCCACTTGGCTTGTGGTAGCACAGTTGCAAATTCCAATTGTATGGTTCCTGAACCCTTCTAAGGTTATGCCTTTGAAAATGCGCCTCCAAGGTACGAACCAAAGCGTGCAACGCGCTTTCGGCCATGTAATTGAGCCACGTACCCGTGTCTACGGTGCAACCGCCGGATCCGTCGTGGTTAAACTTGAAAGTATCCGGCGGCAGATGAAGGAGCCTACCGTCGACGCTGAGATCAATAAGGTCGACAAGATATTCATGGTTGGGATGCGGTAGGATAGGTGTGGTATGCGCATGCGGTATATGTTGGATGTCGGTGCCGAATCGAAGGTAGCTCAGGCCAGTGTGTTCGAGAGGGACTAGGCAGTACGAGAAGCGGCCCTTCGCTCGTTCTCCAAGCTGCATCAGGAATGACACTGCCCTCGTGCTCATGCCGATTATCCCGCTAACTGCCGTTCCGTAGGGGTACATGGACGTGTTGGACTCTTTCGAGCAACCGAAGACCACATCCTCGATTGCCTCCGAACGGCCGGCGTGAGTGGACGAGAACGTGAAGCGATCTGCCACTAGATACCCTTTGGTGTCGGCGCCATCGACGTACCTGACAAGAATGAATTCGGTGACACCTGGTTAATTTTATTGAATTGAAGTAAAAAAAATAAAAATATAAACAAAAAGTAGAAACTTTAATTTGTAAAACTAAGTCAGGCAAGATTGTGAGTGCCAGTTTAGCCACGAAGATGGTCTAAAAAAAGACAAGGCACTTTGAAGGGCCGCATACCCGATTTCGTAGTGGCACTGGTTATTGATGCAGGGAAGGTCGGCACAGAGAGGGTGGTCACAAGGGACCGCGCGATATGTGCTGGATTGGGTTTCCCGGTACATCGGTGGCTCCTGCGAAAAGCATGTGATGCATGGCGCGCACTGCGTCCACGTGAAGCTGCTCGCGGTGTCGAAGTGCAAGTTGGTGAATACAGGAGGGGTACCGATGCTGAGCTTCACCATGTACACCATGGTGTCGCTTTTCATGATGGGCCGCACCCCCATCACCCGGGACCCGTTGGCCGAAGACAATCCGATCTCAAGAGATCGGCGGTCGGAGATCTCAATAAGGCGTTTTGTCTTTTCGGCTGTGGTGAGGTTGGGGGAGTACAGCGGGGAGTGGATGGAGTACCTATGGACGAGCTCTAGAGTGAGGCCTTCACCTTTGCCTTCGCCTTTGCCGGATTGTTCAGCAAAACCAGGGTTCATTGTGAGAGCTACTACTACAAGGGACAAAGCTAAAACAATGATGAATCCATGGATCATTTGAGCCATAGTTTTGATAAGAGAGAAAGAGTTGATGGTAGGAGAGGTTGAAAGAACTAAGAAGTGAGATGTGGTGTGTATATATATATATATATATATATATATATATATATATATATATATATATATATATACTAGGTCCTTTTCAAGAGGGAAAAAAAGGAGAGGAAAAAAAGGAATCTATTTGAGGATAGCTAACCAATTAGAAGAGAATATATATAAATATATATATATATATAGAGTTAGGCTGGAATACTATTAATAGTATCAAGTCATTTGTGCTATTAAATTTTTATTTTTTTTAATTAAAAGATGTGTGGTTGAGATGATAGTGGGTCCCTTGGGTTTAATGGGTGGTTGGAAAAATAGTAAAATCTAACGGATGAAAATAATCAAAGGGGTTGATCTAAGAGTATAAATCTTGATAGCACCAATAACTTGATACTATTAATAATATAGTAACCGAACTATATATATATATATATATATATATATATATATATATATATATATATATATATATATATATTTTGAATGAAGTGGGATGTATGATATACATCCATTTTGGATGTATACATAGCATTAACCAAAAAGAAAATCTATTTGAGGATAGCTAGCCAATTAGGGGTTGCTGTATTTATTTTGCAAGATTCTACCCTGTACTTGATAGAGATTTCACTTTTAGGCCAGTTTGATTCCGGGATAAAGTAGGAATAATAAAAATTATTCTAACTACTCTATCAAATGAAATATTTTGTTATTAAAATGAAATATTTTTTTATTAAAATGTTTTATTTTGATTAAATTTTGTTATTTTTTATTATTCCGAAATAGATTGGAACAAGCTATACTATTATTTTGATGGAATAGTGTTATTTCAAAACTTAATTTCAAATTTTATTGAGATTATAAATTGATTTAAAACTAAATTATATAGGCATAATATCTAGCTTATATATTATAAACTTTAGCTGAAAATGTGAAGCAACTAGGCTTCGAACTCAGGTCACGAATATCAACTACCAAGTCCTTTACCACTTGTACTAGGAACAGTTAATCATATTATATTTATATATATTATTTATATTTATGCATTAACATAAATTAATATAATAAATTATACTTAAATATTATAATAAATTTTTTATTAAATTTAAATTTAAGTAGAATTTGAAAAAAATAATATTTTTATTAAATTATAATTTATAATAAATTATTTTTATTAAATTATATTTTATATCAAATTCAACCATCAATTTTTTTGATTATCCTCTACTATTCCAGAAAATTAACTAAACACAATTTTAATTATTTCTAAAAATAGCAGAATTACAAACCAAACATAATATTTTTTAATTCCTAACTAATTCATAATAATAAGCTACCCCAGGAAAAAAAATGATTTACCCTAATATTCATTATTTTCGAACCTAACCAGGTCTTATGTGCTTGTATTGTCCTTTTGCATGCATAAATGCATTTGTAAGATTATCTATGTTAAAACGATGGAGACCCTTTAACAATAAGTGTGAGACACCATATTTTTTCAGAGAGTCATCCATCCTAAAATTACTCTAGATTTAGTACACTCAACTCTCTTAACCTCTTGGACCTTACTAACTACCACCCATAATATATATATATATATATGTTCGGCTACTATGCTTGTACAGCACTAAATAATTGGTGATTGTAAGTTTCTACCGTTAGATTTACCTCATTGACTAATTTCATCCATTAAATCATTTTATTTCATCAACTACTCACTTAATCCAAGAGGCCCACTATCATCCTAACAACGCATCGTTTTATCCAAGAGTTAAAAATCTATAAGCACAATTGACTTGGTACTTTTAAAAATATAAGAACTCAATTTTATATATATATATATATATATATATATATATATATATATATATATATAGTAGAGCTTATATACATTCAAAAGTACATGCCCTACTCGAGTAGTGTTTATATTCTTTCAAAAATAGAAACCCAATTATATTTGTAATAATTTTTTCATTAGATTTTTATTGGGATTCGTGCTAGTGTACTCTCCCTTTCTCTCTCTTTAGTTGACTTTACAATAGTACAAATCTAAATACAAATTTAATGATAAAAAATTTACAAGTATAGTTTGCCTTATGCTTTTAAAAGTATATAAGCTCTACTATATATATATATATATATAGAGAGAGAGAGAGAGAGAGATATATATATATATATATATATATATATATATATATATATATATATATATATATATATATATATATATATATATAGTTCAGCTACTATATTTGTACAAATACAAAACAATTACAAATACCAAACAATTGGTGCTTATAAGTTTTCTACCGTTAGATCTATTTTATTGACTAATTTCATCTCTTAAATCATTCTATTCCACCAACCACTCACTTAACACAAGGGACCCACTATCATCCTAACCACGCATCCTTTCATCCAATGGCTAAAAACCTACAAGCACCAATGACTAGCTTGGTACTTTTAAAAGCATAAGAGCTCAATTCTATATATAGAGAGAGAGAGAGAGTTTGACTGGAATACTATCGGTAGTAAACGAACGTTTTTACTACCGATTTGTTTTCAATGATGGAGCCTCCGAATCGATAATCGGCACTATTGAATATGACTAAACCACTAGAACTATCTGGAAATCAAATTTCATATTTTTTTCGATATTCTTTTCTTGGCCATCAAGTTAACACAAAAATTAACGACACAAAAATCAACGGTTGAAAGTAAATATCCGTCAAAAAGTGATGATAGAAGTCTTGTAATCAAGATCGAGAGTATGGATCTTGTTTTAAATAGTTTTAAAAAAATTCTAACAAAAAATTAATTGATTTAAATATCTTTGCATTGTTGTTGGGGATGAAAAAATGTCGCGCTGATCGTTAACCGGGTTAGGTAGTCGATCGGCCCCGGGTTGGTTGACCCTCTGTATGTGATGCGCCGCGTGCCAATGGATCAAGCGATCGGACCTCCGCTCGGCCGTATTTTTCTCAATCAAACTCTCGCGACCATCAGGCTTAGATTAGCCGAATCGAGATATGGAGGTAGAGAAAGAGAGTTTTCTAGGCCGAACTGGGGTCAGAAGACTGGAATTTGATATGGCTAAGGAGCCGATTAAAAATTTGTATTGATTGAAGTGGGGGTTACAAAAGTAATAGGTAGTCAATTACAAGTTGATCTACTCGATCCTAGAAAATGCGATAAAATTATCCAGGAATGCGCAGGTATTGAAAGGTATGAAAAAATAGGGGGTGGCTCTGGCTTACGAGGTTGCAGGATATCTTTTCCTTAGTTGGTTCGCTTATTTATACATTTACGAACTATGTATAATCGCCGATTTGAATAATCGGTGTGATTTGGGGAGAGTTATCGAAAAATATTTCTCAACTACTTCCTTTTGGGTCGAACTTTCTCAAATAGGATTGTAGCCATTTTTTCGTCCAGATTCATTCCCTACTAGACGCGCTGAGGCGTGATCTTCGGCGCTTTTCAATACTGGGGGCCGCTTGCCGTTCCGGAAGCTGTTACGCGATTCACGCTCAAATCTCGCATTCCTTTTCTTTCAGTGTCTTTCCCTCTGCGGCTTTGAGCATCCGAGAGTTGATCCTGACTTCACCTATTCCGTCGTTCGACTTGAGACGGTTTGAATTTTTGTCTTCGGCCGAGGATGGTCCTGGATGAGACGATAATTCTCTTGTTGACCGCTTCTTCTATCGGCTAATGCCTTTAGCCAATGGCATATATATATATTTTGTTAGATGTGAGATGTGACTCCGAAATCATAAATCGTTTCGATTTGAGTTTCCGGTTCGCCGACGGCTTCGTAGTGCGATGACAAATTTTATAGATGTCTGTGGTAGAAGCGGAGGGTTCGGACCATTAGACCCGAGCCCGAAGATTAGTATTCTTTTTCTGCTTGTCCTAGCGAGATCGAACGATTGGCACGATCATCTAAAAACTTTGTATTCTCTTTTGTTCCGACATAGTAAAACCCTGCTCTTTCGCCCTTGGTTTTTTTTCTGCAAAGAATTTTTTTCGTAAATCTGTGTGTTATCTTTCTGTCGTGCATTTTTGAATTACTTTTGTATCGTCGCCAATTAATTTTATTTATTTATATATATGCTAATATATATATATATATATATATATATATATATATATATAAAGAGGGATGTGATGTTCAAGGCTAATATCATTGTCTAGACGAGTACTCAGTTGATGCGAGGTTCAACGGATAATTATATTCACTTTCATGTTGAAATTATAATCAAACTTCACTACTAATAGTTTTCTAATAGAAATTCGAGAGAGAGCCTTCCGTTTTTATTAATTGTTAACCTTGCATGTATTTATTTACTCAATCACGAGCACAATTCTCTTCAGCAAATGCTAGCTCGTGCTTTCGAACATTGATCACCATTCGGTGATTTTGTTGCAGAAGGGCCCCGATGACCGTGCGCGACGCTCCCTTCATTAACAAGCAGAACGTACCAGACTGCTCATCGATGTAGAAGAAGTTCTTGGGCATCGGCCGAAAAACAGCCCCTCGGAGGTGAAACGCGATGGCTGGGTACGATGAGAAACCCACCCGCTTTTTGTAGCACAGTTGCAAATTCTTATGATGCGGATCCGAAACCCTTCTAAGGTTAAGCCCTTGAAAATGCTCCTCCAACATACGAACCAAAGTATGAAACGCATTTTCGACCATGTAATTGATCCAATGACCTGTGTCTACAGTGCAACCGCCTGTTCCATCGGGGTTTATCTTGAAAGTATCTGATGGCAGATGAAGGAGCCGACCGTCGACGCTGAGATCCCTAAGGTCGATATGATATTCATCGTTGTGATAAGATAGGAGAGGCGTGGTATGCGCATGTTGTATATATTTGATGTCGTTGCCGAATCGAAGGTAGCTCTGGCCAGTGTGTTCAAAAGGGACTAGGCAGTACGAGAAGCGGCCCTTTGTAATTCGTTCTCCGAGCTGCATCAGGAATGACCGTGAGTTGGTGCCCATGCCGATTATCCCGCTAACTGCAGTGCCATGGGGGTACATGTTCGGGCTGGTCTCTTTGGAGCAGCCGAAGACCACATTGTAGACTGTCTCCGAAAAGTTGCCGTGATTGGACGCGAACCTGAAGCGATCTGCCACTAGATATCCTTTGGTGTTGCTGCCATCTGAGTACCTGACAAGAATGAATCTGACTGAATTGAAGTTAAAAAAGTAGAAGCTCTCATTTGAAAAGCTAAATCAATTATGCAAACATTTAGATGGTCTAAAAAAAGAGATGGCACTTTGAAGGGCCACATATATACGTGATATCGTAGTGGCACCGGTTATCGTCGCAGGGAAGGCCGGCACAGAGAGGATGGTCACAAGGGAGCGTTTGGTGGGTGCTGGATAGGGCTGCCCAGTACAGCCGTGGTGTCTGCACAAAGGTTCTGCGACACGGCGCGCACTGCGTCCACGAGAAGCTGCTCCCAATGTTAAAGTCCAAGTTGGTGAATATAGGAGGGGTCCCGATGCCGAGCTTCACCATATACACCATGTTGTCGCGTGCCACGATGGGCCGCACCCCCATCACTCGGGACTCGTTGGCCAGTGACATTCCGATCTCAAGAGATTTGCGGTCGGAGATCTCGATGAGGTGTTTGATCTTTTCGGCCGTGGTGAGGTTGGGGGAGTACAGCGGGGAGTGGATGGAGTACCTATGGATGAGCTCTAGAGTGAGGCCTTCTTCACCTTCGCCTTCATGACCTTCGCCTTTGCTGGGTTGTTCAGCAAATGCAAGGCTCATCATGAGGGCTACTACTAGAAGGGATAAGAAAAAAAAGGTGATGAAGCCATGGATCATTTGAGCCATAGTTTTGATGAGAGAGAAAGAGTTTGTTGTAGGAAAGGTTGAAAGAACTCAAAAAGTGAGATATGGTGAGTGGAGACCGCTGGGTGTGTGTATATATATAAACTAGGTCCTTTTAAGAGGGAAAAAGGGATCTATCTAAGGATAGCAACCCAATTAGGGCTTTGTGTGTGTTTGTGTGCGTGTGGAGAGAGAGAGAGAGAGAGAGAGAGAGAGAGAGAGAGAGAGAGAGAGAGAGAGAGAGAGAGAGAGAGAGAGAGAGAAATTTGTTATTATATATATATATATTTATATATATATATATATAATTAGGCTGGAATATTATTAATAGTTTCAAGTAATTGATACTATTAAGTTTTTAACCGTTAAATTAAGAAATATGTTGTTGAAATAATAGTGGACACCTTGAGTTTAATGGGTGGTACAAGATGTATTTTTTTCTTAAGTTGCTTTTGATAATAAAAATTTCGATCAAAATTATTAAAAGTAATTTAAAATATTTATAAATTAAATTTTAAAAATTATTTATATAGTGATCAAAGGATCATAAAATTGATAATTTTTTTACTAGCCTATATAAATCGTTTACTTGTTTAACGGCCTATATGCGTCGTTTGATAACTTCGATCATAAATTGAGAAAGCCATCTATTTTTATAAGGTTATTAATTTTTGATTTGTTAATTTTTTGACTCTTCGATGGACCTAGCTTATAGCGATTGTTAAAATTTATAAAATTTAATTTTTAAACACTTTAAATATTCTAGATCAATTTTAACAATTTTGATCAACGAATTCAAAATTCTTATTATATAAAACTACTTAGGAAGACGAAGATCTCCGTTCTCCTAAAAGAAGAATAGCAGCTGGACTCCACACTGATTGGTTAGCTATCCTCAAATAAATAGATTTTCAAGCCTAATTTTGGGCCTCTAAAATGGTATTTAGTTAATGTGATGTTGAATGAATAAATTTTCATTCCAAAGTTGAAATTACAATGAAAACATCACTACCAATAGAGCTCATTACAAACTCTTACAGCTATTTACTCTCTCAATCTCGAGCACAATTCTCTTCGGCAAAAGTTAGTTTGCGCTTTCGAACATCAAATACCATCCGAAAGTTTTGCTGCAGAACGGCCGCGAGAAGCGTAAACTCCCCTTTCCTCACGAACAAGCAAAACGCACTCAACTCCTCGTCGATCAAGAAGACACTATTGGCCTTCGGCCGAAAAACAGCCCCTCGGAGGTGAAACCCGATGGTCGGGTAAGTCGAGAACCCCCTCGGCTTCTTGTAGCACAGTTCCAAGGTAGTGTTTCTAGGATCCTTGATGTTTCTAAGATTGTACTTATGAAAATACTCCTCCAAAGAATGAACCAATGCATCGAACGCCTTTTCGACCATGAAAGTGACCGATAAACCTGAGTCTATGATGCAACCACCGGTACCATCACGGTTTACCTTGAAAGTATCAGGTGGCAAACGAAGCATTCGACCGTCGACGCTGAGATCGTTAAGCTCAATGGAATACACATCAAGAGGGTGCTTCGGTAGGATGGGCGTGGCTTGCGCATGTTTAATTCGTTCGATGTCGTTACCGAATCGAAGATAGCTCTGGCCAGTGTTTTCTAGGGGGACTAAACAATACGAGAAGCGGCCCTTCGCTCGGTCGCCGAGCTGCATCAGGAAGGACCGTATGTCGGAACCCAAGCCGAGAATTCCGCTGACTGCCCGGCTTTTAGGGTACATGAGTGAGCTGCTCTCTTTGGAGCAACCGAAGGCCACGCCGTCGATAGCCTCGGATCGGCCGCCGAGGTTGGATGCGAACGTGAAACGCTCGGCTGCTATAATCCCTTTGGTGTAGGTGTCATCAATGAACCTGACGAGAACGTATCAGATCACATAACACTCTTATTTATCATTTCTTCACAAATAACTCACCAGACAACTTTATATTAAAAAAAAAAAAAAAAAAAAAAAAAAAAAAAATTATGTTGAAAAGACAACCGTTCAGTGATAAATAATTTAGTAATTGATATCCGAGATCCAAGTTTGAATGCTAATTACTTTACATTTTCAACTAAATTTATTTTAAAAATAGACGTAACAGTTTAGATAGTATTAAATAGTATACTATTTATCTCTAAAAAAAATTAATAATAATAAGAAGAAACAGATATGCCAGACTATTCTTATTCGGCCTTACCTTCTACAAGCAAGCTTTCTCACTTCCAGAAGCAACAGTCAGCGGTTGTTTGGTGTAATTTTTTAAAAATAATTTTGAGTACAAAGATGGTGATTTTTAGTTTGATAGAATTTTTGGCAATCTTAATTCTGATTTTTAGAATCATAATTTTTTAATTTTCAAAATTCAAAATTTAATTTTGATTTTGAGATTAATTTTTAATTTTAAATTTTTGATTCTCAATTTTTATTTTAAATTTAAATTTTAAATTTTTGCATAAATTTTAATTTTAATTTTAATTTTAAATTATAAATCATTTTATAATAAAATTTAGTTAAAAAATTATTATTTGAAAATAGCAAATATTTTTTGCCAAATAACTTTATAAATTAAAATTGCTTTCTATCTAAACTTAATTTTAATTTTTTGTTTTTTTCACAATCTAGATCAATCAGCTTTTTCTACTGAAAGAGTAAAAAACTTTTCTACTATGTCAACAATATAAAATGAGCTTTTGCGTTTTAGCTTTTGGTATAGAATTTTTTTTTTATTTTTTTTTATTTTTATTAATACATTGGCTATTTAATTTGTAAAAACAAGTATAATCAAAGAGTCATTAATCCCAAAGGGAGGAGAATCTAAGTAGGATATGTAGCATACGTCATCTCGTAGTGGCACTCGTTGTCGATGCAGGGGTGGTCGGTACAGAGGCGGTGGTTGCAGGGGAGCGTGCGGTACGTTGTCGACTTGGCCGGCCAGTACATCGGCGGGAGTTGTGGGAAGTAATTCCGACACGGTGCGCACTGTGTCCACATTATGTTGCTTCCCGTGTCAAGTTGCAAGTTTGTGAAGGTCGGCGGAGTCCCAATGCCGACCTTCACCATGTACAACCACTTATCGTGCGCCACGACGGGCCGCACCCCCATCTCACGGGACCTGTTGGCCAGCGACACTTTGATCTCAAAATATCGATGGTCGGAGATCTCTACGAGCTGTTTGATCTTTTCGACCATCGCGATGTTCGGGGAGTACAGCGGAGAGTGAACGGAGTACCTATGGATGAGCTCTAGAGTGAGGCCTTCGCCTTCGCCTTTGCCGGATTGTTCGGCAAAGGCGGGGCTCATTGCGAGGGCTACTACTGGAAGGAACAAGCCATGGATCATTTGAGCCATAGTTTTGATGAGAGAAAAAGAGTTGATGGATAGGAAATTGAAAGAACTTAGATTGTAGAACCTGGGGATGTATAATATGAAAACAAGCTTTTGTAAAGAGAAAAATGAATTTATCTTTGGATTAAAGCAATATGCAGATCATAGCTAACCAATCAGTGGTGTTGAATATATTTTTACGAGATTCACCGCTACTCAAATATTTAGATATACTGCTTGGGATTTTAAACGTCATGTGATTTTATGAGTGGATTTGTGTGATTTTTGGTTTTGATGTTTGGGCATTTGAATTGATATTGGTCCCATTGAATTTGATCTCAAATATTTAAAATATTTTAAAAATAAATTTTATAATTTTTTTTTTATTATTTACCTAACAATCGAAATAGTTTAAAATTAACGACTGAAAATAAAAATTTTACAAATTATAATAATATGATACTAAAATTTTAAATTAAATATAATGATCTTGTTTTCTATCCAAATTTTATAAAATTTTGATATTTTTATATTATTAAACTTTATATATAGAGAGAGAGAATTCGATTACTATACTTGTACAAATATCAAGCAATTCTATCGTGATCTATCTCTTTGATTAATTTCATCCTTTATATCATTCTATTCTACCAACCACCCACTAAACTCAAGGGGTCACTATCATCTTAACCGTATATTTTTTCATCCAAGAGCTAAAAATTTACAAACACCAATGACTTGATATTTTTACAAGCATAGGAGCTCAATTATATATATATATATATATATATATATATATATATATATATATATATATATAGAGAGAGAGAGAGAGAGAGAGAGAGAGAGAGTAGAAATAAATATACTTTTAAAAGCACAAGCCTATCCATACTTGTGAATTTATATTGGGATTTGTATTTTTTACTTTATCTTTTTTTCTCTTTAGTTGATTTTACAAAAACACAAATCCCAATACAAATTCAATGATAAAAAATTAACAAGTATGAATGGGCTTGTATTTTTAAAAGTATATAAGCACTACTCTCTCTCTCTATATATATAGTAAAGCTTATATACTTTCAAAAACATAAGGCCAACTATATTTGTGAATTTTTTATCATTAGATTTGTATTGAGATTTATGATATTGTAAAGTCAACTAAAGATATAGAAAGAGAGAGAAAATACAATAGTACATATTTCAATGCAAATCTAATAATAAAAAATTTATAAGTATAGTTGAACTTGTATTTTTAAAAGTACATAAGCTCTATTATATATATATATATATATATATATATATATGAGTCCGACTGGAATACTATCGATAGAATCAATTAATTGGTGCTACCAAATCAATTAATTGGTGCTACCAAGTTTTCAGTTTTTAAATGAAAAAATGTACGGTTATAATTATAGTGGCCTCTAGGATTTTTACTATTCAACCAAGCACCCACTAAATACTAGAGGACCACCATTATCCTAACAGCACATATCTTAATCTAAGAGCTAAAAAATTGATAGCACCAATGACTTAGTGCTATCGATAGTATTTTAGTATATATATATAAAGAGAGAGAGAGAGAAAGAGTCCGGCTAGAATACTATTGATAGCACCAAGCAATTGGTGCTATCAAGTTTTCTGCAGTTGGATGAAAATATATGTGGTTGGGATTATAGTGGACTCCTAAGATTTTTACTATTCAACCAACCACATACCTAGTAAACCCTAGGGGACCACTATCATCTTAACCACACATCTTTTAATTCAATGTCTAAAAACTTGATAGCACCAATGGCTTGGTACTATCGATAGTATTCCTGCCTAATTCTATATATATATATATATATATATATATATATATATATATATATATATATATATATATATATATATATATATATATATATATATTATCGATAGTATTCCAGCCTAATTATTAATTTTAAGCTCTTTCGATTACTTGGCAGATGATATCGAAAAATCATAAAATTTATTTTCTGAATATTTTAAATATTTTAGATCAAATCTACCAGAGTCGGTCATTGATTCGAAAATTTTAACATCAAAATTAATTTATAAACACAAAAGACTACATACTTATAAAAATATACTAACTGAACACTCTCTCTCTCTCTCTCTCTCTCTCTATATATATATATATATATATATACTTGAAAAATCATCTGTCACATATTTCTATGAACTTTGTATTATCTTTTAACTGATGGATATATATAAGTGTACATTCTATACGGGGTGTACATTCTACATCCCACCCCATTGTGGAGTGGGGTGAATTTCATCCGTCACTCAATGTGACGGATGAAATAAATATCCATCCTAAAATAAAATAAAGTGTAGAATGTACGCCTCTGGATGGGGTATACACCTAGCATCACCTTTTGCTGATGCCAAACAATGACTAGCAACAAGTTTTGCAGATTTATATATTATTGTTAGCACCGGAAAAAAAGAAACTACCAACTTTAGCCAATTTTGAAACTGATTCCTCTATATTTAGCTAATTTTAGCCAATTTTAAAACTTCACTAATCTTTAGGGACGGTGGGGATGGGTACCACATGGTAAAGTCGCACTCATCTATCCGTCCAATTTTACTAAGTTTGAAAAGAGAGAGTACTGGCAGATAAACGCCACGCGGCAACCATCCGCATCATCCCCAAAACATGCTCATAAAATTTTTATCCGTTCCCAACTACATGGTCCAACTTGGCCAGCTCAAAAGGGATCAGGCTTCTTCATATTCTTTTTGATAATAATTTCTTCATAAATTAAACAAAATTAAAATAAAAGAATTCAAAAATTTATGTTATAAGAAATAATATTCACTTTGTCTCTCACCCAATTCTCTTGCTTATTATATAAGCTATTATTATTATAATTAATATTTAATTCACTGCGTAAAATAAAGTAAAATTAAAATTAATTATATAATTAATTCCCAACTAAAGAGGTCATCCCTAACCCACCGCTCCCGTCCACATCTATCTGTTACTTTCTCACCTAAATTACGACGATCCCAAATTCACGTGCCCCCTCAACTATAATCGTTCTTTGATAATTTCTGAATTTCGCGTCTTCCCCAAATCTCTCCAGAGTCTCTCCAGAGTCTCTCTCTCTCAATCTGTCACTTTCCCCTAAATCTACATCGCGATATCGATCACACTACACGCATGAACGACGACGAGGACGAGGACCAGCACAACCACAGCACCCCCAAGCCCGACCACTCCGCCTCCGCAGGCTCCTCGGCCATGGCGGCGACGACGACGACGACGAGCATCCACGTGACGGCGCTGGACGGGGTGGTGAACGTGAACTCGCTGTTCACGGTGGCGGTGTTCGTGGGGCTGTCCCTGACAGCGCCGACTCCAGGTGGGGGGCAAGGTGGGGGTGGGTGCAGCGCGGGAGCGGACGTGGCGAGGAACCTGCTGGCGTTCGAGGTGGTGTCGTTCAGCTTCTTCCTGTTCTCGAGCCTGGTGGCGCAGGGGCTGAAGCTGGCGCTGAACCTGATCAACTCCAACGACCCCCACGACGCCTTCCGCGCCCGCATCGACGCCCGCGTACTCCGCCTCGGGATGCTCGCCTCCGCCGCCGGCTCCGTGCTCGGCTGCGTCTTCCTCCTCCTCTCCATGGTCGACGTCATCCAGATCCGCCTCGGCATGCTCTCCTGCGGCTCTCCCCCCGCCGTCCGCTCCGCCGCCGCCCTCATCTCCCTCGTCTCCGTCGCCCTCGCCGTCTACGTCTCCACCGTCTTCTACGCCTTCACCCACTAATCTACCTGCGTAATTCCCCTGCTTTTGTTCTTACAGTTCAATGAATGGATTGTTTGTTTCATTTGTTAATTATTATTATTATTATGGCTCATCGTGTATTTAATTTAATAATTATTATGTCATAATAATAGGAACGACGACACACCTGCGTTTTATTTATTTATTTATTTATTTATTTAATTACTGGTATTATACTACTACTAATACCTCATTAGATTAGAGTACGAGAAACCTATACCCACAATTGTGCTCCCCGACCTACTGCAATCTGATTTATGAGTTCTGCAGAGTAATCAAAAAGAAGCTCAAAATAAATACTGATGTAGAGATGGATTAGTTAATCTGCAGCGAAACGAGTCGCAAGAAACTCAAAAAACATCACAATAGGAGATTGAGCAGATTCACAAAAGCTCTCTGTTATAGCATATTTACTAATTTACGGTTACTCTTTTATCTTCAATCTCTTCGACAGCAGCTTCACAGCCTCGGTCCTCCTCTTCTTTACTCGAAGATTGGTGAAGCAAGCAGCTTCTGCAAAAATGCTGCCTCAGAAAAGCACTAATCGCTTTTTCTTGAGAATGTCTTTTACAGCTTCTCCAGACAGTAGCAGAAACTTCCCCTAAACTTCATATCCAAGTTTCTGCTCTTTTGGCTCCAAAAGCTCTTCTTAGCTTCTTGTAACAGCAAATGCTCTGGACTGTCCGTCAGCCTCTTAAATACAGAAGTCGCAGAGTCGAGGCCAGACAACCAGGCACATAATGGGTAAGTTAGAGTGCCATTACCGAGTGGAAGTAACTGTCTCTAAATGTTTTCATGCAAAAGATTATACTTATACACAATTAGAGGCATCCTTTCACCAATGAAATACGCAGATATAAAATACATGAAAATTTTAAATAAGAATAATAATAAACATAAGCAGGATGTGCTAAGCTCCTATTATTTATTTGAGATGTAAAGAACAAAGAAGTTGTCAAAGCAAATCAATAGTGGAACTCCCCTGATATATTTCAAGCCGCGCACCTAACACTGCATTATTAAAAATCTCAAAATCGAAAGTTTGAAATAATTTTTTATCTAAACAAAATTTGATTTTAGCGCATTAATTATGGAAAAATGGTGGAGATAATAATTTTCTTAAAATCCACGAAACTTTTATAAGTAGGAACACAAAGTATGACACAGTACAAGACCCACTGTTTTGCAGTTCCTCATATAACACCACCCAGACACAACACACCAGATGCATAGTAAGAGAAATGTAACCTCCCTACACAGCAACTACAAGAAGAGAGACATACATAGAGACCAAAAAAGACACTGATATTGTAAATGGGTATAATTTTCATTTTAATCAACCTCCTCCATCTTGCTCTCCTCGATGCCGTCCTCCTCCAACGCCGGCATGTCGGCATCCTCGTCACCAGCCCCATCCTCATCAATGTTCAATCCTAATTTCAACATCCTGTGAATCCTCCCAGCAAATGTGTTCGGATCGTCCAAACTAAACCCCGAAGTCAGTAATGCGGTCTCGTATAAGAGCATTACCAAATCCTTCACGGACTTATCGTTCTTGTCGGCCTCAGCCCGCTTCCTCAACTCCTCCATGATACCGTTCTCAGGGTTGATTTCCAAAGTTTTCTTGCTCGACATGTAAGAGCTCATGCTACTGTCCCTTAAAGCTTGGGCCTTCATGATCCTTTCCATGTTAGCAGTCCACCCGTACTCTCCGGTGACCAAGCAGCAAGGAGAATCCACAATTCTATCAGAAACCACCACCTTTTCGACCTTGTCCCCCAAGATGTCCTTCATTGTCTTGCATAAGCTCTCGAAAGCAGCTTTCTTCTCTTCCTTTTTCTTCTTCTCCTCTTCTGTCTCCTCGAGCTTAAGCCCTTCCTTGGTCGCCGACACAAGCTTTTTCCCATCGTATTCCTTCAGTTGCCCTACCGCATATTCATCGATTGCGTCCACCATGAACAGAACTTCATATCCCTTCCTCTTTAGCCTTTCAAGGAAGGGGGAATTCTCTACTGCCTTCTTGCTCTCTCCTGTTATGTAGTAGATATCCTTTTGCCCTTCTTTCATTCTGGTCACATAGTCTTTAAGGCTCGTCATTTCGTCGCCACTCTTTGTTGAGCAGTATCTGAGGAGATCAGCCAATTTCGCCCTGTTCTGGCTATCCTCATGAATACCCAACTTTAAGTTCTTCGAGAAGGCTTCATAGAATTTGTTGTAGTCCTCTTTATTCTCTGCGATCTCGAAGAACATCTCGATGCACTTCTTCACAAGGTTCTTCCTTATCACTTTGAGGATCTTGTTCTGTTGGAGCATTTCACGAGAAATGTTAAGCGGCAGATCATCAGAATCAACCACTCCCTTCACAAATCCAAGGTACTCAGGGATAAGCTCCTCACAGTTATCCATGATGAAGACCCTTCGCACATAGAGCTTAATGTTGTTGAGCTTCTTCCTTGTGTCAAAGAGATCAAAAGGAGATCTTCTTGGGACGAAAAGAATGGCTTTAAACTCCAGCTGGCCCTCGACCGAGAAGTGCTTCACAGCCAAGTGATCCTCCCAGTCATTGGTCAAGCTCTTGTAGAAGGAAGCATACTCCTCCTTGGTGATTTCTTCAGGCTTCCGAAGCCAGATGGGCTTCTGCTTGTTAATAAGTTGCCACTCGTGGGTGACTTCCTTGACCTTCTTCTTCTTAGATTTAGTTTCTTTCTCCTCATCGACATCTTCCACATCACCCTCCTCTTCCTTCTTTTTGGATCCTTCCTCATCTTCATCATCGCTAATTTCCTTTTCAGAGGTCTTCTCAGTCCAGAGGTAGATTGGGTAGCTGATGAATTCAGAGTGCTTCTTCACAAGATCCTTCAACTTCCTCTCCTCCAAGTATTCCAGCTGCACAAGATTATGTTCACCATTACCGCTTCCTTTCTCTAAACTTCCATTAGTATTTGCTAAAGAGTAGAACTTCTAATTGAATTTTAGCTTTATTAACATATATAAACAAAACGTAATACTCCATTCCACATAATTCACTGATAATTAATTCATCAACAATATACTTAAAAGCTTTTTCTTGTTAAACAACACTTACGTCCGAAACACAGTTCATAATATGAAAATGCATGTAAAACAGGAGCATTCAGCATATCATTGGCTTTCAAGTTTTAGCAGGCATTTACAGAAATTTTAAATATATTCACGAGGCATATATATAATCAAAGTTTAGGGAAAAGAGAGTTTCAGAATATTCTGCATGTTTAGGCAAACCTTTCTGCTTGAAACCTAGCAAATGTTGAATTTTCATGGATATACTACAGACAATTTCATGCAATTTCAAAGGGCTACATGTCAAAATTTGAAACTCGTAGAGCTCTCTATATCTAAAATTGAATGTCTTAATTGAATACGCACATAAAAAGAAACAATTTATCAAAATGACCTTACCTGATCTTCCTTGAGGTAGAGGGTGATCTTGGTTCCCCTGCCGAGCTGCTCGCCAGAGGTGTCTCTAGTAACAGTGAAGGAGCCACCGGCCTGGGACTCCCAGATGTATTGCTCATCGTCATTGTGCTTTGTGGTCACGATGACCTTCTCAGCAACCAAGTACGCAGAATAGAAACCGACACCAAACTGGCCAATCATGCTCACATCAGCCCCAGCTTGGAGTGCTTCCATGAACTCCTTGGTGCCGGATCTTGCAATGGTACCCAAATTGTTCACAAGATCTGAAGACAACGGGAAAAAACCAACATCAGGGTAAGTGTACAATCAATCTCATTCTAGATAACCAGTAAAGATATGTTATTCCGTCACCAACAGAGTAGAGTAAAAGCTGCCTTTCTATTACTATACTACTCTTTGGCTCTCAAATTTTCAATGTTTCCAACAAGTTCCTAAATTCTGTACCACCCTACAATGCTTCATAGTTCTAGATTTCACTCAATTTATCAACTCACCTAGTAAATCTGTCAGATTCTTGTGCAGTATAACAGATCCATTAAACTTTATTTTAAAATAAGCAGATTTCAGATGTAGCAAAAGAAACAGAGATGAAATATTACAGAATGTGAAATTTCGGATTAAAAGACCACATGCGGCAGAAAATTTTAAAACAACAGAATAAAAAACAAAAACTAATCACATAAATTTTCAACTAAGATCATGAAAGATCGATCTATCTTACCAGCCTTGGTCATGCCGATCCCGCTATCGATCACCGATAGTGTCTTATTCGCCTTATCCGGGACGAGCCTGATGAACAACTCCGGTTGCGCATCGAGCTTGCTCTTATCAGTAAGGCCCTCGAATCGGATCTTATCCAACGCCTACAAACAACACGCAAACATGCGTAAGCACCCCCGAATTCAAATCCCCCGATCCAAATTCTCATCAAAAAAAAAAAAAAAAAAAAACACTCACATCTGATGCATTGCTGATGAGCTCGCGGAGGAAGATCTCCTTGTTGGAGTAGAAGGTGTTGATGATGAGACTGAGGAGTTGGTTGATCTCCGCCTGGAACGCGAACGTCTCCGTCTCCATCTCCCCCATCGCCACCTCCGCCATTGCTAGAGCACGATCGATCGCGCGATCTCACAGAGGAATCAGAGGACGAGAATCGGGGAATCGTACGCTGGAGCGTGATTAGGATTTCGAGAAAGTGAACGAGGAGGGAGACGAAGCGGGGGAGGGTATTTATAAGGGGGACTCGCGCGGGGCTTCTAGGGGCTTCGTCGCGCAAAAGAGAGGAGTCGGGGTTATTCCAGAGAGTTCCCGAATAAGCGATTTTTTAAAAATATTATCCAGGATTTTATTCCCGTTAAATTTATTCCGACACTCCCGAAGCTTCCGAGGTTGTCGGAGGGCGGGAAAACTATTTTTGTAATTGCGTGGACCTGGTCTATTACACCAGCCAATAACAAGGCAGAAAAAGATTTAAAAGCCACGTGGCTTGTGAGTGATGTGGTGGACCAGGTCTATGGAGGCCCAGCCCAACTGATAAAAGAGCTATTGGGCCCATTCATTTTTTTTTCCTCCTAGTTTGAGATAAGTTTAAGTGGAGTCAAGCGTATGTTGACTTTGGCCTGATTATAAATTATCGTCCAAAGCGTTCTTAAGATTTACGATGGAAAAGATACATGATTTGTTTTCGTATTTAATATTACATTGTGTATATATTGCAATAAGTCGATTACGACATATTTTTTATGATTCTGTCGAAAAACGAAAAAACATATCACTATATGCTTTTGTTTTTTTTTTTTAAAAAAAAAATGCAGCATATTACCGCTTCATTCAAGGAGATATGAACTAAGCTACAATGATGGAGCAACTGGGCCCCGAAAAAAAGAAATAAAATAAAGTAATAAGGTCAGAAAAAACTAAAAAAACTAAAAGTAAAAGAAAGAATTAAGCACAGAACGAGATCCAATCCATTCGAGTAGATCGGATAACGGCTAATAAACCCCCAAGGCTGCGCTTCTTATTTTCAAACTTCCTTACATTCCTTTCCAGCCAAATACTCCACCACGCTGAAGCGATGGTAATGAGTTCCCATCTTCCGAAGGCTCCCTGTTTTAATTTGCTCACCTCCCATAGCTTATCAACTGCTTCACAGTTGCACATCGCTCACTTGTTGATTAGCAAGCACTCCAAAAGGAATCTCGAGAAAGTATAGGTTATGAAAAGGTGATCAGCAGTCTCCTGTGTACTCGAACAAAGAACGCAAGTATTAACTCCGTTCCAGCCTCTTTTAAATAGGATGTCAACTGTCAGCACCCTACGTCTTAAGACAAGCTATACAAAAATTTTGACTTTCAGCGGAATTTTGATACTCCACAAGTGGACAAAACGGCTGTCAGCTTCGCCGCTGTGTTGCAGAAAGGAATACATTGATTTGACAGTGAAGATTACCGACTTACTCCAGCGCCATCTAAATTCGTCCCTTCTGTTGGTACAGCACATGCTTGAAAGAGTATCCTTAAAGCTCCTAACCCTTCTTTCATTGCACGACGAGCTAGGTACAACTCCTGACAAGATTTTCCTCCAATTTCATCCGTTGCCATCGAAACAGTCTTTCACCCGACAACTTTTGTTATTTACCACTCCAAAGATACTAGAAAATTGTGTGGAGAGAGGGCAAACCCCAAACCAGATGTCCGACCAAAAGTACGTCCTCCCCCCATCTCCCACCAGACTGGTGGTACTGCGTTTAAAGAGCTCCCTTGTTCGTAACACACTACGCCACCACTGAGAGTGAGGTTTGAAGGAGACCCACTCCGTAAGCGGTCTCCTACGACAATAGTAAAGACCTTCAATTAATGCCCTCCAAGGAAGCACCTCCGTAGAGAAGAACCTCCACCACCACTTAATCACAAGAGCTATATTCATACTTTCAAGATTCTTAACTCCTAGCCCTCCTTCTCGCCTGTCTCTACAGACCACCTTCCAGCTCACTAAACAGTTACCTCCTGTGCTAGATATTCTTCATTTCCAAAAGAAAGCCCTTCGGAGTGAATCGATGCGTCGAATAACCCAGCAAGGAGCTTTGAATACTGAGAAGTAATAGAGGGGAAGGTTCGAAAGTACTGAGTTTACTAAGGTCAGTCTCCCACCCTGAGAGAGCAGATTAGCTTGCCACCCTTCTATCCTATTCTCGATCTTGTTAATGATGTAACGCCAGTCCTCATTTTTAATACTTCCTTTCAGTAACGGCATCCCCAGGTACTTGATCGGGAACGATCCCAATTTACAGTCGATTAAACTCGCGAGCCTCTCGCCTTTATTCTCGCTGTTGCCCAAATAGAATAGCTCCAACTTACTCCTGTTGATCTTGAGTCATGAGGCCCATTCGAATAGTTGCCACATGAATCGAAGGTTGCGCACTTGCCTTTCTTTATCCTCGCAGAAGAAGATAGTATCATCCGCAAATTAGATGAGTGAGATTTTTGCCGCCTCTATAGGGCCCACGCCTCTCACCAGCCTGTTCTGAGCGGCTCTTGCCATCATCCTGGCCAAACCTTCAGCCACCAACAAAAAGATGAAAGGAGATATGTCCAATAGCATTAGATATATGGCCCTAAATGATGTCCCATAACTATTACATAAATATGAAGAAAATGTCAGGCTAGCTAATATCTAAACTTTAGTGAAATTACATATCATCTATTGAACATTGAACTACAGGACTATTTAAAATATTAAGAAATACTATATTCATTGCACATGAAAGTAATTTAACATGTGGATGAAAATTTTAGAAAAAAAATTTAGCCAGATGGTTGATTGAAGCTCAATTTCAGATTTTCAAGATCTTAAAATTGAAGTTCAGATGAGTCCTGCCTGCTCTTTCCTCTTTTTTTGGTTAAATTAAGTAACATTGAAAGTCAGTTTACTAATAAGGAAATATTTATAGAAACAATATGTACATAATAACTTAATCAAATATCAAGCTATCTATGGTAACTTTGAACATTTGGAGCTCAAAATACGTAAGGCACTGAAAAATATGTAGCAAGTTATTTCCTCTTTACATGCTTATTCACTTTCATCATATTGTGACTTGTTAATTAATATTGTTCACAAGGATCAGTTCCTCCGAAGGAAACACAATGAGAATTTTAGACCTTATTAATTTAGCATGCTCAGTATAATTCTCTAAGCTACTACATGAGTGAAAATGCCCATAAGCTAACTAAGAAAGCTAGATTATTAATGTGGTTGAATTTTATGATTTTTACAATGAGTTTATATATGGTTCTAACATATAATAAATATATATCCACTGCTTCAACATATATACTTAGAGAACTCAAATGATAATTAAGTACTTCAAGGAATTGTTGTTTTTCTTTAATTCACCTTCAAATAAGATATCTCAAGATCTCAGTAGGATTAATTTGTTCAATAGAAAAGAGGAGATTGATATATTGCAGATTAATTACATGCTTACTCCGACGTAGATTCTCATCCATTAAACAATTATTCTAATTACAATGGCAATTGATAAACTATAAATTGTAGTTTGAATTAACCCTAAACCATAAACCCTCAAGCCATATATCGAAGTAAATATAATCCTAGCTAGCTAGTATTCCACATTTTGTTATAATTAATTAATTAGCATCCTAATAAAATAAGGTAATATGAGTTTAAAATTTTAATTATATCTAACTTATGATACGCAGATAATAAAATTTATGTTATACTGTATCATTTTCGGGATCGGATACTGAGACTTCGTGCACACCACAATCACCCAATACATTAATATATATACATGAATCATGTATGAATATATATATTAGTGTTGGTCATTGCTTTAAGTTTATCATAAGTTTGTCACGTTGTTATTAGAAATTTATGTGTGAATATATATGCTCATATGAAATAAAAAGTTGAGAAGTGAATGGTGATATATATATATATATATATATATATATATATATATATATATATAGTTTGGCCTAAACCAACACTCTCAGCCTGTTAAGTTTTGTATGGATTTCATTAGATATATTATTAGATGCGCTCCAAAATTTGGTTATCATTTTTTATTTTATACACCTGATTTGTCGACAGCTTCGCGTGCGACAAATTTTGAAAACCTATTTGAGAAAAAGAAAATAGTCTATAGTGGAAGCGGAGGGCTCAGATCGAAAAAACTCGTTAAATTTTTTCTTTCTTTTTGCCCTAGAGGCGATAGATACATTATACAAATTTTCAATAATATTGTATTCCCTTTTATTGTATAGTAAAATCTCTCCTCTTCTGCCATGATTATTTTTTTATCCCTACAAAAGATTTCTCACGTAAATCTTTGTGTTTCTTTTCATTTTTCTTTCATGCATTTTGTGGATTGTTTACTTTGCGTCAATTTTTATTTCCTTTTGTGCGCTCGTTGTAACATATATGATATACGGTGTTTAGCTATGCACTTGGTGACTAGCTGGGCTTGATCTCCATCTGTGTTAGTTTGCATCATTTTGTGGAAAATCATGCATATAATATAGAATCATTGAACTTTCTTATTGCTTGAATACATGTTTTCTTAATTACATTAAGAGTAGAAATTAAATGCCTTTGCATTGAGAAATTCCCAGTAGTTGTGGTCTTGATTTTTTTTTGCCTTCCAAATGGATTTTTTATTTTTTATTTTTCCCTTCAATCTGTTTATGTGTTGATTTCATCAAGGGCTTAAAATAAGCCTAGCATATAAATATATATAAATATATACACATACATGCTTCATTAATTAATGCATGCGAAGAGTGCAAGGGCAAAAAAAACATTACACAATATTAATTATTTCAGAACTATTTCATTTTGGTAATGGGTAAAAAAAGGTCTAGTATATCATTTCACCAATGCATTACTGAAATAATTTGGAGAAAAGAAGATGCTACACATTATTTCAAACCTAAAGCAAATAATTTATAAAAACATTAAACATGCATTGCTTAGTAATGAAAGCGCAATGCGCCTTATACTATATGCGATTTGCGCATGATCATCCCTATTTAGCTAATGGCTTTAAACTCGAACTTCAATCAGCAAGTTATTGTACACTAGATTACTGAAGAAGAAGATCATGATATGTACACAAGCGAAAGAGAAAAAAAAAAAAAAAAAAAAAAAAATAGAGTAATTAGCATAAAATCACAACTTTAAATGCATGTACACAGATAAAACTAATTTTCTCCCTAAGGCTCGTATACAGTGAAAAGTCACAACAAAAGGTTATAAAAACACATAAGCGAAAATCAATAGGATTATGAAAGAACTCAATACCTAATTTTTTTTCATTTAGTTTCTCTCTAAGTACATTTTGTCATGCCACAATATAAAGCAGGTAAGGTCGAATACATAAACATTAACACAATTTGATATTTCAAACAAAAAGGTAACACCAATGCCCGCTCAAAGTTGAGAGTACTTTAATCACTATAACAAAATTAAGTTATAGTGACATTTTTTTTTGACACTTTTTTTGCAGTGTTCCATTTATATTACATCTATATTCAAAATTAAATTATAGGAACATATTTTTGGAACACATTACAGTAATGCGTTGCTATACACCCTAGCGACTGTACATATAGCGACACTAATAACAAATATCGGTATTTCTTTCACTACAGTATTCACTAAGTATCGAATTTATTATAGCTTGTTAGTTCTTTGATTGATTTCCCCAAAATGTAACTATTGGATTATTATAGAGAACAAATTCAACAGCATTTTATCGCAAACTGGTCGTTGATCATATAGACATAGTATATAACTAACAAAAAAGATAGAAAAAAAGAAAACTACAATCTCTCAATGTAGCTCATGGGCAATTTTACTAGCTAGATTTAGTATAGCTAAGAAATTTTGACCTAAAATTGCAAAAACAAACAAATAAATTAATAGTAATTCCTTCTTTGCTAGATCCCTGTATATATATATCATAACTAGAAGGCCCATTTTTTACGTAAAACATGTACAAGCTCGAAGTTTCATTTGCAAAATGAGTTGATTAAATTACTTATTAGCTAATAGTTATATATTTTGCGGAGAAAACAAATAAGTTAACAAAAAGAGCAACAATGAAATGCAAATATTAATTACTACTATTTGCACTGGTAATCAATGCATACTGCTGAAACATTTTCATATGATCATATTAATGTATATGATCACTAAATTTCAGTTCATTAAGCACAATATTTCTCAAGGCCATATCATTTTTGTATTAATTAAGTCCATAGAGGAATTAGTTACAAAAACAACAATAACTTTCTCATCTAAGAATGGACTCTGGGTAGGTAGAATACTACCTTTGTCTCTCTCTCAAAAAAAAAAAAAAAAAAAAAAAAAAAAGAATGGACTCTGGACTAGTGCATTATTTTCCTGTTACCCTATGTAAGTTGCTGTATCCCATTGTCCTTTTCCAGTTTACAGCTATAATTAATTAGTGTTTTCATGTTTTCACCAGATTAGTTTACACCTACTAGCTAGGAAAACTCATGAGAAATACACCAACTTATTGTATATACAAGTCACCTAGTAATAATTATAAACAGTTCACCAGAGAAGCATATTCTCATTTTGTGTGTGTTAGAGAGAGAGAGAGAGAGAGAGAGAGAGAGAGAGAGAGAGAGAGGTTAATATTAAATCATTAGTACTCTTCTATTCTACAATGTTGGGATTGGTGAGAGGCTAATGAGAGCAAGAAATCACCAAATCTAGCACTCATATCCTTTCTCAACCATTCTCTATTCTTTCATTAATTCCTTTCCTTCTCCCAATATTCAGCCTCAAAACACGCAGAGCAAACGATTTGTGGGGTCACATCCATCAATCCCGAGCAAGAAACATAATAGCACATCCCATAAAATATGCATCTCCTACACTAAACCTCAAAAAAGGATAACAGTGTGTGTATATACATTGAAGCAAAGAAACAGTACTACAAGTAGAGGAGAGAGAAACTCAAGGTCTTGTAGGGTATATTTTATTTCCTTGGGCTCCTTATTCAATGCCATGCATGGAGTACTAATTAATATATAAGTTCAAATGAGAAGAAAAAGAAGACTTAATTGGTAGAGAAAGGCTTAGAGTTTTTTAACATAAGATCACAAAAAGTATGCATATATACATGCATGCATACATACATACATACATACATACATATGCCAAACAAATTAAACAAACCTCTTGCTTTCCTTTTCTTAGTCTTTATTTGCCTAACTCCTTACAAGTTAAGCCCTTTTCAAACTTGCATGCCTAACTAGCCAACAAAAAAGTCTTAAAGAAGAAAAGCAAGAGATAGAGAAACTATACTTCATTAGTATTCTAGATTGAATTCATAGCCAAGAAATTTAATTGATTGCTTGATCCAATAATTAATGCTACATTCAAAAAGTTTGATCATGGACTTAACTCAAAAGAAGAAGAAGAAGAAGAAGAAGAAGAAGAAGAAAATAAGCAGTCTTAAAGGGGAAAAGCAAATGACAGAGAAACTACACTGCATTATGTAGTATGTTAGATTGAATTCATAGATATGAAATTTGATTGCTTGATCCAATAATTAATGCGACATTAATTTCAACGAGGAAGCGCTCTTTGATCATCGACTTAACTCGGAAAGAAAAAAGAAAATAATTAAGCAGTTGAAAGGATGATGCAGGTTAATTAATTGATCAGTTGAAATCAAAAGCCAAAGAGAAACCCTAGTTTTCCAGTGGTTCAATATGCCACTCCATGTTGCTTGATGCAACATTATGTTAATGTTTGATACTTCCTAAGGCCTAGGATGGTGAGGAAAGAACTGAGTACCAGCCATGAAAGCGCTTATCGGAGCTGGGTACACCGCAGAAGGATCCAACAGCCCGGCGGAAGCCATTGCTGCCGCAGAGCTACTCACAGCGAGAGCGGCGGCTGCGTTGGCGGCAGCGGGCGACGATGAGGGCTCGCCTCCGTAAGGGTATGGATGGGAGTCGGGGCCGTGATCGTAGAGTATGCCTTTGAAGACGTGGCCTCCGATGTTCACCGCCGTCTGATATGCGAATTCGTCGTCCGCCTCGTCCATCGGGCTCACCCGTATGCATCGGAACACCGCGGGCGAGCTCACCTCCGACGGAAAACTCGCCGCCATCATCCCTCCACCTGAATTATCAATTTACATACATACATTCCAATGCCCGTGGCGATCAAGTTCATAATAATTACTTATAATTACTTACTTACTGGGGAGTTCCCTACTGAAGTTTTAAGTTATGTTCGGAGCATATAATTCTCTATTTTGAAGAATGGTTTTCTAATTATTTTTTTTTCTTTTCCTACCCGATGAGGCGAAGGCGGTGGCGGTGGCGGTGGTGGTGACGATGGCGGAGGGACGCACAGCGCACAACTCACGCGCCCGTTTGGAGGACTCGCCGCCGCCGCCGCCGGCAGAGGCGGGGGAGGCGGAGTTGCTGCCGCGGTGGCGTTGGAGGGCGGCGGCGGCGGCGGCGAGCTGCTGCTGGCGCTCGCGGCGCTTGGAGGCGGGGACCCAAGTGCTCTTCACGTGGGTGGGGCAGTGGAGACCCCGGCTCTTGCAGCACGTGCGGCACCGCACGTGCGTGCAGTCCTTCTTCGCCTGGTTCCCACAGTCCTGGCAACTCGTCCCCCCACCGCCACCGCCACCTCCTCCGCCGCGGCCACGCGCAGCTGGTGCGGCGCCTCCGCCGCCGCCCATCGTCGTCTGCGCCGCCCCCTCGCCGGAGAAGCCGAGGAGCGCGGCTGCGGCTGCGAATTGCGTCTGCGTCTGCGTATGCGACTGCGACTGCGTTTGCTGCTGCTGCTGCTGCTGTTGTTGTTGCCATAGTTCGAAGCCGCGGGTGTAGGAGGAGGAGGTGGTATTGGTGTGGGTGTGGGTGTGGGTGGGAGTGGGGGTGGTGTAGAGGAAGAGGTGGTGGTGGTGGTGGTTGTGGTTGTGTGGTGCCACTGTGGCGTCGTCGTCGTCGTCGTCGTTGGGGTGGTCGTGGGCCCCTCCCCGGGCCCCCCTGTGGGACCCACCGCCGCCTAGTGTGAACCCTGCGGCCATTGCTGTGCTGCTCCCCTACTCCACTCTGTTGCCCTAATACCACCACTCTCCATTAGAGCACACCTCCCCCTACAATAATAACAGTACTAGCTCACAATTTACAAGGTATTGTTGTATATTTTTGTGCATATATCCATATAGAAGCTATATATATATATCTATATATATAGATTTAGGGGAAAAAAAAAAAAAAAAAAAAGTGGGGTTAAATTGGGTTTGTAAAAATATACCTGTTCGTGCTTCTTTTTTTTTTTCCTGATTCTTTTGGGGTTCTCCTTCTTCTTCCTCTCGGTAGCTTCTGCTGCAATATATAAAAAGTACTATTAATTATCTATTAGAGCTACAAATAAATTAATAAGTGTGTGTGTGTGTGTATATATATATATATATATATATATATATATATATGTATACCTGTGTGACCAAGAAGAATAGGGTGTCTCTCTCTCTCTCTCTCTCTTTCCCTTTTCTTTTTTTTTTTGGTTCTTCTTGTTTTTGATGGCTTGTTTTCTATGTTTGGCTTCTACTTCTGCTTCTGGCTTCTGCTGCTGCTGCTTCTGCTGCTGCTGCTGCTTCTGCTTCTGCTAATTTTGTCTACACCACACGACGGGTATTGGGATTTGTTTCCCCTCTTCTTTCCTCTCCCTCTCCCTCTCCCTCTCCCTCTCCCTCTCCCCCTCTCTCTCTATCTCTCTATGTATGTAAAGGGATATATAATAAAGACAAGAAATTAGAGCCTCTGCAACGCCGCCATGGAGCCTGCAACAGTTCTCTGCTGCGCTCTTCGATCTCTATACCTCAGCTCCATTTATTACCTCCTACCCATCTCTCTCTCACACTCTCTCTTCCTCTTTCTCTCTCTTGCTGTATAAGGGCAAAACATGTACAGTAGTTCTCCTCTCTTAAGTATAACGCGATGTTGAATATGAGGGGACAGTGAAATTATGATCGGAGTGACGAGGTGATTGGCCGAGAATAGAAAGTAAATAAGCTAAAATATAAAAAAAAAATATATATTTATAAATATTATTCATTTTAAGATGTAAATTTTTATTTTAAAATAAATAAGATGAATTTCGTATATTAATTTTAAATATATAAATTATATTGTTCTAAAATATAAGAAGTTAAAATATAATCATAAAATTAATATATCAAATTTCGTTGCAGTCTCTCAATATTTCAAATCAGTCCCTGACCTTTTGCCGTTAACACTTTAGTCCCTGAATAGCTAGCCGTATCTAATCAATCACTGTAAAATTAAAAAAAAAAATATACTTTTTTAAAAAAAGCAATCATTTTGTCTTTTTTTTTATAAATTAACCTAATAAAAATATATTTGAGCTAATCAGTAAATTTATTTATCGCATAATTTAGTTGATACAATTTAATTTAAGGCGTGAATTTACTGACAACAGTCACTAATCAAATTTACTATATTTGTCGGAATACTATAATGTTAGAGGCTGCGTTGCAATATTGGGAAAGGACAGGGACTGTCCCTACATTTTACCCCCCTACAAACAAGGACAGAGATATATCAAATCTGCTTTTGGTCAGTGTCAGCGATGGTAGACTCCACGCCGTCGATGTTCCATCGAACGGCTGTAATCCTTACACGCGGCAGACAACGAGCCGTTCCCTCTCAGTCCTTTTTCCCGCAAAACCCGGTACTTTTTTGTCTCTTCCTCCTCCCACTCACCTTTTTTGATTTTTTGGTCCAAAAAAAAAAATTGATAACTTTTTTTTAATATTTTTTGGCCTTGTTCTAAATTTTTTGTTGCATTAATATCCAAACAAAAAGCTTCTCTTAACAATCATTCATGCTTCTTTAAGACAAATCACTTGAGGCCAATAAAAAAAAAAAAAAAAAAAAAAAAAAAAAACCCTTGTTATATAGTACGAGAGAAGGTACCGTGGTTACCATTTTGCCTCGAGATTAGTGTTTTTTTATAAAAACTTGATGAAGCTCTTATTTAATTTGTACTACCTTATTTAAAGAAATATATATATATATATATATATACACACAAATTAATGGTTACAGAGATAGATCAAATCTACATATTACAACAATATATCATAGATTGATTTGTACATAATAAAATTAGAATAAAATATTATTAATAGTATTAAGTTATTGATGATATTAAATTTTTGATCATTTAACGAAGAAATTTGCGCTGGATGGTTAGTTGAATAGTATAATTTAAATGATAAAATTTTTTAATAATAAAATTATACTATAACGATATTTTTAAGTATTCCAAAAATCATCAACCGTTTCTAGTACAGGTGGCAAAGGGCTCGATGGTTGATACCCGAGATCCGAGTTCGAAGTCTAGTTGCTTCACACTTCCAGCTAAATTTATTTTCAAAAATAAACGAAGCGGGTAGTATACTACCTTTCTCTCATAGCACTCATAGCATACTACCTTTCTCTCATAGCACTCATAGCATACTACATCTCTCTCAAAAAAAAAAATACTGACAAAAATACTGACATTATTTATAATGTCGCTAGGGTGTATAACGATATTACTGAAATACGTCCCTATAATTAAATTTTGTTATAGTAAAAATGGTCAAATAATTAAATAGATCTAACGACGAAAAACTTGATACCGTCAAATGCTTTGTGCCATTGATCACTACAACAAAATTAAATTATAGGGACACATTTTTGTGACACTTTATGTGTAATTAAGTGTCCTATCTATATTCCATTTATATTCAAAATTAGATTATACAGACATATTTTTGGAACGCATACACCATAACGACTGCACATATAGCGACACTAATAATAAGTGTCTATGTTTTTGTCAGCGATATTTTTTTTACTATAACATAATTTTATTATAGTGATAGTATTATAGTCGGATTAAGAAGAAGTTGAAATTATCTTATATTTTAATTTGCAGTAATTTTCTCATTTTATTTCCTTAATCTAATCAATTCCTTTTTATTATTGTTTTTCTTTTTAACTTTTTTTTTTTCCTTTTATTTACTCTTTATTTGCATGTGGAGGGAGAGAATACAACAGCTTTAATTTTTTACTCACGCATCGTACTACGGAGGAGAATTTTCTAATGTAAAAAATAAAAATAAAATAAATAAGTAAATAAAATAATAATAATAATAATGGAAAAAGAAAAAGCATTCATTACTCGGCCGAGTCCGTAAACCCGCCGAAGATGTGTCCACCGGATCGATTCCCTCGAAAGGCGTGCCAGCCGCGTTGCCACGTCATCATCCCCACTCATCAGGTTATAATTAATTAATTATTATTGTTATATGTGCAATTCGTAACAATTGTTACACAGTTTTTTTATTGGATTTTATTATTATTATTATTATTATTTTTTTAAGAGAATTTTTTTTTTTTTTTTTTTTTTTTTTTTTTGCTAATTTTGATTAATAGATTCTTCATTATTAAGAAGTGCGAATTGTTTAAAAGCGTTCACAATCTGAATTTCACTATTAATTTGAATTTTAAGATCCAGTTTCTTTAAGAGCTATTAATGTGTAATGTGTCAGATATATTGAATAAATTTGTTAATTAATGACTGGAATTTCTGATCTAATGTCATCTTAAAAGATGTGAAATAATTAATTTTTTCTCAGAAAACTAATTAAGCTACTGAAGAACGGTTGATGCAATATTTATGTATGTGAATTATAGTCCATTTTAATTTGCCTATTTCAATCTTTTAAAATTTTGATTTAAGTATTATTCTATCTTTCAATTTGTTTGATTTGGTTGATTTAATATATAACTCTTTGGATACAAAATTTAAGCTAATTATATACTTCAATCTAACTTATAATTACGTGAATAGTATAAAATGACTAACTAAATCTGTAAAGATCGATAAACGATACATTCAAAATTTAAAGTTAAAGAGACATTAACTAGCTCAAATCAAATAAATTAAAGGCATGTTTAGTATTGAGGTTTATGTAATGCTAATAAATAAAATTGAGTTAGAAAAAAAATGTATAAATATATTCTTCTACGTTTTTCGATAGGATACAGAAAATATATTATAATTGACTCATTGCGATATGTGGAACGCAATATTATATACGAAAATATATAGGATATTTTTTTTATCATATTTTTTCACCGCACGTAACACAATTTCCTCGCAATCCCAAACAAAGCATAAAGATTAGATAGTCAAAAAAAAAATTTTAAAAAAATTATATAAGTAGATTAAAATGAGTGATAGTTGAGGTGAATTCTATGCATTTTTATCTATTTATATTCAACAAGGGGTTGAAATTGAAGAGGACCGGTCGTGGGGGATTAACAAGTACACCGCAAACCCACATAGCACACGAGTATAGCAAAAATAGGATATTTCATAAATAAAAATAGATGAGAAAGATCGTAGAAAATATGCACTTAGATAACAAAACAATAAAATGAACAAGAGAATACAATATTTACATGGTTCAGCCAACGATGTGTCGACCTACGTCCACGAATAAAATCAACTCAATACATTTTTCGATTAATCCACGACGCAAAAGTACATGAAGTGAAATTAGATTACAAAAAACTCTTTCTCAGAAGCTCTCCGTATTTTCCTCTTCACTAGGGTGTCTATAATGAAGCTCTTGTCTCAAAGTGATGAATTACAGGAGTTTATATAACTCTAAAATCCAAAATCTAATAGAAAACGATCTCCGCCGTCCATCTGAATTTTCGATTCATTTCTAGTCATCGATCTCCTCTTAAAAAATCTCTTTAAAGTGTTCTTAGACCATCCCTAATTTTTAGAAATAAGATTAAATCAAATTAGAGTCAAAACTGGATATTTAACCCATCGCGGAGTTGAGTATCGGTACTCATCTTTGAGTATCCAGTATACTGTACAAAAAATAGTTTTTTACAGTTTTGAATTTTGAGAAACTCCTGAGAAATTTTTGAGGTATTCTATAGTATAAGTACTCAAACTTCAAGTTCCGATACCCAACAACTAGAAATCTCAAATTTTTAACGTTTTCACCATCTATATCGATTCGAAACATGATTTTATATAATTCAATAGGAATAGCGTTGAATCCAAATACTATTATAAGTATTGATATTATATTGGAGGGACCGTTAAGAAAAGTATGCCATCCAATTCACAAATTCAACTTGGGAAAGTTTTATGCTTCTTAAATTATCATGTTATGATATGTTTACCTATGGAAAATGTGCTTATGACTACTATTGACTTAAATATCTGTTTTAGATATGGTCTTTATGTTAGCAACGAGCGCACAAATCCAACAGGATTAATTGGCGATCACGACAAAGAAGTAAATCCAAAATACACGACAGAAAAAATAACACACAGATTTACGTGAAAAATTCTTTGCAGGGAAAAAAACTACGGGCGATAGAGGAGAGGTTTCATTATGTAGAAAAGAGGGAATACAGGAGTTCTTCTTCATACAATCGCTCGATCTCACTCTAGGGCAAATAAAAGAAAAATTAGAGTTTTTTCTTAGCGGATCGGATCCGTACCGCGGGGGGCTCCGCCCTCCGTACCCCCCGTCCGATGTGAGTGGTGGGCTGCTAGGCCCGAGCCTTTCGCTTCCACCATAGACATCAACAAAATTTCTCGTCGCACCGCGAAGCCGTCGGCGAACTTGAATCATAATATCGAAGCGATTCTGATTTTGAGTCAAATCTAACACTTTAAATTTCTGGGATTTTCAAAAGGAAAAATAAAAATATGAATGTTTGGTGTATAGTTTGTATGTTAATCTGTACGTTACCATGCATCTTGGAATTCAAAGCTTAGGCGTTGTTTGGTATAGTTGTATTTTTTTAATGTTTTTTAAATACTAAGTTTATATATAAGCAAAAACAAATTATTTGTTGGTTCCGGTTTCATTTAATCTACTTAAGAAATTAGTAATAAAATGTAATGAACAAAATGGGGTAACTTACTACCTCTGTCTATTTAAACATGCATTAGCACATGCATGTATATCATGATCCTCTTCTCCCATAAAATAGCTTTTAAATCCTGTGAATTATATTTGAGTAGTATATATATATTATAAGCTATCATATAATGGTTGATATATATATTTATCATGCATGTGAAGAGTTTGATAATTAATATCTAGGTAAAAAATAAAACTGTTCAAAAATTAATTAATTGATGTCTAGCTATAAGAATTTCAAGCGAATAATTCATATCACACTTATGGAAACGATGCGGGTGAGAGTAGTACAATATGATTCATTAGTCTCACATAATAATTATTACTACACTAATATAATAATATGACACACATATATATATATAGTATAGTACAATTAATATTTGATAGTTGTACGTAGCTATCAACATCCTGTTTGCTTCCATAAATATATGCATGGCCTTAAAATCCCTTGCATTAATGACCATTATTAAACCTTAGATTCACAAGGTTCGCGTCATGTGCATGCATATAACAAATTAATCAAATGGAATCACTACACCTACAATGGCTACATATATATAGCTCCATCGACTCGTTTACACCTTCCAACATTAGTGGTGGATGCTACGTATATATATATATATTTTTAAATTTTTGTATTAATTCTCCACATATGCATTGGATTCCATGATATAGCTAGGTTATGGAAAGGCTTCAAAAGAAGCTTGATAATTTGAATTCATACTTTGGAGGAATTTTATGTATCCCTCTCGATGGATGCACCAAACCATGCATGCACTTTTAATTATTTGTTTTAGGTATATATGCTATGTATGATACATAATTAGTTGTATTATTAGTAGCCCTTTTTGCCTAAGGTTTTAGGCATAAGCTGATAAGAACGCACAAAGTTGAAGAAGGGTGTGGTCCATGTTAATTAATTAGGAGCTATGAATTAATGTAGATTCTCTCCTATTATAAAAAAACACTGATTTGTATCATATATATTTTGTTAAAAGTTCTAAAATTTATTGCAAAAATATGATATATATATGTAAATAGTTTTATTGAAACAGCTAGCGCGCGTTCTTATAGAAATTTTACTAACTGTTATTAGCTACTGATTCTTAATGCTTTTGTAGCCGCTTTTTCACTTAACTTTGAGCAAATGATAAATTTTTGATGAGTAAGTACTATATTGAGCCTCAAATTTAAATGAGATTTTGAATCTTTTAAACCAAAGCTTCTATACCTTTAACTATAGCAAAACCTCACTAAAGAGAGATCTACTCAATATAGCAATACAATTAGTCAAATAACTAACTCTAGCTAATCCCCACACAAGAATAATACACCACATCTCTCTCTCTCTCTCTCTCTCTCTCTCTCTCTCTCTCTCTCTCTCTCTCTCTCTCCACGTAAATACACAAACTATATAAATTTTTTATAAAACTAAAAGTACATTCAAGGACCCGATTTGCCTTGGTGAATGATGTAGGGTGACTCCCAACAAGCGTGTTCTCTCTCTCTCTCCTCCTCGAGCCCTGTGTAGCCTCCCCAGGAGTTGACTCTTTCTCTCTCTCTTGGTTGGCACACATATATGCCATGAGAGTAGAATAGTCCCACATACTATAAAAAAGAGGATATCATAGATTCATAGAGAGATCTATAGAGAGAGAGAGAGAGAGAGAGAGAGAGAGAGAGAGAGAGGACAAAAAAGAAGCCGAGGGATTAGAGCCGCATGGGGACGTGGAGCCCCCGAGGTAACAAACTGGTGACAGGTAATAATATATAGAAAGGAAAAAACCGAACCCTCAACTGTAAACCATTTTGAAAGATGCCCCTTAATTTACTATTTTTAAATTAATTAAGCTAAAATCATTTTCAAATTGGTATCTATCAAGTAATTATGGTATCAGAGTCCATTGACGTAAGTCTTTTTCATATAATGTCACAATTAAGTTTCTATCTATTATTATGTTATCGTTTTCTCTCCTCCTATGAACATTAATTTCTAAACTGCTTTCTATCGAATTAATTATTTGAACTCTCGAAGTTTTTCCGATGCTGTAGTTTGAGTTATCTTAGTCATTTAAATTAAAATTTTCGTTGGCTTAATATCCTGTTGTATTAAATTTCATCAATTATTTAACATATTTTCAGAAATAAATAAATTCAGTTAAAAATATAAAATAATTAGATCTGGAAATTAGCCAACAGCACTATGTACGTACAGTAACTATATTAGAGAGGGTAATTACTTTAGAAAATGATAATTTTAAGATATCTATTTCAAATTTACCTATAGTAGAGGGGGTAGCCTTACAATTCGATCTAAATATAACTATCCATGTGAGAGGAGAGGCATGTAAATATATATATATATTACATTTATAATTATCTCAAAAACGTGTGGGTTAACGTTAACACAGCTAGCGTTGGAGCGTCACTATCCCCTCCCCTTATTAATGACATGATGTTGAACCCCACATGCATGTGATACCCACCTCACAAGTTTATTAATTAACACTCTTATATATATATCTCTCTCTCTATTATCCACAATGCATATTTTCCCTAGTACTCGGTCTCTCTCTCTCTCTCTCTCTCTCTCTCTCTCTCTCTCTCTCTCTCTCTCTATATATATATATATAGAATTAAGTTTTTATATATTTAAAAATACTAAATTATTTGTACTTATATATTTTCTACCTTAGAATAACAATTTATAAAATTAGAATAATAGTAGTATTATAAAATTTAGTAAATAATTGATAGAATAATATTATCTAAGTTGTGAAATTGATTATAGAGATAGATGTAATAATAGAAAACTTACAAGCATTAAATATTTGGTAGTTTGAAAAACACTCTAATCAGACACAGTCTCTCTCTCTCTCTCTCTATATATATATATTCTCTTTCTTTATTCCACGCGGAGACGTGTGGAATTTTTAGTGGCATGACTTCTTATGAGTGGAGTCTTGACCTAATTTCAACCTTCAAGGGTAGCTAGGTTGTTGTTGTTAAGAATTTTTTTTTCTATAACAAAAAGCTAAAATGAACTTTAATTTAATTAGAGGAGGCTAAAAGAAATTAACCCAAGGAAATTTACCCTTTGAAGTTTTGGTTTTGCCACATTAGAAAATAGACTTTTTGACGCTAAGTTGAAGTTAATTTGTAGGTCATTTTGCATATATATATATATATATATATATATATATATATATATAGAGAGAGAGAGAGAGAGAGAGAGAGAGAGAGAGAGAGAGAGAGAGTCCGGCTAGAATACTATCGATAGCACCAAGCAATTGGTGCTATCAAGTTTTTGGATAAAAGTATGTGCAGTTGGAATTATAGTAGTTTTCTAAGATTTTTACTATTCAACCAACCACCCACTAAATCCTAGGGGACCACTATCATCCTAACCGCACATTTCTTAATCCAAAAACTAAAAACTTGATAGCACCAATGACTTGGTGCTATCGATAATATTTTAGCCTAATTCTCTCTCTCTCTCTCTCTCTCTCTCTCTCTCTCTCTCTCTCTCTCTCTCTCTCTCTATATATATATATATATATATATATATATAGAATTAGGCGGAAATACTATCGATAGCATTAAGTCATTGGTGATATCAAGTTTTTAGTCGTTGGATGAAAAAATATGCGGTTGAGATTATAGTGGTCCCCTAGGGTTTACTAGGTAGTTGGTTGAATAGTAAAAATCTTAGGGGGCCACTATAATCCCAACCGCATATCTTTTCATCCAACGGCTGAAAACTTGATAGCACCAATTGTTTGGTTCTATCGATAGTATTCTAGCCGGACTATATATATATATATATATATATATATATGGGATAATTGCCTGTGTACCCCTGAATATGATGAAATATCTGATTTACCCTTCTTATTTTTTTCTTTCCAATATACCCTCATACGTTCCACCTTTTTTCTGATATACCCCTATTTTGAGGGTATATTTGAAAGGATTTGGATTTTTAGAAGGGTATATTAGAGAGCAGATTTTTTGAGGGGTAAATATGAAAGTTGGGAACTTAATAGGGGTATGTAGGCAATTGCCCCTATATATATATATATATATATATATATATATATATATATATATATATATATATATATATATATATATATATATATATAACTTAAGATTTTGACCTAGAGAGAGTTAAAGAAAAAAAAGAGTATGTTAACCCACTTTTGCTTTTAGACGAATCATCAAAATATTCACTCATCCTAATATCTTTTTATCTAAAAAATCGATTAAATTTAACCTGTCAAATATTAAAGGTGGAGATTGAACTTACAATCTCACAAATAAAAAAAATAATTTAATAAATAACGGATTCAGAAATATATATTAATATCTCGAATTGTTAGCGTTAATTATTAATTTCAAAAGTTCGAGTTATTATAAATATATAATTAATTCACTTAAAATATACAGATACAATATTTATGAGTCTCAGTTGTGGCTCGGCCCAACCAGCCTCCCGCCACTTCGATAATTATTCGGTCCAATCTAACATTCCGTCACAGAATAGAATACTGAACTTTTGAAGCCAACATAACACATGTGACATGTACACTCATTGGAGTTTTGGGTCCACCATATTATGCATGTCATGTGTGTCGTAATTTGGCTCGATGCACCCATCTCCTCCCTTTCCTAAAGCAAGCGATGATCATGTTGCACTGCTCAAAGCCCTTTCTACGTACCCCCCCCCCTCTCTCTCTCTCTCTCTCTAAGAAAGTGTTTTTGGCTAAAGCTGGAGATATATATATATATATATATATATATATATATATATATATATATCAACTACAAGATGAGTTATGACTCTGAGGTAATTAGTTTTTTGAACACTGCACAAAACCGCAGGCATCATGTTCTAGAGGTGAATGTATAGAGACTTCTCTTCTAGGAAAACTAAATTAAGGAATATGAAACAAAAGATACATTTAAAATAGGAAAATGCTAAGTGTTCACCCCTCGACTTCTAATTTCCTCTTATTTGAGTTAAAGTTAAATTTGATTAGATTTAGTAAAACTATCAATAAATAATTGTGAAAAGTTTAACACTTAATTCCAAAACATTTAATTAGATAGGAACTGCATCTCCCAATCAAAAAGTAAAAAAAAAAGTTGAGGGGGTTTCTTCATACACTACTTTTACCTGGAAGCTAGCTAGTTAGCTTTGAGGATAAGCTAATGAAGAAAAATGGATTATTTTAATATTGTTGATTGTGGGAAACATATATAATAATTAAGTGAAGGACAAATAGCCAAGGCCCTATAGTTGAGATTCCTCCATATATAGTAGTACATCTCATATCCCTCTTTTCTTTTTCATTCTTAATCACTACCAAATCAAAGCAGTGTAAGGTCTACAATCTAAAAAGGATTGTAATTAATCTTACTATTCTTTCATTCCAATCCCATTTTTTCCCATTAATTACTCTTGTTTTAGTTTTTTCACTAGAGATTAAAAAAGGATAGTAATTTTTTTTAATTATAAAAAATTTTACCATTCTAAATGATTTAGAAGGATGGCTTACATAATTCATCTATTAAATATAATAATATTTTAAAATAAAATAAAATATTTATGTATCCAAATAGTGCCCTCTCTGTACTGGGTACAGTAGGATAGAGGGACAAGAAAATGAGGAAGAAAACAAATGCCCACTAATGGGGGCGCAGATTCATCTCACGCTGACAAGCGGCGGGATCAGAGCCGTTCATTCGGGGTTGTACAGAATGCATTCACCTAACGCACGGAGCTGTACCCACCTCGGCTGCCTGACTTGCTTCCCTTGGTCTAAATTTCTAATTGAACACTTTGGGTGTTTTAGACCAAAAAAAAAAAAAACTATAAATTAATCCCAAAAATTCCAATCAGATCTGACATCAAATGTATGAGATTATTTTATATACCTTCCCTTTGTATTCATAGTTAAATTGTTGAAATTAAATTTTAGTTTCACTTGCTCTGCTTGTCACAATTTAGATAAACACACATCTCAAAATAATGACCAGGAGAAAATAGTGGCTTAAAAAAAAAAAAATATTCAAACCACCAATCCTATTTGAACAAAAAAAAATAATAATAATAATAATTAAAATAAACAACTTCAAATTTATTTATATACTAAATAACAAATATACTAGATTACAGCATACATGAAAACTCTGTTTGGATCAATCTATGTTGTTTGGATGGGTCAGTGTTAACCAACAAATCCTTTTCACTAAGATGCGCAAAAGCTACAGTAAAGTTAAAGAAGGACACCCAAGAGTTGGAAAATGACACAAATGGTCCACACACCCAATCTTTCTTAGATCCTCTCATTCAATATCAATCCCCACTAGTGGCATCCCACTAAATAAACAACATATTATCTTTCCATTCCAAAAGTAGATCACCATCACTAAAATTTGTCAAAACAACACAAAATATCCTGTTGTGAGGGTTCCATTTAGCAAAGGACAAATTTGTATAGCAATTGGCATGGCAATTGGTATGGCAATTGGTCATCCAAATGCATCAATATCATGATTAAACACAAGAAGCCCTGTGATGGTGTGTACCCAAGTTGAGGCAAAAAAGGGTGGGGGCAGAAAGCTAAAAGCTTCTATAGTATATCAACAGTATCAACCATTTACTCTCCTCTATAACAATAGAAAAACCCAACAAGGAAAAAGTTTCAAGAGAAGATGATAGGTTACACCTTAAGTATTTAATCTGCATACTGTAAATTAGCCTCAATAGAACATGCTACCTGTGATCAGTTGAAGCCCTGGGTTTCCCCTTGTTGATGGAATTTAGATGCTGAGAGACAAGTATTACTCCCATGACAACAATTAGGCAACCCACAAGTGTGCTGAAGAAGAGGGCGCCGGGCTGGCGGGTCTGAACGAACCCATAAACCCCTCCAGAAGTTACTAGAATAATATCGGTAAGGCCGTCCCCGGAGAAATCCTCTAGGACTAGTGAATGGGTGGGAGGCGCGGGCAATTCGATCGAGGTTAATATGCTTCCGCCGGGGGATATTACAACAGCTTCTTGATCACCCGCCGCGATTATGACTTCTTTATCGTGGTGAAGAGATCGGAGGGAAAAAGATTTCAAGGTGGGGACCACCGCACTTTCTGTCATTCCAGACGGAGATGGGAGGTTCGACCAGGTCGCACCGGTCGACAATTGCCAGCGCCAGATGGCGTGGTGGCCGTGTAAACCGGGGGTGTATGATGTTACCTGGAAAATAGAAATCGAAACAACAAGTCAATGGAAATGTACAAGCGCCTTTTCCATAACCAGTGGGAAGGTAGTCCTAATTGAGTTTTTTTCATCAAAATTCCCAGAAATGGCTTCATGATGAAGCTAGAAGCGAATGTTTCGAATTAGAACTTCCGTTTTGTGCCTAGAAGACATTTTGGCTTGCTAGATCCAGTCAGAAAGACAAACTCTTTACTGCCAACTATCTTGCTTTAGCTTCTTGAATAGAGAGCAGTTTCAAAAGACAAATTGAACAGATACTACTGGCTCATTTGGCAAGGCTAGAGCTTTTGTAAAATGCAGGTGCGGTAGACCTATTCGAAAAAAGCAGTAAAAGCTTTTCCAATAAAATCTCCTCACTAGTATCTCAATTTTCAACAGAAGCAAAAGCTTCGAATCCAAACTTCTGCTTTTCTGGCCCAAAGGCTCATTTTCACTTTCCACCAGCTACAAATCCCAGACATTTGTTTGCAAACCGAACAGAAGTGGGCCCAGAAGTACATTTTCACTTTCCTCCACTGTAAAAGCTCTGGGAATTTTGTTTGCCACATGAGAAAAAATAAAAAAAACTGTTCCCAAAGCCAAACCAAACAAGCACAATGTAAAATGAGAAAGTTCTGTGCATCTTATGATTAAGAAGAAAGCCGACCTCTCCTCGATTTGTCAAAAAGACGACATCTCCATGGCTCCCTCTCCGATGCTTGTGCCCATCATCTCTACGTACAAGGATCGGAGTAGCCACCTCCAAAGTGCTCATGTCAAAAGTCCTTCCAAAGCTCCTTGCGAAATCTCCATGCGGGAACAGATTGAAGTGACTGTAATGGCAGATAGAAGCATTGAAGAGTTGCTCTCTCACTGGTACACCTGAGGTCGCGACTGCCCAACACGGTTTCAGCACTTCCATAGAGCCACTAATAACAGTTTGTTCAGCTCCATTGCCCCCAACCACCTATAGAAAAGATTAGTTCTGAATATTACAGGTCGCTAAGGCAGCAACCACACCACGTAAGTTTGAACGTAAACTATATAATGGAAGAAACAGTAGCATACTAGCATGCCTTGGGAAGAACAGATGCAACCCATTAGATTGGTCATTATCACAGTTCATTTAACAGATACCCCTGGTAAGGGATCACAAGCAAATAAGCAAGGTTTTCAGAGGCGGGCACACAAAATATTTGATATGTTATATGATTCTATTGTGAGTCCCTAGATTTGTATGTAATTGCACCGCCTGTGCTTTAGCATGCTTATCATATGTAAGCAACATATATTAGTGCCTGAGCATGGCATCAGCGGAACGTAATATCATATCGGAGATATCTATCGCCATATCTTTCCTGTTATGAACTAATATATTCGAGATCAAAATACCTGAACATGATCTAAAACACCATCTCCATTAATATCTGCATGAAGGCCTCCCTCCGTTAGATGAAGCTGACAGATTGAAATGCCTTAATTAGCATATAAACAGGGAAAAAATGTTGAAATATAAAAGGTCTTCTTTTTACACAATAAGTGAACAAACAATAGATAATTGTAAAGCAAGTACAACATTTGCTGTGTTCCACATCTTAGATGCAATATAAGCTGTCATTTATTGGCTTAAACATGTTTTGTGTTGTCCTAATTAGGAGTAATAGTAAGGATTTCAATCAAATTTCACAAAAGTAAGATTATTTTTCCTTTTCTTCAGGCCTCCTACTTGAGCAAAGACGAAATTTCCCAGAAGTCAGATCGAGCCTAACAATCAAATAACCCAATTTTACTCAATTGTAGACTTGAGTGGACAAGCTAGACCTTTTTCCATCAATTTAACGTAACTAATGAAATAGGACCAGGAAAATATTACCCGTAAAATTATAAAATTTCTCCAAGAAGGATATTATTTGAAGTCTGAACTACTTTCATGTAAAACAAACTATATATTTGTGAAAAATCTATTCCCCCCACTGCTCTTCAGCATAGTTTCTTACCTTCAACATATGCTATTTACATAGCAGTCATTCCAAAGAAAGAAAGTTGGACCATAAAAAATAAAAATAAATGATATACTGTAATATGTGCATCAAATAAATACATGATACTGGATAAATTATTGGAATATTCTCATATACCTTGCATATGGTGCGCCCAGAAGCAAGATGAACAGCCTCTATCCCTTCCTTCTCGTGAGCCACAACCACATTAGGAACCCACCAAACTTGAGTATGATTAGTTATGGTAGGAATATAAAGTGACTTCTGCATCAACAAATGAAAGCATGCCATTGAACATCAATAGAGAGGCTAAATATTTAAATTACATCTTAGAGCAAAAGCGATATAAAACAAAATTAATGGTTAATTACAAATTTAGTCATTGAAACTTGACTCATATTTCAATTTCATCCTGATTTTGGATTGCAAAATTTACACCCTGAAATTTGACCCTGGTTTCATGCCATCCTTAAGAGTTAATTTGGTCCTTGAAGTCTGATCTTTATTTCAATTGTCCTTTAAGTCTTATCTCAATTTTAATTTCATCCTCAAAGTTTCAAATATAAAGGAAAGCGTGTACTTCGAAGATGGTGCCCAATGCCTCACTGTTCAGATGGTAGACACTGGAGGACTTAATGTTATGTAAAACAAACCTCATGGACTTGATTGTTACAATTGAGACTGGATGATATGAAATTGAGATGGAGGTCAAATTTCAGGCATTAAATTTGAAATTAACTGCAAAAATGAGTGTGTTATTCAAAGGGATATGAACTCTCTGTGCTTGCTTCCCTGTTGCTTTTTTCATTTTTCCCTAAACAAAGAAACTATAGGATCAGCTACACACCAAATCAGATCTTCCGTGAAGTCCACACATGGGGATCCAGAAAACTCTTAATAGGGAAAATGCTCAATTTTGTTTAAAATGCTATCATTTGTCAATGAGTGCAGGAATTATTGTAGAACCTAGAGTCCAATGGAAAATTTGGCAAAAAGAAGTACAATGTAGAAAATGAAAGGACCCCAAAAATTCAATATTCCATGGGTAATTAATCACCAAGGATCCAAGCTATGTCTTCGATGCAATAACAATGGGACATAAAATAAAGCAACAGATATACCTTCTTGGATTTTGCTGAGCCAGCATAATCTGCAGCTTTCCCAATCGCTTTGGCAATTTTATTGGAAGGATCCTTGCCAAGTGGGTTGTGTTCAGCCGGCTTATGTAAAGTAGATGTAACAGATTTTCCTGGTGTTTTCTTTAAGGATTTCCTCTTATGCCTCCTAAAATGAGTCAATTGTAGCAAAGTATCCTCCCGCCTATCCTGATGAAAAATAATGGGCCACAATTGTTAGCTAATTTTTTTTCCCATGATACAATTAAATATAGGAAACAATAAGAAGCCCGTTCTTACCCAATGATGAGGCATTACACCAAGAATTGATTCTCTGAATTCTCTACACTCAAACTGTAAATAAACACATGCCAATTAAAATGCAGCAAAAACAACCATTCTTATAAGTATCAGTTAAATAAGGTGAAAAGGCAACTTTAAATCATTGCTGCAATCAAGATAATAATGTCTCTCGGATTGAGATAATTACATATGCAACCCTTGAAAGTAATCTAGTTATATACACGCAACCCTTGAAAGTTATCTATTTATATACACATAACCCCTAGAAGTTATCTATTTACACATGTAACCCTTGAAAGTTATCTATCTACATACATGTCCCTGAAAAGTCAGAATTTCCATATATCCCTTAAAAAACAAACCATTTCATAAACTTACTCTTATACACAGAGAGGATCCCCTATTCAAAAAACTATTTCCAACAGAAAGCCAACTTCCTCCTAGGTTGGGAGACTCTCCCACTTGAAATAAGTCTCTTTGTAAGAAAGGCACCTACTTTTCAGAGGTGTATACATTAACAGATGATTTTACAAAGATTATATGTAAAGGTCCCCATCATATACAAATAAGAGATTTCACTATTTGTTCAATAAAATGACTCGCTGATTCTAGTTGATTGCGACAAATCACCTCTCCAGGATGACGACTATTGAGAGCATGGGCGTCGAGCTTGTAGTTATGCTGTGGAATCATCATCGATGCATCTGATGGCTGTGCCTGGATGTTCTGCAATTCGAAACTGATCAAATAAGTAGACAGAGGCAAATGATATTTTTAACCTAAACAAATAACCATCATTTATAGCATCAGAAAAAAAAATTACTGATGAGAAATGTAAAGAAGCTAGAAAAGAAAAATATTATGAAATTGAGTCCAAAAAGCAGCGGGAAACAGACTGAGAAAAGAACCATACTTCACTCTTCCGGCTCCACCTTAAATTGCCAGTCCGACCAGCAAAAGCATAAAATGCAAAATGGCGCAGATCCACAGTACCATTCCCTGAGACCTGAATAAAAAGGTAAGTTATTGTACTAAGGCTGACGATTAGCATGTGTGTGAAGAAAGGACCGACCACTGCTGATTGTTCATCTAGTTAAATAATTTGGTTAATTCTGGCAGAAGTTTAACTCATATAAGAATTACTACTAATTGTGCGTCCATATTGAGTAACATATAAAGGTTGGCTATTTCAATCTGACAATATTTTCATCTTCGAATCAAAAAACCACCAATTAAATCATTTGCTATTTGTAGTTATAGCAACAAAGGACTGTCCATATGAAAGAAAAAATAGACTTATGTAACTAAAGCAGATGCAGGATATATATACAAGATTCATACCTCTTTTTCATTGGCACTTCTACGATGCAGCTCACTATCGTTCTCCGACATCATAAATTCCTCAAATTGATCCAGAGAGGTCTATATATTTCAAAAAGTTAATTAGTTGACATTTCAAAGGAATGATTTAAAAGGCTGATTTTAATGGCCCCTAGGTGACAAGCACAAACAAAGGAATAGACCAAGTACCAATTCATGAAAGACTATCCAAATACTACTATAGAAGAAATACCAACATTCTTAATCAACATTACGGTACAAGATAATGCCTAAGTAAAAACATACATGATGTTGCATTTCCATTCTCCCTCCTACAATAACCAATCCAGCATCTCCATGCTTTAACGTGTAATTGCTTATTGAAATTGAAATCTCCCTATGGTGAGCACCATGAGGAAAATCCTCCTAGCAAAGATTAAGAAGAGTAAGTGGATTTAAAACTAATAAAAGGGGTTTTTTGTAAAAATAGTCTTGTTTTTCTCTTTAACAATTTCACTCAATTTCCTTTGTTTTTGCAATTTTGGGACAAACTATCTTCAGTCTGAAACACCTTTGACTGACATTCCAGTGGCATTTTGGTCAATGAAATGATTCTTTTGACCCAAAGTTGCAAAGCAAAAGAAGTTAACAGAAACTGCAAAACAAGTGGGCTACTTTTGGCAATATTGCCCAAAGGAAAACTCAACAGGAAGTATAGCTGAGTCTTTTCATGCACCTGCAAATTATTTTCCCAAAGTTTTTTGAGGTTGTGATCAAAACACATAATTGACCAGCCCGATGTGACGACAACAAAGACCTGCTTCCTTATTTCTCCGTGTTTATATGAACGATCAACAACACCTGCAGCCATCACAACAGGTCGTCTTCCCGAAGTTAAGCGGACTTTGTCAGGCAACAAAGAGACCTCAGCCAGGACCCGCGCTTCACTGAACCCTTCATCTACACGTCTATTATGAGGCTCTAAAACCTGCAGCAATCAAGACGAGGATTTTCTAGACAAAACCATATTTACATATAAACCCTTGTAACTAGCATATCAAACCTATGCTAGGGCCTTTGTTTCGATGATGAGAGCTGTTAGAAATTATTTGGACTATTACAAATGATAAGTCACTCAATTTCCATAACTTGACCTTTGATTTGGAAAGTCTGTCTATGTAGCCATCTGTTTATATAGTTGCATGAATTGATTTCTTGTTGTTGGCTAGATATCACTAGTTTGTTCATATTCGAGATTGTAATTAATCAAAATCCAATTCTTGCACAATCTCATATTCTTAGGCTAATATTTAACAAAATGATGTAAGAATCAGAAGAATTATCAAAATATGCCCATCATATCCTTCATGGAAAAGTGGTTGCTTTAGTTGTAGAGCAAAATAGAATTGGGGAAAACAAATAGCAAAGGTCTAAACTTTAGCATCTCATACACCGCTTGAAAAGCAAACTCACCTGAATCTTCGCATCGTGTGTGGCGACAAGGACCTCGCTCTTCCCGTCGCCGTTGAGATCAACTACGACAGGTGGGGGGAGGCGCTCAGCCTCATACTTGATCGGATACTCATCAGAGAGATGGAACCAAGCCTCCTTGAACGAAAAGTCCCCCTCATGCTGAAAAAATGAGAAAAAAAACCTCAAAAAGTGACGAGCAGCAGCTGATCTTAGCCTTAATTTTGCACTACTCAGATGAAATCGAAACATCTAAGCACCACCACAAAGCCCTCGTGCTGAAGAAAATAAAAAAAGGACAAATAAACCCAAAACTACCACAAGTAGTTGATCTAATTCCTAAATTCGCACTACCCAGACGAAATCGATCCATTAAGGGAAAAATTCACCAAAAATGACCACAAGCAGTCGATCTTAGCCCTAATTTCGCACTACCCAAACGACATCGACACATCAAAAGCCCACAAAACGCCTCCTTGCATTAAAAATCCTCCTCATGCTGGAAAAAGGGACAAATACACCAAAATCGACCACAGGTAGTCGAACTCAGCCCTAATTTCGCACTACCCAAATGAAATCGAAACACTAAAACACCCCAATACGACTCACACCCCACCAATTCCTCCGCACATACGCAAAGAGAGGAAGAGAAAGGGGTGGGGGTGGGGGTGGGGGACCTGTAGAGAGAAGAAAATGGCGAAAGCCGCGAGGAGGAGGATGCCGAGATCGCGCTTCCGCATCGCCGAGGTAGGGGAAGAGGGAGAAGAGGAGCACACGCAAATGACACACAACACAAATGTTTCTCTCTCTACTGTGGTTTTAGCAAAGAGGAGCAGGGTCGAGTGATTTTTTTTTTTTACTTTTTTTTATTTTTATTATCTATTTATCGATGGATTAAAATTAAATTTAATCTTTTATCCGTGAGGATATGCGCATAATACTAATAAGTTGAATTGAGTCAATTCAATCAATAAATTAAGACTTTCAATAATAAATTTAACGTTTAAAAATTAAATTTGATCATGATCTTATATATTCATTGTGTTGTAATATAACGATCCGATTCACTAATAATAATAACTCGTTATCTAAACACACATAGCTTAAAATTATCATGCAAAGTAAAATTTATCTTGCTAATCTCATTATCTAGATTAAAGTTCAGCAAAAACTTGTCATATATATACGCATTAAGTTAACTAGTTATATATTTCTATTTAAATAAATTAATTACGTATTTTTAATCATTCGAGTTTTTTAAATTAATAGTTAGTTAGCGCGATTCACCGTGTTGTTCGTGAACCTTATCAAAATATCAGAATTCACAAAGATGTGTGGGTTTGTACCAAAAATTACCTTCCAGTTAAAAATTTATTTTTTATATATTTATTTAGTTATAAATAAAATTTAAAATTTTTATTTACAAATGTGTGAAAATATTAAAATCTACATATTTTTTTGTTTTGTTTTGTTTTATTTTTTTTTTTGGCCAAACTAAATGAACAACCGAACAAATTTTTAGAAAACTAATTATTTTTCTAATTTTTTTTTTCACGGATATCTATTTTTTTTGAAATTGACCCTATAAAAATTTAAATTTTTGAAAATGGCCCTGCAAAATTTATATTTGCAAAAATGGCCCTCTTCCTGCCACGTCAGCAAGCCACGTCAGCCGGGTCCGCCACGTCAGCGAGCCACAGCCGCGGGTGCGTGCGGAGGTGTCTAGTGAAACACGCAGACCCAGCGTGTTTAGAACATGGGCTACGCATATACGTGGGCTACGCTTTATTATTATTTATTATTTATTATTTACTATCCACTAATTTATTAACTCCCCCCAAACCCTCCTCCTCCTCCTCCTCCTCCTCCTCCGTCTCTATGCCCCGCGACTCCGACCCCACCCTTCGCCGCCGCAGGTGGCGGCGCTGCCGCTGAGGCGGCGGAACAACGACCCGCGGCGGCGGAGGCGCTCCGCCTCCTCGCCATGGCGGAGGCTCGGCTCGCCTCCGCCTCCTCCCTCAAAACCGCTCTCAAGTACGCCAAGCGCGTGGCGAGGCTCCGGCCCGGGCTCGGCGGCGCCGCCGCGCTCGTTGCCGTGCTGTGCGTCCTCTGTCCGACCACTACGGCGTCCTCCGCCTCCCCCAGCTTTACAAAATCCTTGCCCTCGACCTGATTGCTCGCCCTTCACCTCCTCCGCGGCGGCGGCGGCGCCGAAGGAGGCGTTCAAGCGCGTCGCCGAGTCCTTCCGCGTCCTCTCCGACCGATCCCTCAAGCGCCGGCTCGACCTCCGCCTCCGCGGCCGCCGACGATCGCCGCCGCCGGAGGAGGAGGAGCGCGCTGCCACGTTCTGGACCGCCTGCGCCACCTGCGTGTTTAGACACCTGCATATCTAAACACGCAGGTTCTACCTGCGTGTTTCACTAGACACCTCCGCACGCACCCGCGGCTGTGGCTCGCTGACGTGGCGGACCCGGCTGACGTGGCTCGCTGACGTGAGGGCCATTTTTGCAAATATAAATTTTGCAGGACCATTTTCAAAAATTTAAATTTTTATAGGGTTAATTTTAAAAAAAACCCTTTTTAAAAATGTTTACTGCCCGCAATGCATCGTATTTATAATTAAATTTAGTTTCTAAAATAAAAAATATTTAAAATAAAAATAATTGTTAATATAAATCATGTTATCTAACATTCATAATTTGGTGACTCAGTATTTATTTATTTATTTGATAATTAAAAAAAAATATGGGGAGAGTATACTCAGCGTGGGATTTATTTACTATTTAAACTATTTTGAAATTCACATCATTTGTACAATAATAAATGAATTGTATGGTTTTTACTTTCATTACTGTTCTTATTAAATTTTCTTTAGAGTATCAGTGTCAGCTTTGAGATTCGTGCGATACAAAGAATGTTAAATGGGCCGATCTATGGGCTTTTTTTTTTTTTACTAAAATATTATTATTAGGCCGGGCTTGTCTAAGTCTAGACCCAATCCATTTCAGTATCCAAATTGCTTTTTTTAATTACAAGCTACAACAATCACATTTCGTGAACAACTTAGTTAGATAAAAATAACATAATTTTCAAATATTCAAATATTGTATTATCTTTCTTTCAAAAATTTTTTTATATTTTAAATTTTTTTAATAAATAAAAATGCAAACTAAATGCAACAAACTTGTTTTCCCCTTTTTTTTCCCACTCTAAAAACCTTATTTTAAATTTTATATTTAAATTCAAACACTACCTAAATAAAATTCAAATATCTTTGAAAAATTAAGGAATACATCCTTTCACTCAAAATAATAAAAGTCGAAAATAAACTCAAAATAACTCTTAAACGAATCAAGCACTAACTTTTTAATTTTAATTTCCACTATTATTTCAAAAGTTAAACGCACATTTGGCCTTTATCTCAATTTTTTAAAAAATTTTAATTTATTTCTTAAAATTTTACTTTGAACTATTTTTAATTTGTTAGTATTTATTTTAATTAAGTTTATTATTATTATTATTATTATTATTATTATTATTATTATTATATTCCGTACAAATCAGAGGCAAGCAAAATCGTGAATCACATGCCCCCACGCGTACCTTATCACCGCAGGAGGATAGAAGAAGAAGACGAAGCACGTCGTTGCGTCGCCTTATCCCCCTTCCGAACCTTCGATCGATCCCTCTTCACGGGATCGCCTCTCTACTTCTTCTTGTTGTTGTTCTTCTTCTCCGATCGAAGGGCGTAGAGGGGGATTTGCTCTCCAATTAGGGTTTCGATCGCGGAGGAGAAGCGAGTCGGAGGGGGAGGGGGAGGAGGAGTAGGGAAATGGGGGATCTGAGGGTGCCGCGGAGGGGGTGTTGCCCCCCGATGGAACTCATGCGGTCGGAGGCGATGCAGCTCGTGCAGATCATCATCCCGATCGAGTCCTCGCACCTCACCATGTCCTACCTCGGCGACCTCGGGCTCCTCCAATTCAAAGACGTAGGGTTTGATCCATCGATCGCATTTTCCCCCTTCTTTTTTTATATAATTGTGGTTCTTTATTGGTTGTTTTCGTCTCTGTTATGCCCTAGAATGATGAATTGGTTGTTTGACCTTTGAAATTGATGTGGGATATATTGTGATTTTCTAGGGTTTCTTGTATGTAAGAGATGGTTTTGTGCGAGTTTGGTGAGTGGGGTGTGGGGGATTTGAATGGCTTCGTAAAAATGGGGGTTCGAGGATCTTTGACGTAACCGAGAAATGGGTTTGATAGCCGTACTGCATATTTCTAGAACGATTGTGCAACTCTACGAAGATTATTAAGCCCTCCTCTTAACTTTGGAATTGCTGTGAGACATAACCGCCTTCTACAATGTCGTTAGCGTTTCTTGCATGTTATGGTTTGTTTGTGCAGATTTAATGAGCGGGATAATAGTGGATTTGAAGGACACGGAAAAAGGGGAATTCCTGGGGTTTTAGGGAAGTTTTAGGTTTCTCTTTGTGAGAGATTCCTGAAACTGCTTAAAGAACTAATCATTCTCTTTTTCATTGTTTTACAATCTAGTGTTCAAGCAAAACGACTATTTGTCTTTTCTTTGGTCTGTTTTCTTCATCATCTTTGTCGTGCCATGAAGCCCATACATGCTTTTACATCAAGTTAATAAATAGGGCGTCAATCAACTTTCGGTGAGAGCAGTGCTTTATCGGTTAATATGTGCCGTGTTTGAAATTCTTAAGTATTATTATTTCAAGAGTTGTTGTTAAAGTAAGAGTATCTTTTGGACCTTTACTGCATTGTTGCTTTCCTATGTTGGGTCAATGATGACTTAAGTCATAACTTTATTTATCAACAGTTTCAATTTATTGAACTTCTTTGAAACATAAATGCCATGTAGTATGATATCATACTTAATCTTTGACACAAATAGCATGCTTCTATATATATTATCCTTTCAACCTAACTTAGCATTTTTTTTTCAGCTTAATGCGGATAAGAGTCCCTTTCAACGCACATATGCAAACCAGGTATATTCTTTTGACTTCCAAGTGATAACTTAACTTTTAGAGTATTATTATCTTTTCTGCAACATGCTAGATCTAGTATTTCTGTATGCTGCAGATCATTTTGCTCTAGATATTATTATGCTATGATTGAATTAATTTGAAGATTTTGATTTGAGTGCATGCCTACATGGATATAATTGCTGTGAAAATATTGATTGCTTTACTGATCTGATCATTGTTACTTGCTGATGCTTACTCCTAGCATTTAGAATTAAGAAATAAGGCTCTGTTAACTGCAAGTTGTTAGTCATCAGGATTTTATGCACATGGGTTCGTTACACTCTGATGTGAAAGGAAAATTATGCACAAGCTTAGATCTGTACACAAGTTTCTTATCATGTTTTGCCTCAGCATTATTTCAATTTTTTGGTGTTTATAATGAAGCAATATCTTCCATGTTAGTATAGATACTGATGGCACATTTTCTAGGCAGAAACACTAAAAAGAAAGAAATAAATATAGATTATTACAAATTATAAATTATAACATTTTAAGCTTGGACACCTTAAGAGTTAAGCTTTTGGTTGTACACACACGAGGATTAAAATTTTCAACCTTTTTTGTGCATGAGCTTCTATATTGTTGCAAGCTATTGCAATCTACTTTGTTTGAACATGTTGCAAGCTACATGTTCTTCACAAGCATATGCCCAGGGTAGATTTATCAACATTACTCAATAGTCATGCATAATATACGTAGCCAATTTTGTTAATTTTGCTCTCAAAACATATAGAAATTGTATCTAATGATCTTATCATTTTCTTTTTCTCTGTCCTCTTATCCTTATTCTTCCCGAACATAATGAGCATTAGAAGGGTGGAATGAATTTGTAATTTGACCATAATATTTTGTGTAATTTATTCTTGTTTTGGGGCATGTGAAACCCTACTTGAAATCCATTGGTTAGTGGAGGTGAATATCAAACCGATTTGATGTGAGATAGTTACCATATGTTTGATACAGTGTCTCACGCACTGATGTTGAAATCTGTATTGGAAATCTTGAACACTAACCAGTACATGATCGAAGGAAAATTTGTGTTTCACCCTTGTTAATGGAGAATCTGAACGTGTTTGCAGATGTGAAATTCTGGTTTATGTTGATAGGGTTCTTTTTCGTAAGTTGAAATTGATAAGTATTTCCTTAATGTCATGACTTTGGTTTATGCCTTGTGAATCTAAATGTTGAATTCGTTCTGCTTGCAGATTAAACGATGCGGAGAAATGGCTCGCAAGTTGAGACTTTTTAAAGAACAAATGACAAAAGCAGGCATTGTACCTTCTGCAATGCCTGTGACACACACTCAAATTGATTTTGATGACTTGGAGGTATGTTTAATGTTGAGTAAATGGCTATTCTCAGATTCTGTGTTCTTAGGCTCAGTTTGATACAGGTGAGAAAGTAGGTGAAATGTTATTTTATTTGTTCAATCACTGCTATGTATTTCTGGGTACAAGATGGCTTGTTACTAGAATAACTGCAGTATCACAGGGCTTATTTTGTATGCTTGCAGTTTACTTTTTTTTCTTCTTTTTTTTTTTGATGTTTGGAAGTCTTCCATCTCTTGTTCTTCTGAGTACTCTTTTTGATGGGATAATAATTGAGATAAAACATCTAATAGTGCATAACAGTTTTTGAAGAAAACTTTGCCTCTCTGCATAGTGCTGCAGGGCTTACTTTTTCTCTCAATGTGCATGACAGATAAAACTCGGAGATCTTGAAGCTGAGTTAATTGAAGTTAATGCAAACAATGAAAAGTTACAACGCACTTATAATGAATTACTGGAATATATACTTGTTCTACAGAAGGTATGGCTCTTTTCTTTTTTACTTATGTGAAATCGAATCTAGAAGTTGATTCTTTCTGCTGATTATTGATTCTTGCTCTCTGTTGCCGTTAGTGAAGAAGAAACTTTATTTGGAAGTTAGATCTTTATGCTAGCAAAGCTTTCTCCTCATTTCCTCTTTCTCTGCATTATTGGTGGAATAGTTTACAAACAATACTTCATTATTGAATTGATGGCCATTTTACGGACACGTCCATTTTAAGAATTCATCTTCGGCTGCTTTGAAAGATTTCCCTCTGTAGACAGATGATAGTTGATTAACAGCATAGAAAAGGATTCTTCCGTGTCCTAAATTCTACACTAATGACTGCTGTAATTGTTGACTTTCCGAAAGTACATCTGGCAAATTGTAAGTGTTACATGTTCTTCCATTTTTCTATTATGTTAAGTATCAATCTGCTTTATTTCCCAGGGTGGTGAATTTTTCCAGTCAGCTCAAAGCAGTGCTACAGCCCAACAGAGGGATATTGAAGCGCATCAAACTGGCGATGCTTCTCTTGACAGTCCCTTGCTACTAGAGCAGGTATAATTAATTATCTATCAGATTCTCTTTTTATTATCTTGTTATTTTCAATATTAACTCAAAATATATTTCTTTCAGGAAATGTTAACAGATCCATCAAAGCAAGTAAAACTTGGGTTTATTAGTGGTCTTGTTCCGAAAGACAAGTCAATGGCTTTTGAAAGAATCTTGTTTCGTGCAACCAGGGGCAATGTGTTCTTTAGACAAGAGCCAATTGATAATCCAGTCACTGACCCAGTGTCAGGTGAAAAGGTTGTTTTCTTTACACAATTTTTATCTGAAAGGTTGCTATGTGATCACCTGATATATTTTCCTCAAGAGCTATAGCTTAGTGTCCATTTATGCTTGTATTTTTCTGTTTACTCACTACCTATCCTGACATTCATAAATTTCATAATGTGATACCTTTCCTGGAGAATCATTGTCTTGTGCCAACCTATTCTTATTGAATATTCCTTTTAAAACACTTCTTATATCTATTTAAAGTGTGGGCTAATGTCAATTAGAGTGTAGAAGGTGCTTAGATGGAGTAACAGTATGCACCTAATTATATCTGTAACCTCTAACTGAAGGCCTCAGTTGTGGAGTATGCAACTAATTACAGTTGTAACTTCTAACTGAAGGCCTCAGTTGTGGAGTATGCAACTAATGCAAGATGATACCTATATGATATTCCCAGAGAACTTCGCCTGCTCTATTCACTTTATCAAGTTTGTTTTACCATTATTATAATATCAATTGTTTTTCTTATCATGGTCTTTACCATGTATGTAGTATCAAAAATTAACTTAATTTCTTTTGGTGTGCCTAATATTAGGAGGTAAATCAGAAGATTGGTTATGTAAATATAATTGTGGTTCAATTTGCTTACTTGAATTACACTATTCATAGGCTGCAAAAAATGTATTCATCATCTTTTATTCTGGGGAGAGAGCAAAAGCCAAGATTTTAAAGATATGTGAAGCTTTTGGAGCAAATCGTTATCCGTTCACTGAAGATTTAGGCAAACAGATGCAGATGATTCTAGAGGTTAGTGCTTGCTCATTCTTGCTACTTGATTCTCTTTTTTAAAATGTTAACAAACTTAAAAAGGTTTTAAATCAGATCTTTTGTAAAGCTTTAGAAGTTTCAGCTTTTATGGAAAATGCCATCTTTTTTTATTAGCAAATGGATGTGGTTGTCAACATTGTTTGTCAAGTAAATATGATCATTTATAGTGATTTTTACATACACCTTTTACTGTAACTTCAGTTTCTTAATATTTTTTTCTACCATTTTTTTAGTATTTAAGGGTTTAAGAGATGTTTGGTTGCGTCTGATTGCCTTTTGACGGAACACTATATTCGAATGTGGCAAGTCTACAGATTGTTGATCAAATTACTAGCTGTATGAATTTTTTATTGTGATAGTGAGGGTAATAAATATTAGGTTTGTATGTGGCAATGATAGCAAACTCTCAGTTCTACTTTTATTATTATTTGTTTTAAGCTGCAGTTAGAGGCCAATACACCATAATGTTACAGTTCAGCATTTCAGTTGCAACTTGACACAGAGAATGCAGTTTGTCAGATGCCATGAATGTTCTAACGATCATTCAGTTCTGAATATTATTAAAATTTTAAAATCCATTATTCACTGTTATGATGCTCCTATGGTTCTGCATTTTTCAAATGCATGGTCTTCAATGCTGATTAGTGAACTTGATTAAACTGCTTGTTTTTGGAGCAGTATCAGTCTTTCCATTTACTTATATTCTTCCTCGTGTATGGTGCAGTTATTTTTTCGCTTTTTGAGCGGGACTTGTATAACAGACGTCTCATATGTCTTATCTTTTAGATATAAGTAAGAAATAACTTTGATGTTAAGTTCAACGATCATAAATGTAAGAGTACGTTGTTTTGTTTTTTATTTTTAATAATTCTGGATGCTACCGCTGTTGTCCTTTTATGAATCAATAGTGTACTAATGGATCAATTCAATCAGGTCTCAGGAAAAATTTCAGAGCTGAAGACTACAATTGATGTTGGATTGCTTCATCGTGACACTATACTCAAATATATTGCTCATCAATTTGATCAATGGAATCGATTGGTAATGTTCTACTAGTATTCACTTATCACTCTTACTATAACCTCCCTTTTTTTGTAGCTATTTCTGAGTTATTAGTTGAATACTCAAAATCAGCAATACCTCATTATTAAGCATATTTTATTGTCCCATAGTTCCATTCACAACTGAAGCATGAATATTTTGTAGGTAATGAAGGAGAAATCAATAAATCACACTTTAAATATGCTAAGTCTTGATGTGACAAAGAAATGTTTAGTTGCTGAGGGTTGGAGCCCTGTTTTTGCAACAACTCAGGTATTTTTTTGTGTCATGTTTTCATCTTGATATGGTTTCTATTTTGGGTTGTAATTGAATTTGAGCTGTTCGTACAGATTCAAGAAGCATTGCAGAGGGCTACCCGTGATAGCAATTCCCAAGTGGGCTCTATTTTCCAGGTTCTCCATACGAGAGAATCTCCTCCTACGTATTTCAAAACGAACAAATTCACTACAGCTTTTCAGGAAATTGTTGATGCTTATGGGTTAGTTCCTGCAAATTCTTTGGCAAATTTACATTAATAAGGATTGAGAATTTCTAGAAAATTTTTCCAATCAGAATGTACTATTAATGCTTGGCAATAGAATAATCATGAAATTAAGTAGTAATAAATTAGGCTCGTATCCTGCTTTCCTCAAGTGGAGGACATGATCATGAAAACATGAATATTTTTCTTTTATTTTTTCTGGCTTATCTGCTACCTCTTTGGAGATTTATTACATCAAAATTTTCTTCACCTGATTCTGTATAATTTAGGAAGATTGGGAGGTAACGTTTTACTACCTTGACAAACATTGTAGTCTTAATGATGTCTGTTGTTCTTGTATGTGCCTTATAATTTTTGTGTCCATTGTGAACACCCCCCCCCTCCGGCCCAAAAAAAAAAAAGAGAATAGATTGAGAGAGAATAGAACAAGCATGAACACAAAACACAAATAATAATTCCCTTCAACTATTGTCCTCTTCTAAAAGAATATTCTAGATTTTCCTTTTTTGCTCTTCTAAAAGAATATTCTAGATTTTCTTTTTTTGCTCTTCTAAAAGAATATTCTTAATTTTCTTTTTGAAAAAAAAAAACGATCATGATGTATAGTTGATATTGAATTTGGACCAAATAGAAGTATTTCTGCTGTTCTGACCGAATGTCAATTGTTTGTGCCTATTTGCAGGATCGCTAAGTACCAAGAAGCAAATCCTGGTGTATTCACTATTATTACATTTCCTTTCCTCTTTGCAGTCATGTTTGGAGATTGGGGTCATGGCATTTGTTTATTACTTGCAACATTGCTCCTCATATTCCAAGAAAAGAAACTATCTTCGCAGGTCAGCACTTTATTATACACACTCTTCAGGTTTGTGAAAATGTTGACGATACATATACTAAAAAAAAGATAAAATGGATATATTTTTCATAAATATTTACTGTGTATTAGTGTTGTATCAAATTGGATTTTGCTTGTTCCTTCTGATTGACAAAAATGTGAGTGGACTTCTTTTTAGGGCATGTGATTTATGGCCATGTTAACATTATCATATTTATCCAAGTCATGCTGCTCAATAAGCAACTACATGCTATCAGTTTTAAATCATAAAATGTCTAACTGAATATTATTTGGTTGAGTTTGGATCGCATTGTTGGCCCAATAGAATTTGTCTGTCATAAATCTTAACAGTTAAACCTTTGTTACCACACATATATATCACACATTTAGTTTAGCAGCTGACCTCGAGAAAAAATTAAAACTCTTTAAGAGTCTGTCCCTCGTTAGAACTTTTCTTAAAGAAAACAATTGAGCTTCATTAGTTTTAAGATTAGTTTTCTTGGTCCTTCTGATTTTCTTAATTACTGAAATGTCGAACTATATTTTGGCAATGGTTGACTTGGTTTTGTTGCTCGCTGTCTTCATGTTTTCAACGTACTATACTTCGCTTCCTTCCTATTTTTCTCCATTAAAATTATTTGTTCTATGCTTCGATGAGGGTTCAAGCTCATTAGAGTAATGTTGTGATTAACAGAAGCTCGGAGATATCATGGAAATGATGTTTGGTGGGCGCTATGTGATTATGATGATGTCATTGTTCTCAATTTACACTGGATTAATCTATAATGAGTTCTTTTCTGTCCCATTTGAACTCTTTGGTAAATCGGCCTATGCATGCCGTGATCTGTCATGCAGGTAATACGAAATTTCACTCGGAAGTGGAGTAATGCACGGATGTCCACGTCCTAATATCCTGAAACTTTGAATTCATCCCTAAACTTTTTATATTCTGCAATTCTATCCTTGGTGGAAAAAGTTCTGACCGCATGTGAATTTTCCTATGAAATGACAATTTTGCTTGTTTCGAGTACTGGAAGAAGTCATTTTACTAAAGAAGTAATATGGTCATTTTACTGGAAAAGCCTTTCATTTTGTGGTCAAAATTGCAATTTATGAGAAAGTCGAGGGACTAAATCTTGTAAATGGAAAGTTCAGGCTCTAAATCTCACTATCACGATAGTCTATACATTTTACCCGGAATAGTACTGCCATCTGTTTTAATATGTTGTTCTCATAGATTTCTTCTTGCCTTGGTTTTCATTCAGTGATGCTTCTACTGTGGGCTTGATTAAGGTTAGGCGTACCTACCCATTCGGGGTGGATCCTGAGTGGCATGGCAGCCGAAGTGAGCTCCCTTTCCTTAACTCGTTGAAGATGAAGATGTCCATCCTTATTGGTGTTTCACAAATGAATCTTGGTATTATTTTAAGTTATTTTAATGGGCAGTTCTTCAGGAACAGTATCAACATCTGGTAATTACATCTTTGTCCCTGGATATTCCAGTTTACATGCAGAGTTACAGTTTTTATAATCAGTGCTTTATCTAATAGTTGGATGTATAACTATCTTGCACCCCTAATAATGATCGTAATGCTTCTGAGATGATCACATACTTGTTGAGCAAGAATACATATTTACTGTGCTAATGGAAATCATTTCCCTGTAACCATTACCCCCTATGATAACAATAGCTTACTGCATTATTATGATTTATAATGATTATAAATTTATCTGGAAATTGTTTCGGCCAATATTAATTGCAGGTACCAGTTTATTCCTCAGTTAATCTTCTTGAATAGTCTATTTGGTTATTTGTCTGTCCTCATCATTGTAAAATGGTGCACCGGCTCGCAAGCTGATTTGTATCATTTGATGATATATATGTTCCTCAGTCCAACTGACGATCTTGGTGAGAACCAGCTATTTCCTGGCCAGAAAACACTGCAGGTTTGTTCACAAATACACAATTAATTCATCTTTATTAATCTGGAAATATTTTTGCATATTTCCCTGCAAAATGCTCTATTAACAAATATATTTTTGTAAAATCTGAATATTCATATATGCCCTTCAGAAACTTTATGTTTATAGTTATACCCAAGTATTGGACCCTCTATCAAATGATTTTTCATTACAAACCAACTTCCTTGAATTGGATGACTCCCCAGCTTACGGTTATTTTGTAAAGAAATTGGCCATCCGAGGGATATTTGTTGTTTAAAATGGATGCTTTTGCAGGGAATGCATGCAAACCCCATTTATCCCAGCTAACATGATTTGTTATCATATTGGTAGCTTGTGTTACTTGTACTTGCTCTTATTTCCGTGCCATGGATGTTATTCCCAAAGCCGTTGCTCCTGAAGAAGCAACACCAAGATGTATGTATTCATCGTGATGACCTTCTTGCCCTTTAGGATTAGGGTGTTACGTTGTACTTATCATGATGATTATGATTGTTGCTTGCATTAGAGGCACCAAGGCCAAACATACACCGCGCTTCAGAGCACAGAGGAATCACTCGAGGTGGATCACAGTCATGATTCCAACGGCCATGAGGAATTTGAGTTTAGTGAAGTTTTCGTGCACCAGATGATTCACACAATCGAGTTTGTTCTTGGTGCCGTCTCTAATACTGCTTCATATCTTCGTCTGTGGGCGCTCAGGTATGCTCCGTTTCTTTCGACATTATTAGTAGTAGAAATTCTCCCACCTTGACTTTCATATTTCTTCTAAGATGATTAGAAAAGGGTTTGTTCTTGTTGGTTTTGATATGGTTACTTGCTTCTCACTTTCATGGGTAATTACAACAGCTGCCCTTAATGTTTTAGTGTAGTTTCAGTTTCAGCCCCAACCTTTCACTTGTTCTGATTAGGTTCCTAATCTCTGCAAAAAAAATTTACCTCTGCAATCTTACCATAATGGTTTAATTCTCCCATGGACAAAAATATGCTGGAAATCATCAGCAACTGCCACAAACAACTTCTGGACTTGTTGGGTTTACTTGGACAAATCATTATAATTTGCCGAGGAATTTAATAATATGAAGGGATTAGGAAGACAACAATTGGAACTTCAAATGTTTTGGACCCCTGGTGCAATTTGACCCCTATTTTGAGCTTTAACCCATGTGTTTACTAACTATCAATTTTTCTTTTAATATTTTTGCAGTCTTGCCCATTCAGAGCTTTCTGCTGTGTTCTACGAGAAAGTCCTGGTCCTTGCTTGGGGGTGAGTTTTCTGTATTATTTTTCATATTCTTTTCTTGCTGTTGAGGCGTATTTTGTTTTATTCTGCCTTTCATTTGTTTCGCTTGTTAATGGCCACTTCCTGCTCCGTAGGTACAATAATGTAATCATTCTCATAGTCGGCATAGTTGTGTTCGTCTGTGCCACTGTTGGCGTCTTACTTGTAATGGAAACATTGAGCGCCTTCCTACACGCTCTGAGGCTTCATTGGGTGGAGTTCCAGAACAAGTTCTATGAGGGCGACGGTTACAAGTTCGCGCCGTTTTCCTTTGCGCTGGTTGTCGAAGAAGAGGACTGAGCCGAAAGTAATCTCAGGTATCATTTGTGAAAATAAGTGTGTTGACATTTGAACTTGTATTCAGCTCCCTTTGTAATTTATTTTTCTACCGAAGGGAGTTTGACAATTCTGCTTTCACTGTATCAAGGCTATGTGAGGGTGGATTAGTGAGAGAGTGCATTATTCGCAGGGTTATCCGGTTCCACCCTAGTATTATATTTATTTTGACATTCAGAGACCTCGGAGAACACGCAATGAGGCTAGATGGGGGGGTGGGGGTAATAAAATGCTTCATCGCATCTGATGACGGTGCATTGTTTGTAATAAATGTTTGTTTACTTTAATTTTTTTGTCGCACTCAGCTTTTGTAATTTTTTGTTTGTTCATTTTTTTTGTGTGTTATTATTTTTGTGCCAGTCTATGCATTTTTGAATCAGGTACAAACATCGTTGTTGAACATAAATAATCAATAATAATAATAATAATCTCTCGTTTAGTTGTCTAGTTGTTTTGTGGGATTTTTAGTGCCTTTTGTTTTTGAGATGCAGATGTCCCAGTTTTGCGTTTGTTATTTCAAAACAAAATGACATCAGTTAACTGCATCCATCCCGTTCTCATCTTCCTATTCGACCATTATACAACGCAGGCTGCTTGTAAAGAGAACGAAAGCAAATTCTGGTGGCAAGTCCGCACTAATTTCCAATCTAATTAAAAACAATAACCATTCGAAATCTTCCGACTAGAAATATAACATGATGCTAAAATGTTGGCAGCTCCAACACCAAAGTATATACAAGCACATCAATCAAACAATTCACTCTGAGGGGAGGTGGAGGGGGAGAGGGGAGAGGGGAGAGGGGAGGAAAAAAAAAAGAAAAAAAAAAAAAAAAAAAAGGAAAACTTACTCCAATATAACATTATTAATACACTCTTCGCGTGTGCCAGTCACATACATCATAAACAAAAGGAACTAATGCAGTAATAAACTCCTAGTAGCCAACAACAGTAAGTTACAAACAGTTTGCATTAGCGCTCATCGCCTGGACCATTCTTCTTCGAGCTACTGAACTGACTGGTCACGCTCTTCCCCATGAACCTCCCGGCTTTGCTCAGAGCCCCAAACCCACTTCCGACCAGACCGGCCCCAGCCCCCAGGCCCGAGCCTACCAGCCCCACCCCGGCACCCAGGCCTGTGCCAACTAGTCCCACCCCTGACCCGACCATTGATGCGGCGCCGCCTAGCGCGTCTCTCGTGCTCCCGATAACCCCAGCCTCCTTCAACTTCTTCCTCTCCTCTATGCCCCTCTTCTCTTGTTCAAGAGCCTCCAGCTGTTCTTGCTTCGTGAATGGATGATATAACACCTGCAGTTTTCACAAATAATTCACCAGAATTAGAAAAAGAATACAGAGATGCAAGCAAAGATACCATTACTTTATATGTTCAGTTCAACTTCTGAAGGATACTACTACTTTTTATTATTGTTTCCAAATAAAAATAGCAAACGGCGTGTTAGAATCGCAACAAAACTGAGATATTTAGATAGAAAAATAACCTTTATGGTGAGTGTCCCTCTGTCCTTCTTATCTTTAACCTTCAAGGTATCTAGAGATGATAGCAACCTCAGCTCAATTTCCTTGGAAGTCTCTGGTTCCAAATCAATCAAGGATAATTTTGCTATACCCAGCTTCTTATCTTGCTGGATTTGATCTTCATCAAAAACCTGGAAAGAGAGGGCACGTAATCATTTAATTTAACTATACACCAAACAGAAAACTTCATTTTAATGCTTCATATCGACAGTAAAGAAATGCCATTTGCGAATCTCCCGTGCTGTTTTACAAGTTAAGTGCCATATTATATTAGGGATGGGCAGATTGTTTGCACTATTTAAGAACCAACCCTAATTTTTCAGCCATGATTAATTGTCTGCTTTTGGCTCAACTTTTTGGGCATCTCAAGCTTTTCCAATCAGTTAACCTAGTCCAACCCAAACTTTACAAGAAAATGAACCTCAACCATCCTTCTATATTTTCTGTTACAATTATATCACTGAAGCAGTATATTGACGCAGACCATAATGTATAATAAATCCAAAAATGGTGAACTATCCATATTTTATTTTATTTTAATTTTTTCAAGTAAGCTGCCGAATTGTTTAATAACAAGACAAAGAAAAAGACAATTCTTTTTGGGTCTTGACAACATATCTGGAAGCAGCTGCCTCGTGTTTTCTGTTTCTCCCTTTTCATCAGACAATATTAGTAAGCCCTCACTCAGATCCACATCTATGATCATTAGGTTAATTTAAATATTAACTTCAAGATTCATTCTTTTGTGGGTTCTGGCAAGGTTAAGTAGACCTTATAACTGTTAGCTGTTCACCTCAACCAACTAATCAGAATTCCTAATTAAAGAAAAGAGAGTGCACATATTAGACTGGTTGGACGGTAGAAATGAGGGAAGACCTCGTAAGTTCCTATTCATCTAGCCTTAACTGTGGAACCAAGAAGCAGCTGTCTAAATTACTCAAGATAATATAGAACGCACGATTACTGATTTAACAAGGGTGCAGCAAACTAATTTTATCTAAATAAGACAAAAATAAGGGACCAAACAGTGTGCAAAGTGACAATTGCAGGTCTAGAAAAGGTTTAAGTAAAAGCAGTACACCCCACATGTCCTATTCGAATGTAGTGAAAAAAAATTAGCACAGAGAATCTCAAGTGAATCTGATAAAGGAAGAAAGAAGGATGAAGCAATGCCAATCAGTAACATAATAATAAACTAGACTGTACCTCAAAGGTGACATATTGAGTTTCCTTGTCTTCAGCAATGAGCTGAAACGACTCGTTCCATTCAGGATCGAGATTGTCATTGATAACTCTAGTTTTGACTTTGAACATGGGTCGTACATACAGAACCACGTACGGATCAGATTTACCAATCATTTCCATGTTCTTCAGAGAATTCGCTTTTACTACTGTCACAGAAAGCATGCCCTGCGGTTTAAGCTCCAACTCACTGCAAGAGAGAAAGAAAAGACAAGAATAATACTACGAAAATTGTTATAATTTAGTTGGTTAATATGAAGATGACAGCTCCACAAACTGAGGAACATAAAGATGATGCCTCTAATAGTAAAGTTAACAATGAAGCTAACATAATCTATCAGAAGACGTATAAAAGGAACTGGAGTAACTAATTTTTTTCGGCAAATTAATGGAAAAAGAGAACTTTTGTTGGTTGTGGAGCATAGTAAAATAGTTAGACCATATTTGAGAGCCAAGAGTTAAAAATCTTCTATACAAGTGAGTCCTGATAGCAAAGGGACTGAGCAAAGGATGAACACAAGAGTGTATAATTAAATTCTATGGTTGATTAAATGATCGCCAAAGGCAAAGCTAAATACAATATGAATTAAAATGGCACTTTAACTGTTAGAACAATAAAGCTTACCTTATATCCACATCTACTCCACCCAATGGAACAACAATTCTATGGGGCCACTGGAGCATGTCAGAAACAATTGAAGTCACTGTATCCTGCATAATAGAGGCAGAAACATTTGAGTTTCATCGTGAAGTTTTGGGCAAAATGTATGGAAAGTACCTGTACCATCCTCACATTATTGTTTAGTACCTGTACCTTTCATTGAAACACTTTAGTTCCTGAACTTTCTCATTTATTGCATATTCATCCCTGGATGCTATAAAATTCTGAGAATACATCTCTTTTGTTGTAAGAAGATCTCCTGTACTCATGTTTCAATACACTTCAACAAGGAAATCATTTTACAGGAGTCAAAATGGTTATTTCAAAGGAAACAATTAGCTTATTCTCAGTAGTCAGGGATGAAAGTGTACAATTAGCTGAGAGTGTTCAGATGAAATGTTCAGGGGCTAATTTACATTATCAGGAAAATACAGAGACTATCCATACATTTTATCTAACAGTTTTCGCAACTGCATTGAGTGTGCAAATGGAAAAATTAAGATAAACTCACATCAATCATGTCTGAAAGCCCAGGAATAGCAGTCACGCTTCCTCCTACTGCCTTCACTGTGTAATCAATTCTAGGTTTCGGCTGAGACATACAAAAGAGTAAACATGGCATTATACCAAGGAATAAAGTGCCGTGGCACGGGAAAGTGCCGTGGCATGATGGCGTGCCGTTGTCTGCCTGGCACGGTACGGCACGGGCACGCTTCCGTGCCGACACGTGGCACGCTTGCGTGCCGATGAATACGCATGACCTCCCAGTAGCACGCTCTAGCACATTTTTTTAAAAAAAATTTTGTTCCCAATAAACTTTTATAATGTTATTTTGAAAGGTTTAGTTAAATAATTATAAATATTGACTATATATAGCTTACTATAATCATTAATTATTATAGTAGTAAGCTTTTTTAAATGTAAACAAATTATATCTCATAGAGAATAGAAATTAAAATATAATAATAAAATTCACAAGTAAAATTCATTCAAGAAAGTTAGAAAAAGAACAACATGATGAGAAAATCATATTTATCAACTTGAAAAAATCTTTTGATTTTATAATTTTTTTCAAAAGTTGAAAAATTACAAAATATTAATTCATAGAAAGTTATATTTTTTTCTCAAAATTTTTTAAAATTCATATATTGATTCGACGAGGGATCATATGATGACTAGAGCGACCAGAATAGAATTACAATTATGCCGATAATTTCTTTTTATTTTTAATTTTTTTAAATTGAAGAAAAATAATTTTTTCAAAATTTTTAGAAAAATTGTGAGAATTGAACAACTTCTAAAATTAGTTTGATTTTATCTTTTTTTTCTTGAAATTTTAAAAAATTATAATATATAAAATTAGAGAAATATTTTTTCTCAAAATTTTAATGTATATTTGTAAGATTGATGCATATTGATTTGACGAAAGACCGCTAGATATTTAGATTAATCATAATAGGACAGTAATTGCTTTGATAATTTTTTTCATTTAAATTTTTTAAAAATATTTATTAAATATTTGAAGGAAAATATTTTTTATTAAAATATTTTTTAAAAAATATTAGATCTATTTATAAAAACTTAGCAATAGATTATATAACAAATAAATTAAACAAATTTAAGTATTAATTGATTTAATTTATCTTTTAATTTTATCAGTATTTTCAATCTTTTAAATTTAAAAATAGAATTTTCAAAATTAAAAATATTTTTATCGCAAATCTCATATAAAATACTCGATCTATCTAAAATAATTAAAATTTTGACTATATAATAATTAAATCAATTATATTTATTTTTAACTTTTTATAAAATACAAATAAAAAATTACCTAATTTTATATTACTTAAAAAAAAACTTTACAAATTAAAAATATTTAAAAGAAAAAAAATAACATAGGAAATATAAAGACCAATCCCCAAAAAAAAAAAAATGGGATACATAAGGGCCTACCAAAAAAAAAAATTAATTAAAAAAAAAAAAAAAAAACACCGGATGAGAGGTACAAAAGCCCACCAAAAAAAAAAAAAACAATCACAACAAAAAAAAAATCAAAACTAATTGTGAGAGAGAGAAAAAAAAAACACCGAAACAAAAAAATCAAAACTATGTGTGTTTGAGAGAGAGAGAGCGAAGGATTTGTACAAAAAAAAAAAAAAAAAAAAAAAACAAAAAAAAAAAGGGAAAAGAGGGACGGCACGGCACTGTGCCGCGATACCCGCGAGGTTATCGCGCGTACACCCGTAGGGTATCGCAGCACGGAGGGGTGCCTTGGCACCCCCCTTGTACCGTGCCCCCATGTTGGGGGCACGGTACGTGCCGCCCCGTGCCCTACATTATACTAATGATGAGATTGGAAAAGTTCGATTAATCATTCAATATCTGGACAATTCCAATAATATTGGTACAAATACAATGATAACTAATAAAATTGATGCAGAAAAACATGTTTGAAGACCCTTTAAAGGTATAAATTTTACGAGAACAAAACAGAAAATAGGCATACCTCTGCAAGAAGAGCAACCACAACAGCCGAAATGCACGGAATCTCTTCAGAAAGTTGAAATACAACACGAATAACAGTAAAAACCTGAAGATCTTTTAGCTGCAAGGGGAGCAAGAAAACAAAGGGATCCCATTTCAACCAAAAGAGACACTCCATGGCAATGAGAATTCTTTCACTTCAAGTAAATATACACTATTCAAAGAGAAAAAGCAAAACTAAAATAAATAAATAAATAAATAAATCAAATCCAAGTACACTCTCATTTATATGATTTTGCTTTTATAAGATCTTAAAGGTTTCTAAGCAAACAAACCTGAATGGGCAGTGAAGCAACTAGTGCTTCAACAGCAAGAATTATGCTTGGGTCTCCACCCCAGCGGAAGTCGATATCCATTGTAATTTGACCCTTTTTAAGGCTTTGAACACGAATCCCTTCATACAAGAAGTAAAAAGCCACCAGTGAATAATTATAAATTGAATACTCCAACATAAGTAGAAAAGAAAACATAAAAAGGTAGCAAATGGCATGACTTCCACACTCAAATACACTAGGGAAAATCACTGAAGTACACCAGCAACTTGAGAATAAAGTCAGCAAAAGAAATTGCATATATTCAACAGATTGAATACCAAAAGGCAAAAGCTCATCAAATTCTATAGGTAGACCTACAAATTTTCATCTTCATTTCTCATTATTTGAGAGCCGGAATATTTTCTTGCATCACTTGAAATTTTGGCATGATCATTATTACGTTACAATGCTTTGAATAAAATTTAATAGCCCTTCAAAGTTCCAAATATTTCTTTCTTATTATGTGCTCGTAATCTATTATTGCTCCTAAATTTCTATAATATCTACATTTTAGTCGTATCTTTAAAGAACAGCATATGAAAAGCTCAGAGATACCATTTTTGGCTTTTGGAGCATTTTAACAGTTTTTAACACAAGAAAAGAATTAGAAAAATGGAAGTTTTCACCAGAGAAAAAACACTAACAAAAAACCTTACAAATCAAAATTAATATAGGAGTGCACTAGAACAAGAAATCACTTAGGAGATTCACAGGTTGCTGTAAATGTTCAAAAGCAGAATTAACATGTATCTTACTTCCGCTATAAAAGGCCAAAGCTTACTCAATTGCTTGTTCAGCCATTTCACCTACATGGAACAAAAAGGAAGAAAAAAGAAAAATTAGTCCTAACCACTGAATAAATAATGTCCATAAAAATATATCAATGGCCCAAAAAAGAAGAAGCTGACTTCAATGAACTGAGCAACCAATTTGGTAAATGAAATCAAGTTACAGATAACCTGTTCAAATGCGGGAAAAGATATCCATTCAGGAAAATTGTCGCCACAGAGTTTCTTCAAATCATCTCTACTAAGAGACCCAAGAAGTTTGATATCTACAGCCTGTGAAATAAAAAAAATATAAGATTCAAAATCTAAGCAAATTTTAAATGTAAGTTGCAAAATATTTTTTTATTCGTAAACACATACATTACAATCTCAAGATTGGCATTCAAAGAAGCTAGAGACGGGTCCAAAGCCCAATCACACCAACAAATCAAAAACATCAAGAACAAATTGACACAACTGCAGGAGGTTAGTCTACAACATTTACATAAAGTAGTAAAATGGTCGAGTATTAACCAGAAAGTACAGGTCAAATGTAGATGGGTAAAGTTTTGATGTCACTGTTGCATGAAGTGTAATTATTGTGATAATTCATAGCAGAAAATAAGAGCACGACTGATCTAAATGTGTATTAAGCAATTATTTCCAATTATAAGCCATTTACCAACAAGAAAATGAGATCGCCAAAAAGTTGGCAGATTGCAGAATGAGAATAACTCAAAGAACACAATAGTTTATTATCAAAAAAAAAAATCCACTTCTGTTTGATCTGCAATGAACTGTCAGACCGTTTTGATCTAAATTTGTCAACCTATTAACTTAGTAGTAATAATACTTCCTATACTAAGATATGCTTTATGGTACATAAATACTCACAGCCAAAATACAGTACACAAAAAAAAGGGGTAAAAAACTAAAATAAGTATTGGAACTAATTATCATCGTCCAATCCATGCATTACTAATTCATCATAAACAAGCGAAGAACATGAGATTTTTAGAATTATCTAATTCTGCAACCATCACAATTAGCAAGATATAACATCAAAACAATTCACCAATTACATTTGCAACCTCCATAGTTCGATCAAGTCTCCAATTAACCTTCGCAATAATTTTTTAAAAAAACTTCTAATCTCATAACAAAAATCTTCAAGAAACAGATAGAAACCCACTAATTTTCTTGTCAAATAACAAGACATTTCCCATGAACATAACAAATAGTAAAAAACAAATTAACAGATAAATCAAAGAGATCGAACACGCACCTTCGCGACGCGTTTGGTGCTCCGTTGCCTCATCATGCGGCTCCACCCGGCCATGAGAGCGATTCCCACCAACGTCCCCATCACTATCCCCGAGATCAACCCCATCTCTACCTCTCCACTTCCTAACCCTAATCCGAACCCTATCCACCGCCTCTCCAACACCAAGAACCAACCAAATTCCTTTCTTCTTCTTCCACCACAATCCCCTCTACTCCCGACTCTTTATTGCCCTGTAATTAACCCAAATTCCCCAAATTCCCACGGATCCGACCAATTCCAACACTCCGAAGAAACCCCAGCGATCAAAACACGGCCATAGACGAGGGAGAGATCGATGCGATCGAAGCAGAGAGAGAGAGAGAGAGAGAGAGAGAGAGAGAGCGAGGGGAATGGGAAGAGGAGTGGGGTGGAGGTGAGAATAAGGAAAAAGTGGAGTGGCATTTGCGTAAAATGCTAAACAGTTAATTAATAGGAGGTACATCTAGCATTGCCTTTGTATTAGTTTAAGGGAAATAGGAGGGGTTAGGATTTATAATTATTAATAGTTAATTAATTAATTAATTATAATAATAATGAGATTATACCCGTTACATCATCATGTACTTATTATTATTATTATTATTATTATTATTATTATTATTATTACTTCTCTCTCCACAAACGAAACCGTGGGGCCATGGAGAAGTCAAAACGACAGTTTTTTTTTTTTTTTTTTTTTTTTTTTTTTTTTTTTATGACTCTCTAGATATTGAAAAGTTTACAATTAAATTAGTTTCTTCATTATTTACTATGTAATCATTATATATATATATATATATATATATATATATATATATATATATATATATATATATATATGTCAAATTACCTATTTAATTGGTTTCTCTTCACATTAAGAAGGTGTTTGGTTTCTAAAAAAATATCTAAAAAATTAATTTTTAAGTTGAAAAAAAAAATTATCTGTTTGTTTTTAATAAAAGGTAATCTTTTAGATTTTATGAAAAAATAGTATTTTAGTTTTTAAAAATTTTTATTTAAAAATAAAAATTATGAAAAAAAAAATATTTTCTATGCAAAACTATATTTCTGAAAAATAATTTTTTATGCAAAACAACTTTACTTGATAGGTAATATTTTTTTTTGCGAAAACTCTAACTAAGTCATTTAAATTAACCCTTCAATCCCACATTAATAAGAATCTCTTTATATTTATAATTAATTCTGAAAATCTACTTTCCAACTATATTACCTAAAAAGTGAAAAATCATGGTTGTCACTAGTTGTAATAGGCCAAAACAATCATTTCATTAATTTAACGTATTTCTGTTAAATCATATAAAATAATTATTATTTTTTAAAAATTTAGCTATAAAAAATTAATATTTTTATATTTATATGACCGTTAATAAAGCGGTGTTGTCATCGTTGTTAGTAATAGTGGTATCAGCAGTAGTGTCGACATCAACATCATCGGCGGCGGTAGCGGTGGCAGTCGCTACGACGAGAGTGAAAAAGAGAGAAAAAATGAGAAAGAGTGGGAAGAGAGGACGAAAAAGAACCGAGGAACGGCGGTGGCAGTGGCACCGGCAACGACGAGAGTGCAAAAGAGAGAAAAAATAAGAGAGAGTGGGAACGGAGGACGAAAAAGAACCGAGGAAGAAGAGATGGAAACGACACGAAGAAAAAAACATTTTTTAAAAAAGATCTAAGCAAATATTTTTGTAAAACTAATATTACAACATAATTTTTTTACTTAATTAATTCTTTCAAACGAGCTAACTAAAACAATAATAATTTTAAAAAACAGACCCCTTAATATTTTTCTCATACATGAATTCGAAATTTTTTAATAGACACAAAACGCGAACTTAAATTAAATAAATAAATAACACTAGGAGTATGGTGATACTCAAATTCAGAATTTCTTAATATGATATTATATTATTTCAAAAATTAACTTAAGTTGTTAAAAAATAATATTCTTAATATTTATATTTAATAATTTAAAAATTCTCTAATAAAAGAGGCATCCAATCAGTTCATTTGTAAAGATAATTATTGTCTCATCTACCACCCACCTTTCAATTTCTCACAAGTGAAAAGAAGTGATTTTGACAGTGCTTCCAACAAAAACCCAATCTAGCATTCTATCCACATATTTATGTCACACTGTTCATTTACAAAGATTCAGTCCAATAAATAATTGTAGATACTCTTACAAGAGTCGGCAACGATTTTGCTTGTTTCCAATAGAACTCGGCCACGATGATGAAAGATACTTTCTTACGTGGAAGGGAACGTGATGTCCAAGTGTCCCTCAGCTACATGCAACTTTATATTTTTATTGATATATATATATATATATATATATATATATATATATATATATATATATATATATATATATATATATTAATAATTGACACATTTTATTTTCTCTTTTTAACTACTAATTTTTTGAATAAAATAATAACTTAAATCCATGGACTAATCAAATAATTTTTAATATCTCAATTAGAAAAAAAAAAGCACTAAAAAGATAAAATCAAAGTTAATGAGAAATTTTAAATGGTATATTGATTTTTTTTTGACTAAATTACAAAAAAATTTCGATAAATATTTATTTTTTATATCTTAATCTCTTAAAAATTAAAGTTGATACATTTAATTCCCTTCCTCAGAGTCCCATCCCTACTATATTCATTTTTTATAATTTATATTAAATTTTTTTTTTGAAATGATAGAATAATTTACTTATTTTATTTTTTTCATTAACACCGTAATTTTTAAAAAATATTTTTTAATTTTTTTAAAAAATAAAAAATAAATTTTTAAAAATAAAAAAAAAATGAATTTTTAAATGGAGTTATCTGTATTTAAATTAATTTTTTAATATATCCATTGATGTGTTGGATATCCGTTGCCGACATCTAAATTCGTGGTGGAGAGAGTGCGCTCTGTCTGTGTACGGGGACAGTTGTTGGACCGTTGACAAAATTTTGTTAAAAAAAAAAAAAAAAAAAAGAAGTGATGTACCCCAAAGTGTACCCAAATGTACAAAGCTTGAAACTCTCCACCTCCTAAATAAAATCTAAAATATAACTTTTTATAAAAGTCAAATTCAAATTGGATCAAAATAATTGTCACTACGAGCGACTTACTTATTACCACTAGCAACTTATTGAACCTAAATTATTGAACTAAAATATTTAAATTTGAGTTATATTCTAGTTAAAAAATCAGTGGTGTGACTTACTGTAAAACTTTTAACCCGACCCAACCGAGGCCTAGTTTGATAATACGGAGTCTAAAATATCCCAAAAATTCAAAAATATTTTATTTTATTTTTCTCTTATATTATAAAATAAAATATTGATTGCAACTGCAAGGGACAGTTACAACAGCAAATTTGTAATATTTTAAAAACAAAAATATTTTTGAAAGTACAGTAATTTCACCATATTATCGAACTAGGCCTAAATGGGCCGCAGAACCTGATCCAATATTTAGTTTGGACTCGGACTAATGGGCCGGGTTCGGCCCGTTTGGATTCGCCTTATTTGCAGTTACTCGTTCGACTCGACATTAGGGTTTAAGGAGGTTCTTCTCTCTCCGTCGTCGTCCTCGTCGTCGTCCTCCTCTTCCGCTCTCCTGCTCCTGTAGGAACCCTAGCTGGGCAAAAATGGCGTCGCTCTCCCGCTCCGCCGCGAGATCCGCTGCCGCGGCGCTCCGCTCCGCAACGTTATTCCGGAAGCCCTCGTGCTCCTCCGGTGTGAGATCTCCTCTGATCCGTAGGTGAGGCCACGGCGCGGGGATTCTAAGTTGTAAAACCCTAGATTTTAGCGTGTAATCGATCTTAGGATTCTAATATTGTAGCATGATTCTCTGTTTCAGATCAATGGCGGCGGCGGCGGCGGTGCTGGGGAGCGGGGAGTCGCTGATGCCGCTCCACAGCGCCGTCGCCTCCGCGCGGCTCAGATCGTTCATCGCCGTCGATTCCTCCTGCTGGAGCTGGCTTTCTCAAGGTCAGCTTGTTTACCATACTCTTTCAATCATCGAATTTGCAAAATTTAGTAGCTTTTGTAGCGAATTGTGCCCTGCTGTATGTGGCAGCGCTGTGTGAATGGTTTATTAGGAAAAGCACTACATTTAATTTGAGCTTCTATTATCACTATTGAATGACTAGTTGCTGATTCTTGGGATGAACATTGTTAAGGAGATCAGTTTATAGGTGTTTGAGCAGATTGTATAACAATGGGGCAATTTCCTATATACCCCTAAAAACTTCTCTGTTTTCAGATTTACCCCTCTTAGAAGGCTAATATTAAAACTACCCTTCTTACGTTCCAACTTCTTTCCAAAATACCCCTGAAGTTTGTGCCGTTTGGAACTGCCGTTATCTGTGTGTAATTACTATTTTGCCCTTTCAAATATACCCTAAATCCTAAATCCTAAAATTCTAAACCCCTAAACCCTAAAACCCTAAACCCTAAACCCTAAAACCCTAAACCCTAAACCCTAAAAAACCCTAAACCCTAAACCCTAAACCCTAAAACCCTAAAAAACCCTAAACCCTAAACCCTAAAACCCTAAAAAACCCTAAAACCCTAAAAAACCCTAAACCCTAAACCCTAAACTCTAAACCCGGGCAAAATAGGTATATCTGATAGTTTTCAACTCCGATTATTATTTAACTCTAGTTTAACCCTAGTTAACTTAACAAAGGGAAACGGTAGGGGTATTTTTAATAACGGTGGAACGTATGAAGGGTATATTGGAAAGAAAAAAATAAGAGGGGTAAATCAGATATTTCTTCAGATTTCAGTTTATAGGTGTTTGAGCAGATTGTATAACAATTTAGGTAGTCAATTGAACCAATGTAGCATAGCTCGTCGAAAAATGTCGAAAAACGCCTAAAACTTGTCCGAATAACAAGATTATATTCAAAAAGGTTAAGAAGGTGCATCACAAAATTGATATGGTAAAGCTAGCTCATTGTGTTACGAGTTCATGTTAATCCTGTTCTTTTGAAAACTTTTTGGCAGTGATTGTTAAGCTTATCTTTCAACAAACAATATAGATATTGATCATTGAGTCTAAAATTTGTTCGAGTTTGCGGTGGAAACGCTAAAATAGTTCATTTCTGTGCTGGGATTGTAATGAAGCTAATTGAGTAATTTCTATTGTTGCTAGTCAAAGCATTCGCTATTTGTTCAGTATATTTCAAAGAGGCTAATGATTCATCTGTATGTGATTTCTTTTCTTATTATATGTAATAGTTCTCTTTGCTTTACATAACAATGTTTTGCTCAAGCTTGTGACATGTGGTCTCTTGTTTTAACTTTGCAACTGTGGAAAGTTCAAATGTTTTCACCTTGCCTAGACGAATAGGTGATTCGAATACATGCCATTGTTACCCTGACTTGTTTTTTTACTACTTCGTGATCCAGGGCGTGCCTTACCGTTGTGACAAACGCTTTGCTGATTCTCTACGCAGCACCAAATTAATAGATCTTCTATCTTTTTCTGCGGGACGAATAAAGTTTTACCTTGGAGAGCTTACTGCAAACTCATGTTTCAGCTTGTGATTTCCGGCTATTGGGGACATTTTTCTTTTCTCATTCAGGGGTGAAACTTGTTGCTCGATGATGGTTGTGTAATCTTGGTCTCGACAAGTTTAGTTTCCTCAGTAACTGTATCATTACTTGCTATATAATTTATGCAGGTAAACTTTGGGTTTGAAAAGATGATTATTATATATTTGCGTACTGAAGCCATTCTAGATGTTATAGAACCTGTATGTATAGACCATAATACTCAAGAGACACACCTAGTAACAGCAGTAGATAAAACTACATACAAATAGATGGTTTGCTACTTTGACTTCATAATATTTGGAGGCACCATTGCACCATCATACAGAGAATGGTTTCAATGCTGATGAATCACAGAAGCACTTATTCCAAACACAATCCCAACTTAGTCATTGGGATAAAGCCAGCTTCATTCTTCAACTGTGGTTTCCAGGTTAACCGGAGTGACCAGCGGTTTTTCCGAAAAGAACGAGTCCAAATTTGCCATGGCGACTTGTAAAACACCGCCGACTGACTCCGGCGTGAGACCCGATGTATGATTTGACAACACAACGTTATCCATCTGGAACAGCTCGTTGGGCACGGCGGGCTCATTCTCGAACACGTCGAGACCTGCGCCCCCAAGCGTCCCTTCCACCAAACACTTGACCAATTCCTTCTCGTCGACGAGCGCCCCGCGCCCGACGTTGATGAGGACGCCATCCGTGCCCAGGGCTAGTAAGACGTCTCGGTTTATTATGTGATGTGTTTGAGGGGTGAGCGCGCAGGCGAGTATAAGAATGTCGCTCTGGACGGCAAGGTCGTGAACGTTTGGGAAGTATTTGTACGTGACCGACGGCTTTCTCGATCTTGAATTGTACATGATTGTGCAGCCGAAGGCCTCGAGCCGTTTCGCGATCTCGGATCCAATACTTCCCAAACCAACAATTCCCACTTGTTTTCCACTAACCTGCAGTTTTATACATCTAATTATAATTCTATTCACATCCGATAACATCCGATATGGGACTATTATAGTGTTACAGATTCTTCGTTTACGGGCAACTATTTGAGTGTCACGAACTCTCCCGTTTACGTTTAGGCGTGACGTCCTCGTCAGCCCAAACACACGCACAACTCAAGATCACCAGGTGATGTGAGACTTGTCTCGCTAGTCCAGTCATCTAAATCCAGGCTCAGTCAAAACTCGTCACACACTTTCAACCGGTTATTGATTCTGATATCAAATATAATGACACGACCAACTAGCAATAATATCTCGTTGGACCCAAACCACAACCACAAATACTTAATCCCGATTATTATTATTAGTGTCCATATATTTAATTATTAGTGTCATGTGTTGTGTCTTAAAATTGCAGTTCTACTATGTGCTTAACATTGTTATGAGCAATGAGAAAGGCCACACACACACAAAAAGAGATGAAGGGATGCACCTTGGAAGCAAGAGGATAAGACCCTTTGAGGGGCCACGAGCCGCTCCTGACGAAGCGATCGGCGGCGGGGATCCGGCGAAGGGCAGCGACAGCGAGGCCGACGGCGAAGTCTGCGACGTTGGAGGAGAAGACGGCCCCGGCGTTGGTGACGCGGACGCCGCGGCGGCGGCAGGCGGCGAGGTCGATGTGGTTGACCCCCGCGCTGGTGGCGACGACGAGCTCGAGGTTTGGGAGCGCGGCGACGACCTCGGCGGAGACGGGGCTCGGCCCCGAGCAGAGGATCGCGCGGATCTCGGCGGCGTGGAGGGCGAGGAAGGAGGGGAGGGGCAGGGGCGACTCCCACGGCTGGATGAGGCGGTACCTAGGGTTTATGGCCGCGGCCAACTCGGGGAAGAGGGGGCGGAGTAGGAGAACCACAGGCTTATCGTCGTCGGCGGCGGCGGATCTCTCCTCCTCCTCCGCCGCCGCCGCAGATGCTTCTTCTACTTGTGAAAGGCGAGACATTGTAGGAAGTTCCGATGGTGCAGTTGGGTAGAGGAGGGAACTGTTCTATTGTATTGAGAGTCCCACTTACGTGCTTCTAGAATTACAATCTCCATCAACAATAAATTTTTATTAAACTTAATTTACAATATTTAAAAATATATTTTTAATATTATTTATCTAAAAATTAAAATAATTTAAAATCAACGATAAAATATAAAAAATTGATCAAATATGATGATATGATATTAAAAATTTTAAATCAAAAATATTTATCTACAAATAAATTTTATATCAAAATTTTACGTGATTTAATGATAAAAACACTTCCCTTTCCTTTATATATATATATATATATATATATATATATATATATATATATATATATATATATAGATTGTATTGTAATTGGTAGTAGAAATGTACTTCAAATGGTTTAGAACACCATTTATGTGTCTGATTTGTACAAAGAATAGAAACTGGAATTGAACTAATTTAACTTTATCTTTAAATGAGATTTTTTTTTTTACTTTGGTTGAAAATCTGGATGAATTTCGTCAAATAAGCAGTTGAAATGGGCACTATAAAGTTGAGGCAGCAATGTCAGAACTTAAAAACTGGTTCAACCAAGCAGCAGGTGCAGAAAAGAACAAGAAGAGCTACAAAGTTGGATTCACTGCTACTCACCCATTAACAATGCTTCCACTAAAAAAAAAAAAAACTCAATAATAATACCCACTCAGCACATATTTCGTCTGTAAAGACGAACGACAGCGATATTAACAGAGCAAGAACTATTATTGAAAGGGCACGTGCATCCAACTTCATCAGTGTTCAGATTAAGAGAGCTAACAAATTTACCAAACATAACCCACATATTATAAAAAGGATGGTAAGTGCGGAGTGCGAATATGCATACATGAATCATGCATGAGATATAATACATGTAATGACACAATAGAAATATAATCTACGGGGGTTTTCTCTGTAAACAGAACTTACATTGAAACTGGAGTAATCAAAGGCTTGTTTGAGAAGAAAGCCTCCAAGTTCGCTATAACTAGTTGAATCAAATCCGATAACGCTTCTGTAGTAAAAACAGCTCGATGAGGCGAGAGAACGACATTATCCATAGAGAAAAGCTCTTTTGGCACGGAGGGTTCGTTCTCGAAGACATCTAGACCGGCCCCCTTGATCTCTCCTTGCATCAAACACTTAACCAATTCTTCTTCATCGATGAGAGCTCCCCGACCGATGTTTATAATTACACCATCTTTTCCTAATGCCTGCATGACATCCTTGTTAACTATATGGCGCGTTTCGTTGGTTAATGCACAGGAAAGAATTAGAGCATCACATTCGGTTGCGAGATCATAAACAGTAGGGAAGAATTTATATGAGATGGATGGCTTCTCTTTTCTTGAGTTATAAGAGATGATACAGCCGAAAGCTTTGAGCCTTTTCGCGATCAATGACCCAATGCTTCCCAACCCAACAATCCCTACTCGCTTTCCGCCGAGCTGCAAATGATGGAATATACTCGATATCAACAGTGTGAAATTGATGATAAATGTTGAGAACCGAAAACATCTTAAAGTAGATGATCTTTTCTTATTTCCTGGGCAGTTTTTGCTCTCTCAATGCATTAACACAACACACACAGCCAATAATGAAAAGAAATTACAGAGCCTGATAAATCTATATAGCTACGAATCAATCCATTTCTTTTCCTCCCTTCTCATAAAAACAGAATATATAACTTAGTTCACATCCATAATCATTTTCCCTTTCAGAGTTTTAGTCTCTCACTCTCACTCTACTCAAACTCAATCCTCGGACTATTTCTTGACATATTTTTCTGCTCCAAAGAGTGCTCAATGAAATTTTAATTAACAGGAACACCTATAACATAACCAAATCCCATGATCTTGTATCAGATTTGGTGAGAACTAATTTGCTAAATCATATCACTGGATTAGATAGTAGGTGTTTCAGTTTATAAACAAAAGGGATATGATCATCACCTCTGTGGTGTTACCTACAAGATTAGAAAAAGGAAAAAACATTCAAATGACTTGCCATATCTTTCTGATTAAAATCCAAATCCCACTATATTCCATAAAAACCAAATCACACTCCTAATTGAATTCAAATGAATAATTCTAAACCTAAATCAAGCAAGTCCTAGTTAAATCTATTTCAAACCAAACTCTGGATTTCTATACTTAACAGTACTCCAGTATCAAAAATATCCAAGCTGCCGATCTAAAAGATTAGAGTAAATTGCACTGCTACTAAAACTTTCACCCGAGTTTCACTTTGGTTCTTAAATTGGATCGCCGCGTTCGCTGAGGAAAGTTGTGATTTTTTTTTTTTTTTTTTTTTTTTTTTTTTTTTTTTTTTTTTTGGTGTGTGTGTGTGTGTGTGTGTGTGTGTGTGTGTGTGTATTTGGGTGATTTGAAAGGAATTTATTACTTTGTGATATCACCGATTCATTGTTGAAATTTTGTCTTGTTAATTTTTAATTATTTTTTTACTGGATTTGAATGATTCAACAAAATCTACCCAACTCAGCACGCATGTATCTTCACTGGTTAGATTGAAGGGAGAGAATCGACCTTAGATCCGAGGGGAAAGTCGCCACGGAGAGGCCACTCGCCGCGGCGGAGGAAGCGGGCCGAGGCGGAGATGCGGCGGAGGACGTCGAGGAGGAGGGCGACGGCGTAGTCGGCGACGTCGGGGGAGAACACGCTGCCGGCGTTGGCGACGGCGACGCCGCGGCGGGCGCACTCGGGGAGGTCGACGTGGTCGAGGCCGGCGCTGGTGGTGACGACGAGGCGGAGGGAGGGGACGAGGTCGAGGAGGGCGGCGCCGACGCGGGTGCCGCCGTAGACGAGGGCGGCGGAGGCGGCGGAGGAGAGTGGGGCGGAGAGGGGGAGCGGCGTGGGTTTGAGGAGGCGGAAGCGCGCGGAGAGGGCGGCGTCGAAGGCGGGAGGAGGTGGCGGAGGACGAGGAGCTCCGGGAGCTCCGGCGACGGCGGCGGATCGTCGGAGGCGGCGGTGGCGGCGACGGTGGCGGAGGGTGGTGGTGGCGGCGGCGGCGAGGGCTCCGATTCCATCGGAGGAGTAGGTTCGTCGGGTGTAAAATGTATGGATCGTCCCTGTCATATCCTGATATTGCGATTTGATCCCTAGATTAATGGATTCACCTGTGGTAAAAAATATATGAAATTAATTACCACAACTAATTGTTAGTTATTTATTTATGGATTAAATATGTCCAACTTTCTGCCTCGTGACAATAGATCCAGGAGACTAATAAGTTGAGTTGGGTGAGCCTAATAAGTTGAGTAGGGCTGCGGTCCACAATAGACTTAACGGCAAGAGGCCAACAATAGACCCAACGTCCAGGTGGGTTGAGTCCGGTCGAGACCCGTGGGCGCTGTATCTGTACACTTTAAGTGAATTGGTTGCGTATTTCTAACAGCTTGAGCTTTTGGGATTAATGGTTAGCGCCAACGATCCGACAAGTGATATCGGAGCCAGTGGCACGGGTTCGATTTCCACCTTCCTGCCTCGTGACAATAGGCCCAGGAGACTAATAAGTTGAGTTGGGTGAGCCTAATAAGTTGAGTGGGGCTGCGGTCCACAATAGACCTAACGGCAAGAGGCCAAACAATAGACCCAACGTCCAGGTGGGTTGAGTCCGGTCGAGACCCGTGGACACTGTATCTGTACACTTTAAGTGAATTAGTTGCGTATTTCTAACAGCTCGAGCTTTTGGGATTAATGATTAGCGCCAACGATCCGACACTAATCACCTAAACTATTTAATTTTTGAAAAAAATTAATTTAGCTACCTAAATTTTTAATTTATTTTATTTAAACCTTTGAATAACTTTTGAATACATCATTTTTCTCTGTGAATTTTTGATCCTTTAACATTAACTTTTGAATACATCATTTTTTTCTGTGAATTTAATTAATTTTTGTTATACAATTCATAAAAAATTTAAATTGATTATAATAAGCAGTTAACTCGAATGATCTAAATTAATTAAATTAAAATATTAAATAATAAAATTATAATTTTGGCTGATCACGCAGCCGATTTAAAATAATTTATAATTTAAATAAAAAATATATTTTTTTACCAAAAAATAATATATTTTTACTGTATAGATAATTTCCTTGAGATGATTTTACTCTCCATCTAAGCTGATCTCGTTTTGATGAACTGTAAAATTATATGGAAATCATCTAATAACTTATCATGTATCAGATAATTTATTTTATTTAAAAAAAAATTAAAGTCTGAGTATTTGATCTTATTCTAAATATTTAATTATACTTTTTATTAATTATACATATATATATATATTTTAAATAAATTAAAAAATAAATTGAATAAAATGTTAATGTATTTAAATACGGTCCTAGGTAAACAAGCAAATCTAGATGATTTCATAAAGTTTTGTTCCTACCCCAAAAGTATTAATATAATATAATACATCAAATCAAATTTTTAATAAATAATATTTTAAAATTAGAATTAAATATTATAAATATAGTATAATATTTAATAAAGCATCAAATAATCTTAACATTTATTGGTATCGAAAGAATTATTATTTGACTGTGAGAAATAAGTATCAAAAGTTTATGATTTTTTTTTTTTAACATTTAAGCCTTTTAAAGGCATTTTTTTTGAGAGAAAGGTAGCATGCTACCCGCTTCGTTTATTTTTGAAATAAACTTAGCTGAAAATGTGAAGCAACTAGGCTTCGAACTCGGGTCTCGAATATCAACCACCAAGTCCTTTGTCACTTACACTAGGGACGGTTGATAATAAATTAGATTTTGATTTTAAGAGGTTAAGTATTATTTATTTGAGTGCCGTGTATAAAATATACTATACATCCAAGATAATCCTAATATACCTCCTTCCATTAGTCCATTTGTCAGTATCTAATGACCACATTATGAGAACCACACAAAATAGCACTATTATTATTATTATTAAAAAAAATTTCAAGTATTCTCTATTTATCTTATTAATTTCGTATCTAATTCGTTTCTGATATATATTTTCTTTTATCGAATATGAATAAAATTTTTAATAAACGACTAATATTCATGTTCCAATTTAGATCAAAGCATAAAAATAAACATGGGTTATGCTCTTTTCAACTCGCGTCCGAATCATTTCTATCTACATATGTATGTATCGCTCTCAATTGATATTATCGTTCGAATCTTTTCTATTGTAACATTTATTTTAGAATTAATTGTATATAGCTCTATGTAAACATATCGAATAGCAGATATATTTTTATAAATTTTAACTTTTTATATTTATTCATTTAAAGGTTCTAAGTTATTCATATATATCCCTTCGATTTATTATCGTTAGTTAACTGTTTATTTTTTAACAGATTATATATAAAATAATAGTTTTGTTCTTTTAAAAATGTTCTTCCAAAAATTCGAACGGTTAAAATAATACAAAAATATCTGAAAGGGTAAAAAGATAAATTTACCTTACTAACTAACGAAGATTAAGTATTTAATCTATAGTTAATTAGATTTTTCTAACAGAAATAGACGGTAGGGATATATATGAATAACGTTGAATTTTTGAAGGGTTAAATATAAAAAGTTAAACTTTGTAGAAATATATCTGCTATTCGATATGTTTACAGAAAGCCGTATACAACTAACCCTTTATTCTATGTAATTTGATATATCTAAAGAAAATTTTTTTTAGTTGACTAGTTTTCTAAAATTTATGAGCTTCTATATTTTTAAAAGCATAAAATAATTAGTGCTCGTAATTGTATGATTAAAATAATAATAGTGCTGCAAAATCTAGTGAGTAGTTTGCAAAATAGTATTTGCTATGTATTAAAAGGGTATATATAAATATACACTTCTTTAGGGGTGTATATCTTATACCCCATCCTATTCTGAAGTAGGGTGAATTTTATTCGTCACTCATGTGACGAGCGAAATAATATCCATCCTAGAATAAAGTAGGGTGTAGGATGTATACCCTAAAGAGGTGTACACTTCTAAAGAGGTGTACACCTAGCATCCCCGTATTAAAATTTGTCAAATGGATAAAGCGAACAGTGAAAACTTTTTTTTTTTTTTTTTTTTTTAATTTTATTCGACATTCTCCTTTTAGCAGCGATGCGATGCCAAACGAGGCCTAAACATTTTCAGGCTTCGCGGGGAGAGCGACAACTTCGGGGCGAAGAATCAGGGCGGGCCAAATGGGCCAAATGGGCCATGGTGGGCCATGAAGAGTGGTGGAATGAATGTGAGAGGAGGACAAAAAAAGGAGAGAGAAACAAATTAAGGTGTTGTGTCACGTAGTTGATTTGTTCTGTCGTGGAGTGGAGGGGGTGGGGAGTGGTTGCATTACTTGCATGGCTGGGGTGGCGCGGAAACGGACGCCAGCAGATGCTCGCGCGCAGCTGAAAGACCGCGACGGCCGCCCTCCCCTTTGTCCTCTGCCGCCGCGGCTGGCCACCACCACACCACAAGCGCTCTTTTTGTTGGCCCCCACGAACCCCCTCCTTTGTAGTTAGAGAGATGCTAGATGTGCACCCTTTAGAATTGTACATCCTACATCCCATTCCATTCTGAGATGGGTATTATTTCACTCGTCACATCGAGTGACGAGTGGAATTGGTGGGGTGCAAGATATATATCCCTAAAGAGGTGTATACTTATATATACTCTTATAGTTATCTTTTTTTTTTTTTTTTTTTTTTTTTTTTTTTTTTTTTTTGACCTAGTTATACAAATTCTAGTCTATCATAATAAGAGATTCTAAAACATAATTAATTTTTTTTCTATTTAATTCAAACTCATGTCATATTTTAAAATTTGTCGCTATCTCAAATAAATTTAAAAGTTTGGAAAATTTGCAAAATAGGTTGTAAAATGTTAATAAATTAAGTTGGCGCATCACATTGCTCTACGAATTAATATCTATTTAATTTGCAACTCAAAAGATAGGAATAGTTTATTGAGCGATTTTATTCATTATATATGGTTTTATTGCACTGCTTGTAAATAATTTTATCGCATATTTATTTTTACTTTTTATAAAATTTTATATAAGAATCAACCATTATTCCAAATATATAGTTGGACGATGTTTTTTTTTTTTTTTTTTTAAGAGAGAGAGAGAAAGATAGCATACTATCCGTTTCGTTTATTTTTTAAATAAATTTAGCTGAAAATGTAAAGCAACTAGATTTCGAACTCTGGTCTCGAAAACTGAGTTAGATGCTAAAGTACAAATATATATATATATATATATATATATATATATATATATATATATATATATATACTTTTTTTTCTTTTTTTTTTAGTTATGAAAAAAAATATAGAGTATTATTGTCAAAAGACGCATTGAATTGTATATTAATCAAATATAATCTGAATGGAATGTAATGCTCTCTTAATAATAGTGGTTGATTCTGTTCATATTTTATGCACTTTCAAAAAATATTTTAGAATGATATAAATGAATCAAAAAAGTGTATATTACAACTAGTTAGTAACAACTAAAAATATAAAATCATAAGAATAGGACTTTGGGACCCTCAAAGATGCTCTAAAAAATCCTCAATCTGATCATGTGATGCGTACTATTTGGTTTATATACAAATTCTAAATGAAGTACTGTTTAGTGTGCCATTACCTGCACTTTAATGGGTGCAAATAAAAAATATTTTTTCTTTCTTCTGGTAAAAAGAGAGTAGAATTCAGCTAAGACACTCCAGAATTAGCCAAAACTCTAGAGATGTATATCAACAGCATCCTGAAATCACTTTTCATGTTTGTAGAAAATGTTGCTTCATTTAAGGATAAATACTATGACAGATGCCCAATTACTCTACTTACTCTCTCGCTCTCTCTCTCTCTCTCTCTCTCTCACACACACACACACACACACACACAAATCCCTTGTCTTTTTCATTGAAATTAGCAAATCTAAATTGGAGAGGTCCACACTCAAAACAAAGAAATGGAGAAGAATCCTTTCCTTGTTGTGCCATGATATTCTGTGCACAAAAAATAACAAAAATGGGGCTAGTGGCTAAGTGAGAGAGAGATGATGGCTAAGTGACAAAAGGGAGGAATTAGAATAGGACAGTAAAAAGGTCCAAGAGTAGGACAAAACTGACCATACCTGTGCCATTGTTTGAGCGGGGACAAAAAAAGAAAATCCAAGAGGAAAATTTGAAATATAATTCTATTTCTTGGCCTCTTCTTTGTTGATTAGTTCTCTCCGTCCTTTTATTTTCTCTCTAAATGGGATCGGATCAGAATAGAATTGATATAATATATATATATATATATATATATATATATATATATATGAGTAGAGCTTATATTCTGTTAAAAGTACAAATAAATTTATGTTTGTAAATTTTTTATTATTAGATTTATAGTGAAATTTGTGCTATTGTAAAGTCAACTCAAGAGAAGAAAGAAAAAATAAAAAAATACAAATCCGAATACAAATTCAATGATAAAAATTCACAAGTAATGAATATCCTCTCTCTCTCTCTCTCTCTCTATATATATATATATATAAACCAAGGTCGTCACTGTGGTTGTTGAATTAGCTAACCGAGGTAGGTTGGATTTAACGAAATCAACGAATTACTTTCTATGTCTAAGTTACGGCTTTCCGGTGCGATGAAATCATGCTTTGATGCAGTGTTAGATGAGAATTCGTTTGGTTTGTTGAGTTAGTAGTATCTGATCAATACTGGCATAATACTGATTTGATTTTTACCATGCGAACAATAGCTTAAACAATTAACATATAGACAATTTGTACACTAGCAACAGTTAGTTGTTACTAATATTTGGACATTGTTATGTACAACTTGGTTTTGGCAGGGTGTGTTGCATCTGTGAATATCGTCCTGAGTAGGTTAAAGTCCAGATTTGGAATAGGATGATTACAGGACTGATTTGTGGGATGATTACAACAGTAGATCACAGTTCTCATGATCCGATTGATCATTTGTATTGATTACAATAAATATAAACTATATTGAGCTCGATAAAAATACACATATTACTCGGTGGAATCGCGTCCCTTGTGCCGGAGTTTGGGTTTAGTACATTAATGTTGCAGCATCCTTAGTGGGAGACTTACATATTAATGGGCCACTTGAAAAAGTGATGTCATGGTATTGGTAGGTGCATGTTTGACCGGACCTGAACTTGGCTAGTTAGATTCAATAATAATTGGGAGATTAGGTAATAAGTTGCATCTATTATTCCAAAAAAAATTATTCAAAAAAAAAAATCACAAAATAAAAAAGGCACATCACTTTTTAAAAAATAGAGACTTCTGTTGAGAGAAAAAGATTCAAGCAGTAAACAAAATAGCTAGAGTTTAAAAAAAGATAAAAAATAAAATAAAAAAGAAAGGGATAAAGAGAGCAACTAAAGTTTTATTAAGATGAAATTAAATAGAGATACCTCATCTATAAGTCCTACTAAAAATGATCCCTCAATTTCAATTTTTTTTTATTTACTATCAAATATGTCACCTAGTCTGAATTCATATCGGGATTTGGATCGGGGTTCAAATTAGATATAGATATAAAATATTCAGATTTATATTCAAAAATTTAATGAATAATTATTTTTAAACTCGCATAATATTTATTTTTTATCGGTCTGCACGAATCAGATTCCAAATAACAAATATCTTAGGCAGCTTTACTCCTTACTAGTTATTATATTTGACTGAATGAAATTAAAAGTAAAAACAAAATTCAATAAAAAATTATACAAAATTTTGACTATTATTTATTGAGAAAAATATTTCAGATCAACCTGAATTTCTTTGTAATTTGAGATCATCATTTGAACTTTGAAACTAACACAAATCTTCTGAACAACATGATTTCACAATAAAAGAGTCTGAAAAAACAATATTGTTAATTCGTCCTCATTTCACAATATTTCTTTCATTGTTGAGCATCATCCACTCGGAGAAGGTGTCGAGTGTCCTCATATCGGCCCTATAATGCTTTTGGGTGAACTCGAGCAACGTCGGCCACATGAAATCAGGATACGCCCTCTGCTCACCGGGCCCGACGAGGGCCGGCGGCGGCCGCACCACCTTGTCGGGCGCCGGGCAAAGGAAGAATGCTAAGGACTTTCTGACCGTCTCGCTGTTTACGACCGCCCGATGCAGGCAGCTCTTGTAACGCCCGTTCGACAAAGCCTGCATAAAAGTAGCACCAGTTAGTAATAGTTTTTTATTTATTTTTAGTAACAGTTGAATTACGATATCGGGACGAGTATCAGTTTACCATGAAAGTGTCGCCGATGTTGACAACGAAGGCGTCGGTGCAGGGCCGGACGGAGAGCCACTGACCGTCGGCCAGGACTTGGAGACCGCCGACATCGTCCTGGTGGAGGATGGTGAGGGATGTGGGGTCGCAATGCGGGCCGGTGCCGAGCGTCAGCTCCGGCCACTGGCACCGGGGATAGTAGTTCAGCCGCATTATAGAGTCGTTGCACTCAAAGTAGCTTCGAAAGTAGTCGCGACCCACACCCAAGCTCAGTCCCAGTAACTCCATTATGTCCAAAGAGAGCCGGCTCATCGCGTCGCAGTAGGCTTGGTACACCATCCTGATCAGTCCAAATGTAAAATTTATGTGTTAATTTCTTACGTACCTTTACCTCTCTAAAAAGATCAAGTATCAGCGAAAAATTTGATCAAAATCGCAGCATGTCATAGATGATACCACGGAAAGAAAACAACATAATTTTTAAAAGTCAATAGTCCGATGTCATAATATCTGTTAGATGAATTCGAAAGGTGAAAAAGGAGTGGGTTGAGTTCTACAACTCTGAATAACCTTTTTTTTTTTGGCTGTTCCTTTTATCTTCTCTGAGACTGAGTTATCTTAATTTTTGTAGTTGAATTTATTTTTTATATACATAAAATAGATAGCGTGCTATTTTTATTTTTTAAAAAAAATATTAAAAACAGTGTTACTACAGTTATTCTAGAAGACAGCCTATAATATAATATGATAATATTATTATTACCTCTATACATTAATTTTTAATTTTCAAATATTATTATTAAATTTCAATTATCATTATTATACCCTCAAACCTAAATTCTAATCCTTCTTGGTGTGTGTGTGTATATATATATATATCAAAAACACAAGTCTAATTATATTTGTAAATTTTTTATCATTAAATTTGTATTGAGATTTGTACTATTGTAAAGTTAACTAAAGAAAGAAAAAAAAGAAGTAAATAGTACAAATCTTAATGCAAATCTAATAATAAAAAATTAACAAGTATGGTTGGACTTATACTTTTGAAAGTATATGTATATGAGTTCGGCTACTCTGTTATCGATAGCATCAATCATTTGGTGCTATCAAATTTTCCACCGTTAGATTAACTCCTTTAATTATTTTCATCCCTTAGATTATTCTATTTTTCCAACCACCCATTAAACCCTAGTCCCCACTATCATCCTTACTACACAACTCTTAATCCAAGAATTAAAAATTTAATAGCACTAATGACTTGGTGCTATTAATAACTTAATTAATTAATTATATATATATATATATATATATATATATATATATATATATATATATATATATATATAGAAAGAGAGAGAGAGTAGAGCTTATATGCTTTCAAAAGCACAAGACAATTCATATTTGTGAATTTTTTGTCATTGATTTGTATTGGGATTAGTGTCTTTTACTTTATTTTTCTCTCTCTTTAGTTGACTTTACAAAAACACTAATCCCAATACAAATTCAATGGTAAAAAATTTACAAGAATGAATTGTCTTGTACTTTTAAATATATATATATATATATCTATATCTCTATATATATATATATATATATATATATAATATTTTTTGTAAATTCCAAACAGATGTATATCTTACATTCCATCAATTCTATAATAAAATAAATTTCACTCATGAGTAAAAGAGTCCCTATCCTAGAATATATAGGATGTATATCGTACATCCGATTTGAAATGTACCGATAATATTATCTGGAACACATTGGAGTACTTCAAAGTGGGACCAAAAGTATTTTTCTATTAAAAATACTTCTCTAATTTGAAAAAACCATCATAAATATCCAAATTAATAATAATTTATAATAAAACTAAATAAAACTTTTATTTTGCCCATCATCTATTTTCTATACTTTTTTAATTTATTCATACATTATTTTATTTAAAAATATTATAAATAAAATTGAATGTATACCCATTTAAAACTAATTAATTGCAACAAACTACACTATACTAATAGTAAATAAAAATATCATATTAATTTAGACAAAAAAAAATAGTTTCACAAAAAAATATAATATGCTTTTAGTCTCTGCTAATTATTTATTATGATTAATATGAGATCCATATAATATTGATAATAAAAAAAAACTTGAGTACACAAAAAAAAAATCATTCGTAAATTGAATCGTAAACAAAAACCAAATTTTTTTCGACAAAAAATAAATTTATTAGCCTTACATGGTACAATTCATTAATTTAAAGGGACAAAATTAATTTCGGTAAGACTTTGGATAAAAAATTAATTTGATTACTAACTACCAATTGAATTAATCTATTTAGAATTTGATATGTTTTAAGTGTAAAGTTTTAATTTTATTTATGTACTTACCAACCTATTAAATTCCGCATAAGTATATAAAAAAAGGAAAAAAGAAGAAAAAAAAAAAAAAGTAATTGTACAAAATTGTGTCCACGCTCGACACCAGAAAGGTCCTTGCAAAATCTAAATATTTAATCCCAAATACTTATCCAATCATTCAAATTTATGTCCACAATAAATGAGAAAACAAAAGTCAACATGGTACGAGCCCCATATATTAATATTGTGGAATGTATAATATTAAAATGTATTTTGTTTTTATACGTAAAACTGTTATGAGTTCGAATTTAATAAAATTTATTTAATATTTTTTTAATTAAGAGAACGAAATTTTTTATAGATTTAATTTTAAAATTTATTTATATTTATTAAATAATATAAAATAATTAATATATTTTAAAACTGTGGTTATTCAGATATAAATTAAAACTGTTTATTCCAGAAATATGTATAAGTGTAAGAATAAGTAAGAATAGAATTAATTTAATATTTAAATGAAAATTAAGTTATTTTTTAAAATAAAAATAATAATATTTAGATAATTAGATTGAAATAGAAAAAATAAAATTAATTATAATTTTAAAATAGTAATATTTTATCTAATTAATTAATATAAAAATATTAATTAAATAATAATTTAATTTATTTAATTAATTAGATAATAGTAAATATTAATTAATAAAATAATTAAGAGAGTTGTTATTAAATAATTTAATTCACTATAAATAATTTAATAAATAAATAAATTTATTAATGTTTATATAATTAGTTATTAAAATAATTAAATTAATTAAAATATTAAATTAATTAAAATTATATATATATTTTTAATTAGATTTATTCTCAAAACGGAAACAAATTTATTTCACAAATATATATATTTATAGTGGTTCTAATCTTATATTAATTTGTTACAGAAAAATAAAAATTACTAATCCTATTTATAACTAAGCATGTTTGAAAATTTAAACATTTAGAACTAAAAAATAATTATACGTCGATAACGATATTATTAATATTTCAATAATGTTACTATTTGGATGGAGTACTAATACTCACCCGTGGTGGCGATACTCCTCCCCGAGCGTGTGGACGAAGTAGTCGAGAACACCATTGGCGCGCGCCGAGGACGAAGAAGACGACGATGGCGCGGCGGAGTAGCGGAACGAGAGAGTCTCCTTCCATGGGAGCTTCTCCCGGAACCGGCCGGTGAAGCTGCTCGCGTAGCCGCAGCTCTCCCCGGGCGCCCTCCGCGCGCGGCGCTTCGCCGCGAGCGGCTTCGCGAAGAAGCCCTCGGCGCAGCGGTGCGCCTCCGCGACGAGCTCGGGGTCGACCCCATGGTTCGCCACGTGAAAGAACCCGTGGCGCTCGCACGCCCCACGCACGAGCTCCTCGTCCCCGCCGCCGCCGCGGCGTAGGGCTCGGCCGAGGTCGACGACTGGGACGGCGAGCTCCGCGGCCTCGCCGGGCGAGGGCTTGTCGTCGTCGGGCCACTCGAACTCGCCGGGGATGGTGGCGGCGCCGCTGAGTACGGCGGCGTCGAACTCTACCCACGTCGGAGGAGGCGTCATGGGAGGTCGAGGTTAAAGAGAAAGATGAAGACGACTAAGGATTAATTATTTAATTATTTAATTAACTAATTGATTGATTAATTAATTAATCAGTTATTTGAATGTGGGTGATGGTGAGAAGGTACTAGAAATGGGGAAGAGGGAGAGGGCGATCCCGCCCAATCGGGGAGTTGGGTGAAACGGAATGTGGGAGCGATGCACTCCACTGCGTCCTTCAAGCTCTTATTATATCCCCCTTCGAATGCTTGTAAAGTGTGCCTGCACCCCGTCTACCACCTCATCTCTAAACCGGTAACTCCCTGCACCCCGTCTACCACTTCATCTCTAAACCACCACTTGCAACCACGAAGACATCCGTACTTATAAGTTATTTTTAATGTTGAGACTTTCGAATCTACGATCAATTTCGCTAGACTTGATTAGTATTTTAAAAAAAAAATTATAATTTTTTGATATTATGTGCCTATTTATCGAATGAGTTTAAAAAATCTCACGACACTAAAACTTTATATCAAATATATTAATTTTATTTTATTTAGTATAAAAAATTTTCTATTAACATTTTACGTTATTTGAATATTTTTTTATACCGTTAAATTTGCTGACATTAAAAATTATATAACTTATTATAACTTATTAAAAATTTGAAATTTAACTTTAAAATTTAAACTACTTACATATTTTAATAAATTTATAATTATAAAAATTATATAAAATATACTGATTAATTAATTTTGAAAAAATAAATAATTTATAGTTTAAGTAATCCCTATAGTTTTTCATCAAAAAAAAAAAAAAGAAAAAAAAAAAAAAAAAAAAAAAAAACTTTACTAAAACTTATCTCTTCGACAAAACTTTATCCGATCGAGAAACCGCCCTGCAGTTGAAAGGCAAAAAACTTTGTACATAGTTTGTATAGCTACAGCCCACATGCATGGTTAGTTGTTGTGCCTTGTATTGCATATTCCTATCTTTACTTTAAATCACAATCATGTAATTGGGTTGTAGTCTTATGTGGATTAATAATTATTATTCTCAAAGTTAAATCGAAAATAAAAGTAAATATGGACTAATAGATGGTTTACAACTTACATGATGGACCCCTTGAGGCAATACTTTCACTGATATTGCACAAGAAAGAGGAACACATGCACTCAATTTCTATCCAACTAATGTGTTGTAATTGTGCGTGTTGCTTTCATAAAGTCTTCTTCTTAGTTAAATAAGTCCCCCCACAAACAACTCAAATCCAACAAAAACAAGTGCTTTTTCTTTTCTTTTTCATAAATTTATTAATTATATTTTTTTACTAGCTGACTAATCGATCTTTAGGTTAACATATATAATATCACGAGGTCAATACAAAAAAAAAAAAATAATATAAAAATACTTTGTAGAAGGCGCATAGAAGAAACATCTCTACACGTCTATCTAATTTAACAAATATTGACGCTGTAAAACATGTTATTATATGAACCTTTTATTTCGGTGCTTTAACTTTTTAAAAATTTCTAATATTTTAAAATATTAAAATATATTTTATTAATTTTTTATAAAAGGGTCAATATATATATATATATATATATATATGCAGATTCTTCATTTCCAAATACTTTAGTCGGCATATGATACTATATTATATTAAAAAATTTTTAAATATTATTAAATATTAAAAAATAAATTAAAAGAAAAAAATAATTTTCTTGTAGTGGACTATTGGGAATCCCCCTTTTGTTGCATGATTAACTCACATATTCTGCAATGGTCCAAAATTCATTCTTAAAGTATTTTCTATTAAATCAATGGTTTGAATTAATAATGGATCGGTTTCTTAAAACAGGTTTAAGCAACAATATATATAAATAAGCTATAATTCATTCTTATTTTGGACATATACTTATATATATATATATATATATATATAGTAATAAGTGGACACGGATGATGATGTTGATAGATCATCTTGTTGGATATACACGGCTGTGATCTTCTTAAAGACATGCTCATGTTTGATTGAAAATGGAAATAGCCAAAGTGGAACATTTCCTCTATGTTCCAATGAAATATATATATATATATATATATATATATATATATATATATATATATATATATATATATATATATATAATTATTTTTTTATATTTTTAAAAATATCAAATTATTAATACTTTTCGTCCTTATTAAGGGGTCTACTATAATTCTAATCATACATCTTTTCATCCTAAAATTAAACTTCTATAAATACCAATAACTTGATATTTTTAAAACTATAAAAGTTTAATTTTATATATATATATATATATATATAAAATAATTTAAAACTTTTTGCCCATAATTATAGTATATTTTTATAGCTATACGCGTAGAAAGTACCAGTCTTGTGAGCTACACTTTTGGATTTTATGGATATTTTTAAAAGAATTATTATTTTTAAGAAGTGTGGTGAGGCTACAATAAATTTGCCAAAATATTTATACTTTAATTAATAAACTGTAGTTAATTTATGGTTAAAAATAGAATTATGCCCGTCCAGTTAATTTAGACAATTAACTATAGAGATTAATTATTAATAAATTGGTTTTAATTAATTTTTTTAAATCTGATTTAAGAGCCAATCAAAAGACAAAACGTGCTCCGTTGTAGAAAGTTCCTACAACCCTGTGGAATGGGCGGGAAGTATTCTCCGCCTGTCACGTGGCGCCACGCCACAAGTGCTTACATTTGTTCCATGAATGCAACATATTCAACTCCAAATAAAAAAAAAAAAAAAAAAAAAAATAGAAAAAAATAAATTTAACTACAAAATTGAAATAATTAGGCTCTAAATTTAAAATCTCAAATAACAATCACCAAATCTTTTATCAATAAAAAAAAAAAAACGCTCTCTCTCTCTCTCTCTCTCTCTCTCTCTCTCTCTCTCTTATTTTTGCTAAGGAATCTGAGGTACCTAGAGGATTTGCGATGATGAGATGTTCATAGATAAAATACATAGTACTCATAAAATCCATGAGCTTTTGTCTTCGTTATATAGAGATGGTTTAATTTGATTCAAAAATATATTTTCAAAATTATCAATCCGTTTGAGATTATATATGGGCTGAATACATTTGAGTACAGTGAGAAGTGCAGAAATGTGAGAATCTTTAGTTTGTTTTCAAAAGTAAAAACTTGTTGTGCATGATAGTACTACTTAGTTGAGGTATAATTAATTTTTGTGGATCCACTTGAAAATAGAGAAGGGTATCTCCATTAATGCTTAATGTGGTCCAATAGTGTTTGATAATTCTCAGATGTAACAAATGAGCTATTTAACAGCTTCTTATATCTGAGCATGCAGTTGCATATAAGAAAATTTGCTTCTTTCTTTGAGTCCTATATATAACTTATTTCAACCTTACACCGCAGCAGATACGACACATGCATCGATATTTCATTTGACCAATATTTATTCGCTACTTTTCAAAATAGAGAAGCTGCCAAAATAAACACTAGAACAAACACTTACTGTGTAAACAATCATTAATCTGGGCCTTGATTATGGCATGCACATGTTAATCAAATGTAGCCACTACATGATGAGTAAAGTATGGACCACTCAATAACTACAAGAGCTAGTTGTTGGCTAAAATTTAGTAAAGTATTATTTGAGTAGTTCCACTAGTAATTAGTAAGTGAACTTAAAAAGCCAAAACAAAGTGACATGAAGCTCCTAATTTCCTATGTCAGAGTGAGGTTAATATATGATAAATGGTTCCTGCATCTAGAGTTAATCCCTTCGCTCAATTAAGGTAACAATTCTTTACTAAACCAAAAACAACCAAAACTAATGTGTTTGGTGTGATATATATATATATATATATATATATATATATATATATATATATATATATATATATATATATACTCTAGTTGATCTACATATATAATGCATACAAGTTTTCCACAACTCTTAGCAATGCGGTTTTGTTTATTGTTCTTCTTTGAAATAGAATTGTAGTAGGGCAACGCACAAAGAACTCTTCCATGTGATTCTATGCATGTTGGATTACTATATAAAAAGGTATCTATATATGGAAGTGATCAAAGACAAAACAAAAGTTCACAAGTTAAGGATCTACCCCACTTAATTGTGATTATATATACAAAATCTACTAGCTTGTGGACCAATCAATTAATATACAGTGAAGTATATATATATAAATATCAAATTAAGTACTTCAACTAGAAAATAGAAGTTGAGATCAAAACTAATTAAGCATAGAGACATAAAAAGCATCAATAGTTATCATGGTTCGTTGCTGTACAAATTAAGGATACTATGAAATTGTCCCCCTAGCTAGTCATGGACTAATTTATATCTATAAACATATGTGAATTTTTAATTTTCTTAAGCCACGTGTTTATATCTTTTTTTCTTCGTCTAACAAAAATTTAAAATATATTTTAATATAAAAAGATTACGACTGTTTATTTATTTGACTTTGCTTTTTAAAATTTTACCGAGACCTTGACTGCACAATGAAAACTTACCTGATAAAACCCCCTATACTACCCCAACTCTTCAAATTTCCATATTCGTGTACATTTGGAGGACCTATATATTCATATTAATGGTCATTAATTATAATTGAAAAATCAAAGCGACGTATCTCCTACGCTACCCCCAACTCTTCAAATTTCTATTTTCGTGTACATTTTGAGGACCTCTATATTAATATTAATGTTTATTAATTATAATTGAAGAATCAAAGTTTTAGAATACAAGTAGGTTATTCAGTAAAAAGAGGCGATGCGGGGATTTTTAGGATTTTGTTAGGGTTGTAGTTGCATTTTAGTTAGATTAGAATTAATATTTAATTCTGTTTAAGATAAATTAATTTAAATTTAAATATTAATTAAAGTAAAATTGCTAATTTAATTAGATTTGACTACATCTTTGGTAGAATTTTATATATACGTACTCCATGACATCAAATTAAAGTTGGAAGGTTTAGAGAGAGTAGGGAAGCCTCTTGATGTTGTACCAAAGAGAAAAGTTTAGCCCATGCATCTTGTGCATGAGTGCGTGTGAAAGAAAGAAGAAAATTTTTTTTATTTGGTGAAAGACGAGAGAAAAATAAGAGAGATGAGGTTAAATTATTTTATTGTAGAAGATGAGTAAAATATAATTCTTCTTTTGGTTAATAAATCTTAGTTTATCTTTTTATCTTTTTTTTTTTTATGATTATGTCGATTTCAATTTTTATTGAGAAAATTTGATTTGATATTTTCGTTGTGAAATTTCAACAATTGGCATCGGAGCAAGTACCGCATTAACAACATTCGGTATCAAAGCGAGTTGCGAGCTCACAAAATCTGGTAGCAGGGCGAGTACTAAATTTTCAACAGGAATATTATTTTTTATTTAATGTGACTCTCTTCTTCACATCTTACTCTCTCTCTATTGTCTTTTTTTTTTTTTTTTTTTTTTTTTTTTTTTTTTTTTTTTTTTTTTTTTTTTTTTTTCCTCTCAATTACTCTTTTATTATATTAAATATCGAATCTAATCAAGCGGCGGAGGAGGCGGAGCATTTTCGGTGCTCACCCTCGACACCTCCAACTTCGCCGACACCGTCTCTAATCACCCATTCATCATTATTAAGTTCTATGCTCCCGGTGATTCCTTCTCTAATTTCCTCAATCTCATCCTATGCTTTCGATTTTTATATTTTTATGCTTAGATCCTTCTTTCAATCAGATTTTTTGACTTGATCATGATGTTCGTGAGTAAAAGTTGTGATTTTTATTGTACATTTAGATGATTTTAAAAAATTTGTTACTTTATGATATCTCTAATTTACGATTGAATTCTTACTTTTAATTTTTGATCATATTTACTGGATTTGATTGATTCAACTACATCGATCTATCCGTCGTAACGTCCGAATTCTATATTAATGTCATAAACATTTGTCACAACTCTTATTCTATCGGCTTCTCTTGATATTTAATTATTTTTCATCATATGATCTGATCATTCTAAATCTGAGAACTGTAAAGATGATTTGAAATGCCACTATCATAACTAAAAATTACCTCTACGAACACTTTTTCTTGTAATGTTATTACAGCTTCACATGTGATAACTAATTTGCTCTAGATTTATAGAGATAAATGAAACCCTAATAAAAGAATTTTGTGTGGTAAAAAATTTAAGCGACTAGTAGAGTAGAAAACAAGAATTTTGTGTGGTAAAACTTAGCAACTAAAATGTTTCAAAATTCTTCAATAAGTTTTGTAGAAGCCGAATTTCTAAATCTAAATATGACTATATACAGCAAACTGCAATGTCACGCCACCACCTTAAGCTAAAGAGAATTGCTTAATTTGACTCCCCCAATGAGCACGCTTATTATATTGTACATTGACGCGGTGAAAAACTCATATCGTTGACTTTTGACCTGCGTGCATAAGCTAACGAATCGATATAATATATTATAATAGAGGTCAATTGTTGACAGGCCCATTGGGCCGAATAGTTGATGTGGGATCATATGGCCTTTGATCCAACATTTAAGAGGGATCATTCCAAAATTGCATATTATATATATATATATATATATATATATATATATATATATATATATATATATATATATAGGGTTTTACCTTCTTTTTTTTTTTTTTTTTTTTTTTTAAGAAAAAAATTCATTGCAATTTCCAATCACATGTTTAATTTCAGTAGGTTTGAGAAATTATTCTACCAAGTAAAAAAGAGGGGTTGTTTATTACTTTATTAAAGCTCGATTCACATTATAAGAAACCCAAACTTCATAATACTAACGTTGCACAATTAAAACACAGTAGACAACATGATAGCATAGTACTTTTTATTGATTAAGTAAATAACTAGTTAATGGCGATTGCGTCGACCGCAGTGGCAGTGGCAGTAGCGGTGGCAGTGGCAGTGGCAGCGGCGGAAAAAGTTATGTTGCCATTTTGTTTTTTCTTATCCTGCGACTTCTTGAAGAGTTTGTGTTCGATGTGCTGCGCAAAAGTGCGGGGCGGAAACTTTGGGGGGTTGGTGTCCGAAACGAGCTCAGGGAGCGGGCCGAGGACGACCAGGTCGCGCGGCGGCTCGCAGAATACGGCCCAGGAGATGCGGACCTTCTTGCGGTTGACGAGGCCACGGTGGAGCACGCTCTTGTACAAGCCGTTGCTCAGGATCTCGAGGGCGTCGCCGACGTGCACAATCATCGAGTCCCGGTGACACTGTGCTGTAACCCACTGGCCGTCGTGGTACACCTTCACATAGAAATATACAATTAATTTACTTATTAAACTAAAGTATATAAAATAATAAATAAATAAATAAATAATCTTAATAATTTATATTTGTAGCAATATATAAAAATAGTAGTTTCGAACGCACTGGTGCACAATATTGACATTATTGTGTTCGAGATATGATGCCTATATATGGCCGCTATTCTTATTCAAATTAATTGAATTAATTAATAAGCACAATTAATTTAAACTTCTCGAGGTGCCAAAGTGGCTGATGTATTAATTTTGAATAAAAAGACACATAATTTTAATTATCGGTACTATATATAAATCATTCTTAATCCTCCGCTCAAACTTTAAAAATTTTAATTACTATTTAATATTTTAGTTCGTTTGATTTGACTTAGTCACTGATATTATAATTTTAAATTTTAAATTATTTATTTATTTTAATAAATTTATAATGGTAAGAATTATATGAATTATAATAATTAAATCTATAAAAATAAATAACTTATTTAAATTTTAAATTTATAGGTGTCGTGGACTGTCTCAAATTAAATAAATTAAAAAATTAGATAGTAAAATTAATTTTTTGATAAATTGAATAGGCAATTAGAAATGGTACATAGTTAACGTGAATTATGTAAATTTTTACCTTAATTTTATGAAAAATAGATAAATCTATTTCTTTGGCATGCTTTTGCTCTAACTTTTTTTTTTTAGATCCAATAAATATTTTTTGTGCTAGTACAAAATAAGTACTAAGTTGGTTTAAACCTTTTACTCATCACTTTCCAATAGTGATGGGATCGAAATGTACTTGCACAAGAGATTTAAAAGTTTGAATTATTTGATGGCAATTTGAATGCTATACTGATGCCAAGTCTTCCCTCTGAATCAGATAGATTCATATTGAAAGAGGTTGACAAAAAGTTCTTTTCAAATTGACTATTTGTTCCTCAGTTAGAGGTGTTGCAGAAATGTCTACGATCGATTAAATAGCTCTACGAACGAACTACTAAGTACATACCTGGAGGCCTGGGACCATGTTGTGGAGGATGAAGGAGAGGGAGGAGATGTCGGTATGGGCCTCGACGCCGAGGGCGAGATCTGGCTGCGGGCAAGGAGGGTAGTAGTTGATCTTCATCTGGAGGAGGAGCTCCTCCTCCCCGCCGAGCTCGGCCTCCAGACGATCGTCCTTTAGGCCCAGACCCTGCGAGAGGATGGCTAGAATCTTGCTCACCACGACCCGCAGCTGCTTCGAGAATTCCTTAGTTACTTCCCTGCACAATAAAGAAAAAAAAACGTTGCCTTACCATTTCTCCTTTTATACATCACTCAGATCTAGTTTGAAAATACGGTGGCGCGGTGACTAAACGCACTCATTTTTATATTTTTCAAAAATTTTAAACTGTGTTACCACGTTTAAAAAATATAATAGAATATAAAGTGAGTATAGAACTCAAGCTCACCAACAAAATTGCGCTACAAATAGTCCATATGTTCCAGGTCAGAATTTTTAGTTTTCTCTATTTCATTTAGGAGAGAGAGAGAGAGAGAGAGAGAGAGAGCATGCATCTATGAGTCATTTTCCATGCTCGATGCCTCTATTAATTGTATACAACTGGTGCAGTTATGTATCACACATCACCAATCTCTCATTTATCACCAACATATTTAACTTATTACAGTTTTCTTGTTTTCAAGTATCTTTATATATATATATATATATATATATATATATATATATATATAGAGAGAGAGAGAGAGAGAGAGAGAGAGAGAGAGAGAGAGAGAGAGAGAGAGAGAGAATTCGGCTACTATGCTATCGAGGTGCTATCAAGTTTTCTATCATTAGATCAATCCTTTGAATCATTTTCAATTATTAAATTTTACTATTTTTTCAACCACCCATTAAACCTAAGGGGTCCATTATCATCTCAATCACATATCTTTTAATTTAAGAGTTAAAAACTTAATAGTACCAATGACTTGGTTCTATTAATAGCATTCCAGCCTAGCTCTCTCTCTCTCTCTCTCTCTCTATATATATATATATAGAGTCCGGCTAGAATACTATCGATAGCACCAAATAATTGGTGCTATCAAGTTTTCAGCCGTTGGATGAAAAGATATGCGGTTGGGATTATAGTGGTCCCCTAAGATTTTTACTATTCAACCAACCACCTAGCAAATCCTAGGGGACCACTATAATTCCAACCGCATATATTTTCATACAACGGCTAAAAACTTGATAGCACCAATGGCTTGGTGCTATCGATAGTATTCTAGCCTAATTATATATAATATATATGAGTCCTGCTATTATACTTGTACATGCACCAAGTAATTGGTGCTCGTAAGTTTTCTGTCGTTAGATCTACCATTTTGACAAATTTTATCTCTTAGATCATTTTATTCTACCAACTACTCACTTAACACAAGAGGTCCACTAACATCCTAACCATATATCTTTTCATTTAAGAGCTAAAAACTTATAAGCATCATTGACTTGATAATTTTAAAAATATAAGAGCTTAATTTATATATATATCATTGACTTGATATTTTTAAAAATATAAGAACTTAAAATATATATATATATAGAAAAAAAAATCTATTGCTATAATATCAAGTTTTACATCGTTTCGCTGCTATATTATTAATAACACCAATCATTTAGTGCTAGCATACTATCACATTCTATACTATCAATAGCATTTATTTATACTCGATGCATATGTGCATCTTGTGCACTGCTCATCACCACATACTGGCAAGAGCCATCCATATATCCATGGATTGATCAATTATTGAATGGATATAAGTGGTGATTGAAATATGAGATAATTAAAAGATGATTGATTAGATACACAAATTAATGCAGGTGATCAGAGTGCAGAAAATATAGGTAGGTACGGTATGGAATTAATTAAAGTGGCCATGCATGCAGAGATGGATATTGTGATGAGGTATATATATAGCTTACACGTAGTCGGCAGGCTCAGCAGGCCAGACAGAGAGGTCGGCCTTCTCCGGCGGGTAGACGAGGTGGAAGTAGTAGTCCTCCCACTCGCGCTGCCCGCTCTCGTTCTCCGCCAGCTTGCTCCCGTACCCGGATATCCTTCCTGCCGACCAGTCGTTTGCATACCGCTCTTTCTGCTCCACCGGCAAATCGAAAAACCCCTTCCCGACCCTCCGCACCGCCTCCACCACCTCCGCCGCCACCCCGTGGTTCACCACGTGCATCACCCCCCACTCCACCGCCGCCCGCCGCACCGCCTCCGCCGTCGCCTCCTTGTCCCCGTCCTCCAGCAGCCCTGCCAAGTCCACCACCGGTATCTGCGGCCCGTCTGCCTCCGCCTTCGACTTTTGCTCCGCCTCCAGTGCGTCCCCGACGTCCGTCCGCTCCCACTCCGGCCGGACGTACTCCCTCGGGATCGATGCCAGACCGATCTCTGCCAAACTCTCCACTCTCATCCCCACGGCCGCCACCCCCGCCGGCCCCTCCGTTATCGTTGCCATTTATATAATAATAATAATACACTCTCTTTACTCACTTATTTTTCTTTCTTTCTACGGTTTTATTGCGGAGATGTATGGTAGCTACGAGGAGTGCAAGTGGGGTTTATATATATAAATATAAAACAGAGGGGCGAAAGAGTAGATATATAAAAATGCACGCTACAGCTAACTACTACTCGCCAGCTACCAAACGGGCTTCTCAAAAATCGTTATTTTTAAAAAATGCACTACAAATATATCCAAAAAAACCATCCTCAAAGGCCACGGTATCTTAGCACAGAGGAAATTAGAGACAATCGTTACTGTTTGATGAATAATTCGGCAAAAAAAAAAAAAATTAATAAAATTTTCGAGAATAAGAAACATTATTCAAGTCAAATGTTAGCAGATATGGTATCTACAAATCTCTTTAATTGGTCCACTAATTGCACTTAATTTATAAAAAAAAATAAATAAAATATTATTTTACTCTGTTGTTCAATTCAATTTTTATTTAAATAAAAAAAAATAGCATATTATTTATATATATATATAAATATAAGAGTTGTTCAAAAAAAAAAAAAAAAAAAAAAAAGTATAGTTGCATGGATATGATGGAAAATGGTTTATGATGGTGTGGGAGGAGTAGGGTATTGACTGGAGGGATTTACCAACAGGTGTGGGCGAGGAAGGGAGGACGTGACCAACCAACCAAACGGTCGCGCGAGTCACTTGGTTTAAGTGTCGCATTAACTAGCGCATTCACGTGCAGATAACAGGGGTGATCCTCATCATAATTTTTTTCTATTTCAAAACCTACTATTCGCCCCCACACATTATCACGCCGCCTCTCCCTCCGTCGTAGTAGGTGGCGGACGCAATCCAATTATTAAAGCAAAATAAAGTATCTGAAAGGGTAAAACGTTAGTGAGTAGGTGGAAGCTATTAATGTGTATTAAAAGGAGAAAAAAAAATAGAAAGAAAAATCTAAAGGAGTTAGGTACCGTTTGGTTCGGGGATAAGAAAAATTTTGTTATACTAGGGATAGGTATAGATTATGGTATTAGCAGGAATTAGTGTAAATTTGTATTTGGTGGGTTTATGAGTTATACCGGATTAAAGGAAATTGTGTTTGTAAATTATATAGGAATAAGGAGAATAGAGAAATAGGAAAAAATTGTGTTTGGTTGAGTATAGAGGAATAAAAAGAATTGAGAAGTGATAATTTGTGTATTGACTATTTTGCCCTTTATGATATAATTTATAAATAAATAATTTATATATTAATCAACCTAATAATAAATTTAAAATATTATTTAAATTATAAAAAATATTTAAAAATAAATAATAAATTTAAATTTAATATAATATATTTTGAAATATTATAAAAAAATATAATTATTTCGACTTGAATTTTTGAGCTCTGATTCAGATTTTAAAATTCAGATTTTAAATTTTTGATCGAATTTGAATTTAGATATAAATTTTTAAAATTCATCGAATTCAAATTTAAAATTCGGTAGTGGGGTCGGATTTTTAAAAATCCGCCCCAATGACACTCTTCAATTAGAATTAGGGTTCATTTTATTTAATAAAATATCAAATCAAAAATGATAAAAAAAATTAATTAATTTTATTTATTAATTAAAATTAAGTATTTTAAGTACAGATGAGCAAAAAAAAAAAAAAAAAAAAAAAAAAAAAAAAAAAAAAAAAAACAAAATACACCTACTAATTTTCTCTTTTTTTTTTCATCATTTTTTTTTTTTTTTGCTCAACCTAAAAATCCAAAAAAAAAAAAAAAAAAAAAAAAAAAAAAAAAAAAAAAAAAAAAAAAAACTCTACTTCTTCGCCCGATCATCATCGTGGCGCGGAGGGGCCGCGGCGCGACGGAGATGGTAGATCGGGCGCAGGGGGGCCGCGAGGGTGAAGCTAGATCGGAGAAGAAGAAGGCGAGGGTGAAGCTAGATCGGAGAAGAAATGGGTGAAGCTAGATCGGTGGAGAAGACGCAATGGACAAAAAGGGGATGCCTCGATTCTCGTGAAGAAAATAGAATTCTAGCGGGTTCCTGCTGGGGGTGGGAATTCGGATTCCCACCCCCATCCCCCTAAAACCGGAAAAGCAGGAATTCCAATTCCTGCTTTTCCGGTTCCCGTTTGGGTATGGAAACGAAAATAAGGGGGTTATTCCCCCCTTATTCCCGTTACCAAACGGAGCCTTAGTGTACGTTGGCTCGACGAGACAATATCATGTTCTTTGTTAAGAGGTCGGATTGAGTTGAATCAGTTCAAAATCTGCGTAGTCATCTTCGAAATAACGCGAAATTTATTGGATCGAATCATAATCGAGTTTAGCAGATATTTGTCTGTACACTTTAAATAAATTAGTTGTGTATTTTCAACCATTCGCGACAAAGTTAAGGCTAATTAAATTGAGAAAATGAAAAAAGAAACCTTTTAAAAGTATTCTTTGCATAAACAGTTACTTAACCTTGAGCTATAGTAATTAGGTTCACACTTTGGACCTTGAGATAGTAAAGAATATCCTCTCAATGAGGATATCATTAATGCTTTGAGTTGTTTCTATTATATTTGGCAAGATAAAATTGCTAGTGGATTTATGCTTAAATTATCTAATTCTAAACAGAGATAATTGATGTGCTCATTTTTTACTGGGAATAGTGAGAATATCTATCACTATTTTTTATTCCTTTTATGTTGCATGCCCATGCACTCAATTGGACACTGCCTAAATTGATCACCAACCATATCTGGCCTAGTTGGCTAGCTACCATGCATCAATTGGTGGTATTGAAAACATTTAGGCTCCGTTTGGTTCGGTTTTAAGAGGGTTTTAGTTATACCGGAGATAGGTATAAATTATGGTTTAAGTCAGAACTAGAGTAAATTTGCGTTTGGTTCGGTTTAAGAATTACACCGGGTTTAGAAAAAATTGTGTTTGGTAAGTTAAAGAGGAATAAGAAGAATAAGATGAATAAGAGAAAATTGTGTTTGGTTGGAAATAGAGGAATAAGAAGAATTGAGGGATTAAATATTTTGATTTACTAATTTGCCTTTTATGATATAATTTAAAATTAAATAAATTTATGATTTTATTCATCCTTATATTAAAATATTCAAATAATATTAACAATTAAATATTAAATTGTAATATTAATATTTAATATTAAATATTAAATATTAATATTAAATATTAAATATTAATATTTAATATTTAATATTAACATTTTTTTATTAATATTAAATATCTTTAATATTAAATATTTAATATTTAAATATTAAATATTTGCTTTATTTAATATTAATATTAATTAATATTTAATATTTAATATTATTTAAAATTTAATAGTAAATCTCTATTCCGCTATTCCGCCCGGGGTTGGAATTGCTAAATCCACTCCTTAGCGGGTTATACTGGAATAACCCGCTAAGAATGGGTTTAGCAATTTTCCCGTTCCAAAATTGTGTTTGGGTATAAGTTTGGGGATAAGGGGATTATTCCCTCCTTATCCTCCTAACCAAACGCCACCTTAGAATTATGGGGAATCTAGGGAATTTTTAGAGTTATGTGTGTACCTGAGGCTTTTTGAAAGAAAAATTAAAAATCATAATCATAGCAAAAACATACAAATAAGAATAGTAATGCTTGGCTATATACTTTGTTTTTTGAGCTTGTAATAATTAAGCTAAACTTGGAAGAGATCATGGCTTGACATGCACATCTTGACGATTTACATTCCGCCATTGTTAATTAAGTACGTAGGCCCCGAGACACAACCCATTGTTAACCAAGTTATTATATTCTAATGAGACTCTATGTTTGTATGAAGTATCATTGCTATTTTTTATTTGTTTTAAAAAAATTATAAATAAAGATGCAAAAGTGAATGATGAATTGTATGCAGCTATTGCAGGTAAGATATTTATTTAATAATAGAACGTAAAATTTAAAAGTTAAAGTTTACTTCTTTTTTTTTTTTTTTTTTTGGCTGCTTTACTTTTTCAAAAAAGAGTAGTAATCACTCAAAGGGTGATCGTGCTTTGCAAGTTAGCCGATCATTACAAAAATAAGAGTATACCCACCCACACATATATCCAAATATATACATTGTAATTTGAAAATTAACAATAAAAAAAACTACAACAATACCTAACATAGGAATACCAGTTGGATAAAAGAATTCAAACCCCACAGAGATTGGGCTAAAAGTGGGTTGGGTTGGGTTGGGGTGTGCTAGGTACATGTATATTTTAATGGGGGGGGGCTCGAATCTCTAGCTTTATAATCAATATTAGAATAATAATTTGTTGAGTATTTATTTATAAATTAAAAATAGATATAATTTTCAACTCCGTAACAAGAAGCTCAGAAAACTAATAAGTTGATTGGGAGAGTCCAATAAGTTGATTGGGATTGCGATCCATAAAAATTTAACTGTAAAAGTCTAAACAATAGACCTAACGTCCAAATAAGTTGAGTCCGGTCGAGATCCGTGGGCACTGTGTCTATACGTTTTAAGTGAATTGGTTACGTATTTTTAAAATTTCAAGTTTTTGGGATTAATGGTTAACGTCAACGATCTGACATGCAAGTGGTATCAGAAACAGTGGCACCGATTCGATTCCCACATGGTATTGTTGACTATTTATTTATGGATTAAAAATAGGTCTAACTTTCTACTTCGTGACAATAGTCTAAGTCGACTAATAAGTTAAGTAGGGTTACGGTCCATAATAAACCTAACAGCAAGAAGTCCAACAATAAATTAATAAATTAATGTTCAGATGGATTGAGTCCGATTGAGACTCGTGGTCATTGTGCATGTCTATACGTTTTAAGTGAATTAGTTACGTAAGTCTTAAAACTCGAACTTTTAGAATTAATGATTAGCATAGAATTAATAGTTAGCGTTAATGATATGACATAATTAATCATTTGACTACTATCTTAGTATAGAATATATATTCTTTAATTTTACACTGTGTCAATTCATATGTAATTTTACAACATTTCAGGAAAAGCATGTACATTTGTCAGAGAGTGTTCAGTTTAAATAGATTCAAGTTGTTTTTTATAGGATTAATTACACCCTACTACACTGTACTTCAGTAAAAAATTTTATTTACTATACTGAACTTTAGTATTGCCTTTTATTAATCTTTACACTGTACTTTAGGTTTAATTTCATTTGCTACCTTGTACTATTTATTTTCTCAAAGAGATCACTAAGATATCATTTTTTTTTTGTTAAATTCTAAACTAAGATCAACAATCCCATTACTTAAACTGTCACTAATAAACTATATTAAGAGTGGACAGTGATAAAAAAGTATAATAAAAGAGAATGAATCTCTAATATAAATTCATTGAGAGTTTCTATAAGTTGTTTTTTTTCTCATCAAAACCAGTAAAATAGATAAATGCTCTGCTACTTCCAATCAGTACTTTAACAAACCTGCTATCTTCCATATAAAATTATACCTTTAATTCTTATAGTGTAGCGATTGAAATATATATATAAAAAGATAATTTCATTGTCTTTGGAAAAAAAAAAATTAGCATAATGTCAAAAAAAAAAAAAAAAAAAAAAAAAAAAAAAAAAAAGAAAAAGAAGAAGAAAAATTACTGGTGAAGTATATTATATTGTACCACTACGACAAAATTAGATTATAGGGACACATCTTTGTGATATTTTTATACAAGTATTTTATCTATATTTCATCTATGTATAAAATTATGTTATAAAACATATTTTTAAAACAAATTACAATAATGTATCGCTATACACTTTAGCGACACTAATTATAAGTGTCGGTATTTTTGCTAGCGGCATTTTTTTCAAATTTTAGAAATACTTAAAAGTGTCATTATAATATAGTTTTGTTGTATTGTACCTTGCTAGTATAATTAAGCCTTTGTTAATTATATCAAATAATTCTAATTAACACTCTTCCTAATGCACATATAAATGGACTCTATTGTTTGGTCCAAATCTCTCTTATCATACATCATATATATATATATATATATATATATAAAAAGTCTGAAACATAAAATTATATGGTATTATTAAAATTCTTTTTTGAGAGAATGCCCATTGTGTTAGAATTATTTTATATTTTGTTTACCAAAAAAGAAAAATTGACTAATAAAGCAAATATTAAGCCAAAAACTAAAGTAATTAAGGGGGAAAACAAAAAACAATTAGTAACAAGAAAAAGTGGAAGGTAAATTTATTGAAGCATCAAACCAGACCGCATTGAATGGTTCAACTATCCAACGAAATTAAGATCAAATCGGAATCAAAAGAACAATCCAACCACATCAAGCACAACCTGATAAAATTCTCGTTCTTTTTTTCACACATGCTCTAAAGTTAATTTGTGTCTCTTTGTTTGAATTTTATTAAAAGTTAGTGATCGAAATTTTGACTGGGCTGAGCTAGAGAGTTTATGTGAAAATTAATTTTTTTTATTGTTTATTTATATGTATAACTGATGAACTAAAATTTTTATGGTTATACTGTTTGTTTAATAAAAAATAAATAATAAAAAAATTGAAATTAAATTATCTCTCATCTTTCCACTTTTTGTAAAATAACTCTTCCCCCGCGTGGCTACACTACAGACTAAAATGCCCGACAAAAGCTAACAAACTCTTCATATCAACCTCTGCACGTGAATTCAGCAACAAACATCAAAACGTGAAGAAAACCAAAAGGGAACAAAAATTGGTCTTAAAAAAAAATAATAAAAAAGGTAGAGAACAAAGCGAATGGCATCTACTTTATTTACTTTTTTTTTTTCTTTTTTTTTTTTTTTTTTTTGTACAAGCATATTAGTACCCGAACAGTACTGTTACAGACGTATATATACACACACAAACAACACACAGGTACGTAATAGTTAAGGGTGCGCACGGGAATCGATGCGGCCGCCATATCCCGCCACGTTTTGCTTCAATTTTCCCGTTTCTGTGATGGACTGATCGGACGCTTCCTGCGATTCCGCAGACACAGACACACACACACACACACACAGAGAGATAATCATGATTTTGGGCGCCCGCCGTTTCCGTTGGAATCGTACGGGTGACGTCACGTGACGCCACGTGTCGTCACGTGAGCAGAGATGCGGCGGCTTCTTCGAGGAGGCTGTCGAGGACCGCGTCGGCGGCCGCGGCGGCGACCTCCTCCGCCTCCGCCGCCACCGCCGGGTGGCGCGGCAGATCCCGGACCGCCGCCGCCGGGGGAAGGTCGAACTCCACGAGGGCGTCGATGTCGTCTAGCACTCGGCAGTCGGCCGCGGGGAACCGCCGGATCTCCCCCCACAGCTGCCGCAGCAGCTCCTCTCCTCCGCAGCCGCCGACGACGGTTGTCTGACGGTCGGCGAGGAGCTCCCGGATGAGGTGGAACAGGAGCTTCCGGTTCCACCGCCACCGGAGGGCGCCGGTATCGAAGGTGAGCGCAACCTCGAGCTGATGAAAGACAAATGGATCGATCACATGTGAGTTTGAGGGGCTTCTGAAAGTCGCCCCCCATGTTCTCTCAAGAATCCCGCTGCGTGCTAGTATCGACTTAACATATCCGTACTCCGGATCCTGCTGCAGGGTCAGTACCCCGACGCATTTCGGCTTCGGCGGCTTCTCTTCTTCTGCACTAGTCAGTACCAAAAGAGCCCGATCGCTTCGCTGGAGCTGCAAAGACTTTGTGGTTGATACCCGCCTTTGTCGAGCTACATTTAGCTGCTGCGTTTTAGCACTTGTCCCCAGCAGCGGCGGCGGCGGCGACGGTGACGGCGGCGGCTTCTTGATCCTCTCGGTGAAGCGCGCACTGTAACTCTCTCTTTTCGCTGCAATCGCCTTTGCCTCCACATGATCTCTTCTTTTCTGAGGATGGATAGCAGGTGGAGGTACAAAGGGGGGCGGGGGCGGAGACGGAGACGGAGACGGAGTCAGAGGCATGTCGTCGGGCGCCGCTCTTTTCTCGGCCATCGGTCGAAAAGTCCTCTTTGGTTTGGCTAAAATTTCCTCGCTGACTGCTCTTCTTTGGCTGATGATCGTTTCCTTCACTTGCTTGACGACCTCGCGCGCGTAGTGTTGGCCTTTCGGGCTTCTGTTCTCGTCCTGGAAGTGCTTTCGCAGCTCCTTCTTTTTCGACTTCGCCGCATAAACCGACGGCGAATGCGGCGGCACCGAGTAGTCGCCCGCCACTTCACATTGATATCTGAATTCATGTTGGATCCCTGCGCTGTTATTGTTATTGTTGCTTCTGCTGTTGCTGCTGCTGCTGCTGTTCTCTTGTAGAGAATACCTATTCGGATCCACCTCCCACGGCCTTGCCGACGAAGCCCGTGGGGTGTCCGGCAAGGACCGGCACAAAGTCGCATCTCTCCTCTCTCGCGCAAAACCCGGAGCAACATTGCAGCTTAAGCTCCCCAGCGGCTTCCGTAAATTCGTCGGCGGCGGCGGCGGTGACTCTTTCGTAGTTTCATCGACGAGCTCGCGGCTCTTCTTCTTCGCCGCCGACTTCAACTTCTTGTTCACCTTCTTTTGGGGATTTTCTTCAACCTCCTTCACATCACGCGGTTTCCGATTGTCGAAACCCAATTGCGACGGTGTCGACGGCTCCGGGACCCCGTCCAAGCCCATGAGCCGAGCGATGACGCTCTGCGTTCTCGGAGTCTCCGCCTGCGAGCTCCGCCGCTCGTCCTCCTCCGACAACGCAGCGCTCTTCTTCTTTGTGCTCATTACCAACTGTACCGGAACCTATGAACATACTCATCATAAACCATATTCCAAAACAAAAGAAACTATCATTTTCTATACAAGCAATATTCTACAACTAACCACCGGAACGTCGTAGAATTCATCGTCCACCTCCGACGCTTTCCCCTTGTCGAGCTCCAAGCTATTTCTCGGCGCTTCGACGCCTTTAGAACTAAATTCACGCACTCCAGCGACGGATCAGCGGAGTCCGGATGCGCGGTCCTGCCGTCGCCATTGCCGCCGCCGCCGCCGCTTCCGGAGAAGAGAATGTGGTGGAAGTTCAAGTGATGGAGCATGCCACCCATGCACCCAGTGCTCACCTTCTCTCCTCTCTCTATAGAACGACCACTCCATGTATACCACTCTCTCCCCATTGCGATGAGCCTCAGCTTTAGCTTTTTCTTCTTCTTCTACCTCTTTTTCTCTCTTTCTACACACTGTGAGTGTGAGTATGACTCATTTAAGAGTGAGAGTGATGCATGTGGACTGTGGCTAATTAAGGAAGAGGAAAATCATATAGCGGGAAAAGCGGATCCGTTGACGAATAAAACGTTTGCTTTAAATTAACAAAATGTATAACTAGGCCCCTCTACTATATGCCATATTGGAACTTAAACCCTGGCTTCAAATTAAATATATTAAACTAATACGTAACCCCTGAAGTACAATATCATGGATCAAAAACTAAAATATTTAGATTCTAAGCGAAGTATCAGATCTGGCATATAGATATATTTTAGTTGGAAAATAAAAGTAAATTTATTTTATGGGAGGAATTTTTTTTTTTTTTTTTTTTTTTTTTTTTGAGAAAGGCAGCTGCCACTTCATTCATGGTGAAGATGAACTAAGCAACTAGGCAGCCAAGTTCTGCAGAAGAGGAGCCGGGCTCAAAAAAAAAAAAAAAAAAAAAAGACCTAGGCGCAGAACCTGGTCCAGTGAAAACGGAACAGTCTAATTTCTACAATAATCACGGCGAAGCAACGTTTCTTGTTTCCGAATGTCCTTCTGTTTTTTTCTAACCACATGATCCACCAGGTGGTTGCGATGGTGGTTAATTCCCTTTTATCAAGAGCGCCCTTCTTGCGAGCGTTCGCTTCCCAGAGTGTGTCAACGGTAGTACAGTTACGGATCTCCAATTTGTTCGACATCAAGACTTCCAACATCGTTTTAGCAGAGAGTCGTTTCGTCAGGTCAAGGCAGATTGGTTGATGTTTGATGATATATAAAAGAGCAGAAAGTTGTTATCATGCCATTTTTTTTTTTTTTTTTTTTCTGATTCCGCTTCGGGAATTGAAGTGATGACGATGTGTCTTCGCCAATGTAGATCGACAGATCCCTTTCCTCGGCACTGAACTACGATAATAAAATATTCTTGGTGACTTTTCATGTTTGACGCTCTAAATTTAGAAATTCGCACCTGAATGTTACTATGACGAGAAATTATTCAAATATAAATAATATGTATTAATCCAAAAAAAAAAAAAAAAAAAACAATTTGATACTAAATGTACGATCAAAAAATGTACTCATTATAACATACCCATAGTATTTAAATTCTAACTATTTTAGTATGCGTTATTCAAAATGATAGATAAGAAATACATGTTTTTATCATATTTGGTTCAAGGTTTAAGATTTAAGATTTATAATATTTAAAAATATTATGTATTTTATATTTAGAATGTAGCATATTTTTATTAATGAATTATCAATGATTCTTATCAGGTATGAGAATAAGAATAGCTTCTAATTAATTAATAATATTTTAATATTTCTATCATCTAAAAGTTTATAATGATTCCACCTCTGCTGCACTAACGTACACCTTTTATAATTATCCACCTTAAATTTAATAGTAGTAATTTAAGTTTTTTTAATAAAAAATATGAAAAAATTATTAGAATGCTACAAACTACGAACTAAATTAATGAGCTCGAAGAGAAACGATGAAGTCCACTCCTAACACCAATTAGGAGAGAATCTGCAATGAAAAATTGGTTTTCTTCAGAAATTGCATAGGCAATGTTTTAGTCCACTCCTAACACTAAGGGCCCGTTTGGATTCGGTATAGAACCGAAAATATGAGGGATATCCCCCTTATTTTTCCAAACGCACTAGGAATCAATCGGTATAGTTTATTCCGGTACAACTAGAATAAATGAGAATTATTGTTCCCACTCTTCCAAACCACCCTCTTACTTTTTTCTTAAATACCCTTCCACGTCTACCGAGGCACCATCTCTCATCTCATTATTACATAATAAAGTTTGAAGACAAAAAGATAATTTACCTCAATTAAAACTCTTTATTCTTCTTATTCCTCATTCTCATACCAAACACAAAATTTTTTATTTCTGAAACTATCCTAAACACTTTTTTACACTAGGTCCGTACTTTATACTTATCACTAGAAATTGTTTTTAGGAAGCGCGTAGAGACGACGACTATTATTTTGTGGTTGCGTATATAATTTAAGTCTTTTACCTACATGATATACAGATTTTTAAGCACATGTAGCTAGGTAATTAATTAGCTAGGCCATTAATTAATCCACCGTAAATGTTGCCTAATATTAAGATTAAATAAATTATGATCCTATTGTTAGTGAGCATCATCTTCCGCAGGCAAAATATGATCCAATAGAAAAAAGAATATGCGCGCGGTGGAAAAAAACAGGTGGTGGTAATTGTGCAGTAAATTTGATTTGGATGTATTCAATATATTTCTCTGCAGGAGTGCAGTTAAAGGGACCAATAGATTATTATTAGGGTAAAATGTGGGGATGGTCCTTACACAATCTCTTTATGGCAACATAGTACTCACCAAACTTTTAATTTGAATCTTATATTTTTTTTTTTTTTTTGTTCAGAAAAAAAATAATTTATCTTTCTAGGATAAATTTTTTTGCCTAACTTTTACTGATATATATCAATGCGACTGTTTCTGTCTTATGCTTTGTTTCACCAAACATTGGATCTCTATGAAAACACTGAATTCAATCTCCGCTTTTTTTTCTTCCAAATTAACTCATCCAAAAATATTTAAATTACAAGTACAGTAAGGAAGATGCATACGGGAGTAGTACGTGGACTAAGGACATTATATTTAATTACTGCAATTTTTAACTTTTTTAATTTAATTCACTGTAAACAGCAGACAAAACGTGCAATTGCTCAGGGTGTGAGGTAAGAGTGAGAGTGAGAGAGTGAGAGAGAGAGAGAGAGAGGTGTAGGGTAGGGCTACATTTGAAATTTCAAAATAGATTCTCTTTCTCTCTCTCTCTCTTTAGATCTCTATTTCTATTTCTATCTTAAAAGAAAAGAATTAAAAAGAGGGAGAAAAAAAAAAAAGAAAAAAAAAAAAAAAAGGAGGTTCAGTTCCAGGGTTAATGGGCTGGGGGTGTTGTACGGAAGGTGGTGTAAGGAGATGAAATGAAATGAATGGGGAGGGGGGGGGGGGGAGTCGATGTCAGGATTACGCTCGTCACAGGAGGAGATGGTCCGGCTGTCGGCCGGATCATGAACGAACGGGTTAGTTATTTATGGCCGGCAGTGGATCCCACCTTGTTCTGACAAGTGGGACCCACTTCTTTTTTTAATTCTTTTAAATGCTGATAATAAATTGTGATTTTCTGTAATGGATAAAATAGTATTCTATTTATTTCCTATAAATTTTACAAAAATAAAAATAAATTTTTAGCTAAAAATTATGAATTAATTAGGTTCTGAATTTGAGATTTTGAGTACCAATCATATTATCTGCTTTATCTATTTTTTACCCTTTGAATTTGAAATTTTGGATACTAATTATGCTATTCGCTTTGTCCGTATTTTTTAAAAAATAAATTTTGCTGAAAATTGTGAAAGCAATCAGGCTTTCTGCTTCGTTCGTTTTTAGGTTTTGAATTTGGGATCTCGTGATTTGGAACCGCTTCATTAATTTTGTAGACTGGCTTTGAATTTGGGACTTCATGTATCAATCATGTTATTTATTTCTTTCATATATATATTTTTTTTAAGAAATAAATTGAATTGATTTATCTATTTTTTAAGTTTTGAATTTAAGATCTCGGATACCAACCATACTATATATCTTCGTCCTTCATATTTTAAAAATAAATTTAAAATTGTGAAGCAATTAAATTTTAAATTTAGATCTCGGTACTATTTATCAAGCTGATTTTTACCACTTGTGCTAGGGACAGACAATATAAATTACAAATTTATATTCTTAAATATAAATTTTTTATAATTTCTGTTATAAATGTTTAATTTATATGTGTTGCTATAGTCTAGTATTACAATCTAATTAAGTTAATTGAATGATCTAAATTTTTTTGCTTGAATTATGATGAAGTGTGAGGACAAATGTATCACCCAGGCACCTTCTAATTTACAAAACCAAATATGTGATTAGTCTCTCTCTCTCTCTCTCTCTCTCTATTCTAGGGATAGGTATAAAATACGGAACTAGAGTGAAAAAGCGTTTGGAATAGTTCCAGGAATAAAAATTTTTGTGTTTGGTATGAGAATGAAAAATAATAGGAATAAAGAGTATTAGTTGGGATAAATTACCTTTTTGCCTTTAATTTTATTATGTAATAATGAGGTGAGAAATGGTACTTCGGTAGACGTGGGAGGGTATTTAAGAAAAAAGTAAGAGAGTGATTGAGAAGAGTGAGAACAGTAATTACAGCTTATTCTAGTTGTACTGGAACAAGCTATACCGATTGATTCCAGATGCGTTTGGTAAAACAAGGAGGATATATATCCCTCTTATTCTTGGTTCTAGCCCTGTACCAAACAACCCCTTATGTTCTTATAATATTCTAACACCTAAGAAGTTCTATCACTATATTTGTACATCCCACAAATAATTATCAAACTCTCGATTTTTAAAATAGAAATTCAGATAGCAACCACTCAGCTAGTCATTGATTGCTAGAGGAAATTGATATATACTATTCCGAGTAAATTTTACTTATTCCAGTTAAGTTCTTATTCAACAAAATGTAAAGCGTTACTCCGAGTTTCTTGGAATAATTTTCTTTTATTAGTTGTTAATGTATTGACATGTACGATATAGAATATATATATCGATTGACTCATATATATAATTAGCATTTAAAATTTTATAGGAGTTTGCTATCATTTTAACCTAAAATTAAAACCTAAATTTTAAATTCTTAATATAAATATAAATTTAAAAATTAAATTGAAATCAAATTTAAATTTGAAATTTGAATCTTAAGCCAGAATCAAATTTTAGCTACATTTGATTTTGGAGCCTCTAAAATCACAAATCTGATTCTATAAATCAAAAACAAATTTTACAAAAGAGGTTACCACGTGCTCTATTGAAATATATATATATATATATATATATATATATATATATATATATATATATATATATATATATAGTGTAGAGCTTATATACTTGTAAAAGCACAAATCCATCCATACTTATGAATTTTTTTTCATTGGATTTGTATTGAAATTTGTATTTTTGTAAAGTCAACTAAAGAGAGAGAAAAATAAAATAAAAAGTACAAATTCCAATACAAATCTAATAGTAAAAATTTCACAAATATAAATGTGCTTGTGCTTTTAAAAGCATATAAGCTCTACTATATATATATATATATATATATATATATATATATATATATATATATATATATATATATATATATATATATATAATTGAGTACTATATTTGTAAAAGTACCAAATTATTTGTGTTTGTTAGTTTTTTTATCCTTAAATATAGAAATGTGCGGTTAGGATGATGGTGAGCCTCTTGGATTTAGTGGGTGGTTGATAGAATAGTATGATCTAAATGGTATAATTAATCAAAGAGTTAGATCTAACGGTAGAAAACTTACAAATATCAATTACTTGATGCTTGTACAATTAAGCACAGTAGCCGGATTCTCTCTCTCTCTCCTCTCTCTCTCTCTCTCTCTCTCTCTCTCTATATATATATATATATATATATAATATATAACTCTAAAATTATTTAAAAAAATTATCTAGACGAAACACCCACTATTTATTATTTAAGTAATATTTTTTTAAGCAGATCCAATTACAGCAAAAATTGAAAGATAAATTCAGGGCACACCCTTTGGTATAATCACAGAGGGTTTCCCACTCTCACCCACATG